>MU227120.1:4110116-4125842 GCA_018584345.1 Thuja plicata | reverse complement strand
TTTTTAATAATTAGAAGACTATAGCCATTTTAATTAAATTAAATAGGCTAGGGGAATGGGTTGATTGCAAGTGGGTATTTGATTTAGGGATTTATTTAATTCCTTTATAATTAAATACTATAGCCATGTTTGATTTTGATTTGATTTGATTGGTCGAAATTGATTTGAATTGTATGGCTATAATAGTTAGCATAAATCAGTGATAAAAATCACCTAGGATATTAAATTGATTAAAAGAATTATGCCAAGCAGTAACAGGGTCGTTTGGACATAAATCAAGGGTATGATCACACTTAGGGAAAATAGGGTCCATAGTTGCGACAGACCAAATTCAGGTGGTTACAACACACACACACACACACATTTTCCTAATAAAACATCTGTGAGATTAGTTCTCACTTGAATTGTTGAAGGAATAATTGTTTTCTCCCTAGAGTTTTAATACACAAATATTTAATAAATAAATTAATGTCTTGAATATCCTTGATAGCTAGGAGAAAATAGATCTCAATGTTGATTTTCCTTAACTCGCGAAGAAGCCGTGAATCTGCCATATTCAAATGATCTGTCCAGGAGATATCAGGACCTACTTTCTCTTTCTTAAAATGTTTAGGAAAGTGTTCTTGATTAGGTAGAGATTCAGGAATATGATCCTTATCTTTTGACTCTTTGGTCCTCTCCCCTTCCTGGTTTATGGCATCAGGTTTGGAAGGAACATTAAGGTTCCTTAATTGAATATCATTAATCTATATGATATTTAAACCAGTAGGACTAACTTCATCATTGAATGTTTATTAAGGATGATCATTCTTTGGATATAGGACCAGTTGAGTAGGAATTTGAGGTTGAATCACTTGTTCATT
Source organism: Thuja plicata (assembly GCA_018584345.1). Taxonomy (NCBI): domain Eukaryota; kingdom Viridiplantae; phylum Streptophyta; class Pinopsida; order Cupressales; family Cupressaceae; genus Thuja; species Thuja plicata. Next base: position 4,124,979 of record MU227120.1, on the reverse strand, counting down.
GGTTTGATTAGGTCCTGTAAGAAGAGGTGGGTTTTGAACCCAGGGCCTCTTTGCTCCCTAATTCATCTATGGTTGGAATTGATTCTGATTTTGTTGCCATTGATGCTGGTTTTTCTACCACTATGGTTGATTTTTCTTCCATTGTGGTTTATCCCACTAAGGATTAACCCATTTAGGAGGTCCCCGTGGTGCCCCCCAAGACATATATTTTGGTTGCATTGGATATTGGGGGTTTCACTAGTTCACATTAGGCCAAGAATCTTGATTCCAATTATTTCTAGGGTCATATTTTTCTTGAAAAGAATTAAACCCTAAATTTTGAGGTCTCATTCCTATATAGTTAAGGTCTTCCTATACAATAGGTGGTTTCTTCAATTGATTCTTAATATCTAAAAATATTTTACAAGAATTATTTTCATGAGGTTTCTCATAGATTTCACAAAGATCTACTTGGTTCAATGAGTACTCCCTCAAAAGATGCTCCCCTCGACATTTTCAATAGTAAATAGCCAATAGCTCAGTATGTTTATTATCAGTTTGACTATAGAGATGAAGGAGTATATCAATATTTAAATTTTATATTTCTTCCATGACCCAAGACACATCAGGAGAAGTTTCCTTCCTCCTAGAATTCATTTTTCCCGTTCCAGTTCCACATTAATTACTGCATATATTAACAATATCATCGAGATCAACCTTATTGATATCACCCTTTCCCATTAAGTTCAAGGATTCTCTAGATGCATTGCCAATCCCCTTGAATAATATTTTCTATTGATCTCATTACCTAGCAAATTTTCACATCTTCTATGGAAAAATTGAAACCTATCAGCATAATCCTCTAGCCTCTCATTGGTGCAGGAGCACCTAAGGAAAATCCCTAAATAATATTAAAATTTTGGCTTGTACTAAACCTAGCCAATTTAGTAGGTTTTAATTTGACATTAGAAGGTCTTGCAAAGTGTGTTCCTAGGTGGATTAGACTAGGCTCAATCCAACCTAGATGTTTAATGTTTTCCTAGTTGATAGTGCTAGATTAGGCCTAAGATGGGAAAATGGGTTTAAAAGTTTCTAAAATCCTTTAAGGCTTAGGAAAGGGTAGAATAGTGCCTAAAATTGTTCCTAGATTATTTCCACACCATTCTAGGTCAAATAGAGACCCTTAACAATAACTATGCAAAAAGTTGTCATAAAGTTGCTTGACAATATTTTAACAACTTTTTATGTTGCATGACAAAAAATGGTAAAAATGGATTCCTTTTGAGGAAACATGATGGGTAGTTTCCATAATGGCCTAGAATCATGGGCATGGCATGTTAAGGCAAAATTGATCCTATTTCTCGAGGCATTGAGTGGAGAAGTGTAATTTTTGAAGTGAATGAAAGCTCTGTGTTCTGGTTTTCAGTAACAGTCAAGTTGCATTGTGTTTACGAGTTGTTGTATGGATTGAGTTGAAAGAGTTAGGGTTTGTTCCACATATTAGATAAAATTGTAAGTACTTTTTTTTTCAATATCATATTGGTTTTGAGTTCATTTGTTTAGCTTAGTAAATTGTTTTGTAGACTATGTAGTTGCTGGAGTAAAAAATGTGGTTTTTGGTTTTATGGCTCCCCCACGGAATCCAACCATGAAAATCATCACGGCCTAGATAAATATTGTAGGGGAGCCTATGTATATTTTTTTATATGCAAGTAGGATTCCAGAGGACTGAGTTTTATGTTTTTAAGGACATGCCATAGGCGAACACTGTGTGTCTGGTTAGAGTTTTGGCATAAATTAGCAATGCATGATTGTAGGGTAACGAATGAGGGATTGAAAAAAAAGTTGGTTTCATATGAACAGAGGTCATACAAACACCTCTTAATAATATTGAGCATTGAACAATCCATCTTGATACATTTTTGAGGAGAAATCAGAGGACTGCATAAATATAGGCTATTTTGCCTTATTAAGCCTACATTTTAGGAAGCCACTGTACGAAGGAATTAGGAATCTCAGACCACAAAAATATTCAAGGTCTTGGAAAAGGGTATCTAGATCTAAAGTTATTTTTGGGGGTTATTTGGAAGTTTGGAGAAAGAATTAATAAAAACCCTCTATATAGGGCTAATTGAGAAATTAGGCCTATTAGGCCAAAAAAGAATAGTCAGTCTTGAAATTAATTGATTAAGTATTGATGTCCAACTCTAATGGAGTCCTATGGATGTAAAATAGTTTTTAAAATGATGGATACACCCCCTACAACACTTGTGAAGAAGTTGTGAAGAATTTGCACTTGGAGTCATCCAAGAAAGAGTGAAGATTTGAAGTAACCTTAATGTTAGTGATCCTTCACGGTGAAGCACAAAGAGACTAACTCATGGATTTGAGTTAGGATAGTATTAGGCCATTAAGAGAAAATACTATAGAGGTCCTAGTAGTGAGCTTAGGATCTAGCAAAGGCTAGGATAAGCTGAGTCCTAGATAAGTGTTTGTGCAAGAACACCTTGGAGCATCTCAATCAAATTGGTATCAGAGCTTGTTTGATCAGGCTTGTGGTGAATGTTCCAACCAAAAGAGTTAGTAGGAAAGTCTAAAATGGTGATAAATGCAGAGTTGTCAAAGAAGGAAGATGAGCAAGAAGAAGAAAATAGATGCTCAGAGAGATATTGACACAATTGGAACACAAAGTGGACCAAGTGGAAGTAAAGACTGAAGAAGTGAAGGATAAGGTTGAAGGGAAAGGTAAGGAAATTGCCTTAGATGATGAAGTCCCTAAAGCTGACCCTTTCCTCACTGAGTAACCATTCTTGAAATAACTTAAGGCTTTGAGTGGTAAATCACTAGAAGGAGTTCCTATCTTTAGTTGAAATATGGAACCAGAGATAGTCCTAGATTGGATAGAAGGACTAGAGAATCACTTTGACTATGATGGAATTACTGAAGCTCAGAAGGTGAAAGTTGCTAAGGTTAGACTTAGAGGGTCTACACTCGCTTGGTGGAAATTTATCCAAGATGAGAGAGAGAAGGAAGGAAAGAATCTCATTGCTACATGGAAGGCTATTCTTGCAAAAATAAGAGATGCTTATGTTCTTGAGGATTATAAAATCCAATTGCATAAGAGAAGACAAAGTCTAAGATAGAAGGACTTAGATGTGAACTCCTATACTGAGGAATTTCATATATTATGTATGAGGTTTTGAGTTGTAGAAGAAGAAAAGGTGAAGGTATCCAAATACCTTAATGGTCTCAAGTGGACTATACAAGATGAAATGAGTCTCTTGAATCCTGATACTATTTAGAAATGCCACCAAATTATAATAAAGGTAGAAGAGAAGCTAAGGAAGAAACAAGATTCAAGCACCACCAGAGGTAGAGGCAAAGGAATATATAATAGAGGATAGAGAGGTGGATATGGTGGAAGAATCTCTAAAACAAAGAGTCAAGGAGAGACCAAAATTACTGAGCAACAAGAAGGAAGTTCAAATAGAGGCAACTCCAATAGAGGAAGGAAATCTAATAGTAGAGGACGAGGCAGTAGCCAAGGAAGAGATAACTATTTTGCAAACATGAAATATTACCACTACCACCAAACGGGACACCCTACATATAGTTGTCCAGAGAAAGGTTCTACTTCCCAAGGAAGTGACAAGAGGGTAAACTATTTTTAAGAGGATACTAGTGGTGGAAGTAAACACCCTAAGGTGCCCCTGGAGTCAGAAGAAGGAGATAACTTGATGAGGAGGAGGACATTAATCAAGGAGCCAGTCAAAGAGGAACCTAGTCAAAGAAGATCACTGTTTAAAGTGAAATGCAAGATTATGGGTAAATTTTGTAGAGTCATCATAGACTCAGTGTATACTGAAAACATAGTCTTAGAGGAGGTAGTCATCAAATTGAAGATGAAGAGAATACCCCATATCAACCCATATAAAGTCACTTGGTTGAACAAAGAACAACATGTCGTTGTCAATGAACAATCTTGGGTGGATTTTTCCATTGGAAGATACAAGGACAAGATTTTGTGTGACATTATACCTATGGATTCATGTCACCTACTCCTTGGAAGGAAATGTAAATTTGATAGGAAATTCATGCATGATAGAGAAAGGGATTCTTATTCTTTCAAGAAGGACAATGTGACATTCAAAATATAGTCACTATTAAAGGATGGAGAGATGAAGTCATCAGGCCCCAATGTCCTTATGGTAAGTGAGGAGTTCTTAGAATCCTTAGAAGAAGGAGAGGGAGTGGGTTTTGCACTTGTGTTGAAGCCAAAAGAAGAAAGTGCAGACAAGGTAGTCAAGAAGATAGAATTGCCTAAGGAAGTGCAAGAGATGTTGCAGAAGTATGAAGGCATTGTAAGTGATGGAAAACCATCAAACCTACCCCCTAAGAGAGTTGTAAGTCATCAAATAGAATTTATCCTCTGAGCTACCATTCCTAATAAGGCAGCCTATAAAATGACTCCAAAACAAAATGAGGAAATTGTTGGAGATTTACTTCTGGCAGCTAGTTGATTGTATGTTTGTCATTGATGACAACATATAATATACAATAGTGTTCTTTATGTACTTATTAGAATGATGATATCAAGCCTTGTGTGGATATATTCAGGTTGTATACATGTTTAGTATGTTATGTTCATACACGCAGACTCAAATATGAAGTTTCATTTGTGTTGTGTAATTCTATTAGTGGCAGTGACAGTTTCTGGAGTGTATCTGCATAAAGCTGACATATTTGCATTAGTTCTTGAGTTGTGCCTATCTTTAGGATATGTGAGTGTATATTCATGATTAGTTATGAGTTGAAGACAATTATCTAAAGGCGCCAAACGTGTTTCAACAAGATTGCAAAGTTAGAGATAATTTGGTGAGGCCGACTTAGTGAAGCGTTAAGTCTATTCAAATTTTATGTGTGGTTGTAATTATTCTTGTGTGATTAGTAAAGCCTACAAGGATGTTATGAAGAGTTTTCTAACAGGTCCCATGATCTCATACTTTGAGGAAGATACTTATAGCAAGTCATTTGTGATACGCTAAGTGTGAATGATACGAAAAGAGACAGAAAAATATACAGAGAAAAATATCAGTTGTGGTTCATTCATCAAGGATCTATGTGAAGAAATAGTAGAAGATTACAATATATTTGAACTAATCAAGACAACAGGTCTAATCTATAGTTCATCATCAGATATAGTGCATATCTGTTTGACAGAAGGTTGTAGCCTTCATCATTGAAGCAGTGAGCTTTTTGGACAGTGAGTCCACCACCCCTAACAGGGTTATTTGTAAAAGACTCCTAACAGGGTCTAACCCTTAACCAGGTCACTATACTTATTGCATTGTAAAGTACAACTCCTAATAGGGTTGAAATATCTTCTAATAGGGATTACTATAAACAATTATATTTCATTGTGGGTACTAAATCCCATCGAGGTTTTTACCATTTGGTTTCCCCATAACCAAATTATGGTGTTGTCTATTTGTGTTATCTAAATGTGCATTTGCTTTATTATATTCTAGAGTTAATAAGGTTAAAGAATTAAATAAGCTGATAACCGATTCACCCCTCCCCTCTCAGTTATCCTTTCAAACTATTCTAAAAATTGGTATCATAGCTAAGTGCCTTGGAGAAGAAGCCTAACAGCTTAAGGTAGATCAGATGTCTTACTTTAGAAAAGAGAGCCCTAAGTTTGATGGAGAAAATTATCTGGATTGGAAAAACAAAATGATAACACATCTACAGTGTGTTGGTTTTTATATCTTTGAGATAGCCACACAAGAAGTTGTTATTCCTTCATTAAAAGATCTATCAAGAGATGATGCTACTAGTAAACAGAAGGATACATTCATAGCTATTACAGTTGCCAAAGAAACCCTTATAAGCGCATTATCTGATAGTGAATTTTCTGAGATCAAGAAATTAGACAAGGCATACACAATATGGAAGTATTTAGAAGACATGTTTGAAGGAGATGTTGAAGCAACGAATGCACACAGGAAGACATGGAAAAAGAGATACAACAGTGTTGCGATGTTACCTGAAGAGAACATTAGAGCCTACAATCAAAGGATAAATGAAGCAGTCTCTGGAATCAGAAATAATGGTGGAGAAATATTAGAAGAAGGTATAATGGACAAGTTGTTGACTACTTTAACATCAGACTATGAGAACAAGATCAGTATTCTAGAGGAAACCGTGCAATTTTCACAAGACTTCAAGAGAGAGACTTTGATCAGTAAAATCTCTGCATTTGAGATTTCAAGATTGAAGACTGAACCAAAAGGTGAAACAGCCTTCAAAACCTCAGTTCATGGTAAGAAATATCACATCTCTAACAATAATGAGAAAGAAGAAGTTGATGAAGAACTAGAAGAAATCATTTCCATGATTGCTAGAAGAGAAAAGAAAGGCAAAGGAAAATATGAAGGACAACTTCCATTCAAATGTTTTTCATGCAACAAGATTGGTCACTTTGCATCCAAGTGTCCTACAAGAGTAAAGAAATTCATATCTGACTATAAACCAAAATACATAAAGGAATGCTATCATGCTAAAGAAGGTGTAACTAATGAAGATTCAGGAGAACGTGAAATTGGATTTGTTGCCCTTAAAGACATGGAAAAAGTAATTGAGCATATGGACATTGGAGATATAAAGGAAACATAAGAGTTAGCCCTAATTTCCAAATCTGACATCAGAACTGATTGGATTATTGACAGCGGATGCTCTCATCACATGACAGGTGATAAAGATAGATTTTTTCATCAAGACAAGTACAAAGGTGGTATGGTTAGATTTGGAGATAACACTCCTAAACCTATCATAGGCAGAGGATCCATCACCCTGGATGGAAAGAACAAGATAGATGATGGTCTGTATGTTGATGGATTACATCACAATTTACTAAGTGTTGGACAACTACTTGACAAAGGTTATCATTTGGAATTCAAAGACAACAAATGCATTATTAGCAAAAAAGGAGAGATGATTGCATAAGGCTCCAAAACAAAAGGTAATGTTTTCCAGCTCAATTCAGATGTAATTTGTTTTGTTGCAAAAGTGGATCATAGTTGGTTATGGTACAAGAGACTCTGTCATATCAATTTTGATAATATAGTAAAGATAAGCAATGTCAAGGCAGTTAGAGATCTTCCAATTATTACAAGACCAGCTGACACAATATGCAGAGAATGTGTTATGGGAAAGCATGTAAGGATTTATTTCATAAGCAAGCAAAACTCAGCCGAAAACAAGTTAGACCTAGTGCATACAAATTTACGGGGTCCTACTCAAACCAGGTCATATTATGGAGAAAGGTATTTCATTTTGTTTGTTGATGATATTTCAATAATGATGTGGGTTGCATTCTTAAAGGAGAAGTCTGAAGCCTTTGAGAAGTTCAAAATATTCAAATCCAAAGTGGACAATGAATCTGGATTAAAACTAAAGTGTCTAAGATCAGATAGAGGAGGAGAATTCACCTCTGATCAGTTTTATGACTATTGTGAAGAACATGGAATTAAAATATAGTTAAGTGCACCCAGAACCCCACAGAAGAATGGCATAGCAGAAAGAAGGAACCAGATCATACTTGATACAACACGCACTATGATGATTGAAGGAAAAATTGCGCACACCTATTGGAGAGATGCAGTTAATACAATAGTCTACACTATCAATAGAACTCAACTAAGGCTAGGCATGGATAAGACACCTTATGAACTTTGGTTTGGTAATGTACATACAGTGAAATGCTTCAGAATATTTGGCAGTAAGTGTTACATCAAGAGAGATGATATTGTTGGTAAGTTTGATGCTAGAAGCGATGAAGGTATTTTCCTTGGTTACTCTACTAAAAGCAAAGCATACAAATGTTTTAATTTGAGATTAAAGAAGATAATTGAAAGTACTCATGTAAATATTGATGAGAAGTTCATGGTTCGAGAAAGGTATTATGAATATGCACCTATGATTGAGGATGAACCCAGACTGAGTAGTAAAGACATTGTTATTGAAGAAATGTTTGATTGCATTGATGTTTCATGTAATGAACCAGAATCAAGGAAAGAAGTGTCACAAATTACAGATGAGGATGATACACCAAAAGTTTCAAAGTTCACATCTAGGTATGATTCAAATGAGGATATCATTAGATATTAGAGCAGCAGTGTGTTGACTAGATCAAAAGAAATAAGGTTAATAGAGGATGAAGAGGTATGTTTACTTTCATAGATCGAACCTTTAAATATTGAAGATGCCTGTAAGGATTCTGATTGGTAGAAAGCAATGGAAGAAGAATTAGATCAAATAATAAAAAATGACACATGGGAATTGATCCCTAGACCCAGTGACAAAAATTTGATTGGAACAAAGTGGGTATTCATGAACAAGATGAATGAAGATGGTATAGTGGTCAGAAACAAAGCAAGACTAGTGTGTAAAGGATATGCACAAAGGGAAGGGATAGATTATACTGACACATTTTCCCCTGTGAGAAAACTAGAAGTCATCAAGTTATTCTTGGTGTATGCAACATTCAAAAATTTTAAAGTATATCAAATGGATATTAAATCAGCCTTTCTAAATGGTGACTTGAAGGAAGAAGTCTACATAGAACAGCCTGAAGGATTTAATCTATCAGATAAACCAGACATGGTATGGAGATTAAAAAAAGAACTCTATGGACTTAAATAGGCCCCAAGAGCTTGGTATGAGAGACTAGATGGTTATCTTACCAGGATTGGATTTAAGAAAGGAGTAGCAGATTGTAACATATTCATAAGAGAGACACCTGATGGACTACTACTTGTTGCCATATTTGTTGATGACATTATCTTTGGAGGAAATGACAAGCTTAGTGCAGAATTTGCAAAAGAAATGCAGAATGGATTTGAGATGAGCATGATTGGTCCTATAAAATACTTTTGGGGATTGAATGTAAAACAGACAAATAAAGGAATATTCATAAATCAGTCCAAATATGTGAAGGAAATATTGAAGACTTTCAAGATGGAAGACTATAAACTAGTGTGCACTCCCATGATAACAGGAAGCAAGCTTTCTAAACAAGATAATTCCAAAGTAGTAGACAAGACATTGTACAAATCTATGATTGGAAAAATTATATATCTTACTCAATCTAGACTAGACATATCTAATGCAATTGGCATTCTTGGTAGATTTGCAACTAAACCAAAACAATATCACCTAATGGAAATCAAAAAGATATTCAGATATCTAAAGGGAACTATAGACTATGGCTTATGGTATCCTAAATTAGAGAATGTACAACTTCATGTGAATACAGATGTAGATTGGGCAGGTTGTCTTGATGATAGGAAGAGTACTTCTAGAGGATTAGTATTTCTTGGAGATAGGTTACAGCAGCATTAAATTGTTCAACAATGGTTTGGATCAAGAAGATGGTTAAATATTTTGGAATACAGGTTGATTATCCTATTGTTATTCACTGTGATAACACCAACACTATCAACATGTCCAAAAATCCTATGATGCACGCAAAGACAAAACACATTGAGATCAAATACCATTTTCTTAGAGAAAAAGTTGCAAATAATGAAGTCAAATTGGATTATGTGAGCACCAAAGAATAGTTGGCAGATATCTTCACAAAGCCTTTATCAAAAGATACTTTTGAGTATCTCAGGGAGAAGTTGGGAGTAATTCCCTCTCCTGAGTCTGATAAGATAAAGTAGCAAGAACATTAGTCCATAGTGACTGATGAATGGTTGACTACTCTACTTCTGGAGTAGTACCTGAGCCTAATTGCTTGTGGCACCCTTTTCCATTGATGTCAAATGGAGATTATATAGTAAGGGGAGCATATACTCTGGGAGAGTATAAAAAAAGTTAGAAGAACTGGAGCAGTTTAGAAGAATCTTTGATGAGGATATTGAGAAGATTGTAAAAAGAAAGAAGACACCAGGTGCTGAAGATGTTTTTAATATCATATGTTTCCATCAATGTCAAAAGGGGAGCTTGTTGGAGATTTACTTCTGGCACCTAGTTGATTGGATGTTTGTCATTGATGACAACATATAATATACAGCAGTGTTCTATATGTACTTATCAGAATGATGATATCAATCCTTGCGTGGATATATTTAGGTTGTAGACATGTTTAGTATGTTATGTTCATACGTGCAGACTCAGATATGAAGTTTTACTTGTGTTGTGTAATTTTGTTAGTGGCAGTTACAGTTTCTGGAGTGTATCTGCATAGAGCTGATGTGTTTGCATTAGTTCTTGAGTTGCACCTATCTTCAGGATATGCGTGTGTATATTCATGATTATTATGAGTTGAATACAATTATCTAAAGGTGCCAAACATGTTTCAAGAAGATTGCAAATTTAGAGATAATTTGGTGAGGCAGACTTTGTGAAGCGTCGCGTCTATTCAGTTTTTATTTGCATGGTTGTAATTATGCTTGCATGATTACTAAAGCCAATAAGGATGTTATGAAGAGTTGTCTAATAGGACCCGTGATCTCATACTTTGAGGAAGATACTTATAGCAAGTCATTTGTGATATGCTAAGTGTGAATGATACGAAAAGAGACACAAAAATGTATAGAGTAGAATATCAGTTATGGTTCATTCATCAAGGATCTATGTGAAGAAACAGTAGAAGATTAAAATACATTGGAACTGATCAAGATAGAAGGTCTAATCTATATTTCATCATCAGATATAGTGCATATTTGTTCTATAGAAGGTTGTAGCCTTCATCATTGAAGCAGTGAGCTTTCTGGATAGTGAGTGCACCACACCTAGCAGGGTTATTTGTAAAAGACTCCTAATAGGGTCTGACCCTTAACTAGGTCACTATACTTATTGCATTGTAAAGTACAACTCCTAACAGGGTTGAAATATATTCTAACATGGATTACTATAAACAAGTATAGTTCATTGTGGGTACTAAATCCGACCGGGGTTTTTACCATTTGGTTTCCCCATAACCAAATTATGGTGTTGTCTATTTGTGTTATATGAATGTGCATTTGCTTTATTATATTTTGGATTTAATAAGGTTAAAGAATTAAATAAACTGATAACTAATTCACACCCCCCCTCCCCCACTCTCAGTTATCCTTTGGGACTATTCTAACAGAAATAGCTAAGCAAATCCAAGAACTCCTAAGTCAAGGTCTCATTAGGAAAAGCATTAGCCACTGTGTCGTACCCACTGTCTTAGCACCCCAAAAGGGAGGAAATTGGAGGCTACATACTAACTCAAGAGAAATAAACTATATTACCATTAGATATAGGTTCCCTATCCCTAAGATAGAAGACCTAATGGACTATCTAGGAGAAGCCAAGTTTTTCACTAAGATTGATACTTCTCCCGTTGTTTTTGTAGATTCTTTTTTACTTGATCACGAAGATCCTTCATTTTTTCTACAAATGACTCCCCTTGGGCACTCCTTTTTTCTTGTAAAATTAGATCTCTCAACTCTAGGATCCCTCTAGGATTCATCCCATAGACTATCTCAAAGGGGCTTTTACCAGTACTCCTATTGATGGAGTCATTATAGGAAAACTCTGCCCGTCCTATGATATGATCCCATGACTATCCATGTTGCTTAGTCAAGCATCTTAGAAATTTCCCAAGTGACCTATTTACTACCTCCATTTTTCCATCTAACTGTGGATGGTAGGCTGAAGAAAGGACAAGTTTGTACGTAGAAATTTCCAAAGGGTCCTCCAAAAGTGACCCACAAACTTACTATCTCTATCACTTACTATATTCAGTGGAAAACCATGGATTCTTACAATGTCTTTGAAGAACAAACCTGCAATTTGTGAAGCATCATTGGTTTTCTAACATGGAATGAAGTGAGGCATTTTTTCTGAAATGGTCCACCATAATAAACACATTGTCATGACCCTTGGTTGTCTTCGGTAACCCCAAAACAAAGTCCATACTTAGGCACTCCCAAGGCCTTTTTGGTATGGATAGAGGTTGATACAACCAACTATTACTACTTTTTCCTTTAGCCCTCTAACATATCTAACATTGTTCCACAAAATTCTTAACATACGATGCTAACTTAGGCCAATAGTAATGCCTATTCACTTGCTCAAGTGTTTTATCCACTCCAAAGTGGCCTCCCAAGCTTCCTTGGTGTTTCTCCTTCACAATATTCTCCGTCATTGAACACTGAGGTATACATATTAGATGTCTTTGAACAATAGACCCTCCTGCAACATAAAATTAGTGAACTCCACTTTAAATCCCTGTTGGAACTTTACACATGCCTCATAGGCATCTTTGAAATCTTTGTCCTCCTTGTAGAGATATTTCAAGTAATTCATCCGTACACTTTGTAATTGTATCTCCTATATGGTTATTAATCTTCTGCTAAGAGCATCTACAACCTTTTTGCTAACACCTTTCTTGTGTTTGATAACAAATGTGTATGCTTGCAATGATTCTACCCACTTCAAGTGTCTTTGATTCAGCTCCTCTTGCCCATTCAAGAAACTAAGGGCATGGTTATTTGTGTAGACCAAAAATTCCCTTGGTAGGAGATAATGTCTCCATTTTTTAAGGGCTTTTACCATAGCATACAACTCCAAATCATAGGTGGAGTACTTTTGTTTGGTCTCATTCAGCTTCTCTAAGAAGAATGCCACAGGGTGTCCCTCTTGACTTAACACTGCTTGTATGGCTAGCTTACCAGCATCACACTCCACCACAAATAATTGGTTGAAGTTAGGAAACCTAAGTGTAGGTAGTTATTCTATCCTCTTTTTCAACATTTCAAACCCTTGGTCTGCTGCTATAGTCCACTTAAACTGACATTTGATTCCTCCTTTGATAGTGTCAAGGATAGGGGAACATACATGACTAAAATTCCTCACAAATTTCCTATAGTAGGAGGCCAATCCATGAAAAATATTAACATCCCCTATGGACCTAGATGTAGGCCATTCCAAAATTGACTTAACTTTATCAGGGTCCATCTTCATACATCCATTAGCAACCACAAAACCACGATAAACTAACTCAGTTTTTAGAAACTTGCACTTTTCTTGATTGATGACAACTTCTCTCAATGTAGCCTCCTCAAGACCATCTCCAAGTGCTTCATGTGCTCCTTCTTGGACCTGCTAAATATCAAAATGTCATCAACATATACTATCACAAACTTACCAATGAAATCTGCTAGCACTTCATTCATGAGCCTCATGAATGTGCTAGGTGCATTTTCTAGACCAAAGGGCATTACTAGCCACTCATACAACCCTTCATTAGTCTTGAAGGCTATCTTCCACTCATCACTAGGCCTAACTCTGATTTGGTTATACCCTAACATCAAATCCACCTTGGAGAAATAACATGAACCTCCCAAGTTGTCCATCAAATCCTCAATCTGGGGCATTAGGAATCTACATCTGATAGTGATCTTGTTTATAGCCTTGGAGTTAATACACATCCTCCATTTTCCATCTTTCTTAGGTGCAAGGACAATTGGCACATCACATGGGCTCAAACTCTTCCTTAAAAGTCCTTTCTCCAACAAATCTTGAATCCATTTTTCTATCTCTACATTTTGACTTAGTGTCATCTTATATGCTACCTTGTTTGGAAAATTTGGTCTAGGTATGAGGTCTATCTGATGAGTCGCATCCTTCATGGGTGGTAACTCACTTGGAAAACCATTATCCACTATGTCATGATACTTTTCCAACAATGCTTGTACCTCTAGTGGCATGTTGGATTTCTCCTTGGTCTCCTCCTTTGGCTTCACTATCACTGCACAATAAACTCCTCTCTCCTTCTTCATAAATTTTAGAAACTCCTTCCCACTCAAGAACATCACACTGGTTCCCACATGCTTCTCTTCATTAGGTTCCTCCAATGGATCCATTTGAAACTTCTTTCCTCGCTTGGTGATTACATAATTATTCTTTTCCCAATCATGAATAGTCTTCACATCATACTGCCATGTGTTGACGGGGTTTTGCTGATCGAGTCCGCCAACAGTCATAAGTTGTCACCGGGTTCCGGAGAAATTGGCCAAATCTGCCTGTAAAGGTTATCCGGGGGAAATAAATCCTCTGGGCCTCCAAGCACCTGGGTGTCGGGTCACGACGGTGCGGGGCTCAGTTGGGAGAGGTGACTATTTTTGAGGGGGATAGCTGGTTACTTCAACTCATTTATCCTGGAGATTCAATTTAGTGAGGGTTTTCCCGGGGTATTCCACACTTTGCAAATAAAATGAAAAAAGCTCCTGCAGGGTTAGAAACATTTATCTAACTATAGTCATGCTGAAAAGTCTGGAACATCAACAATACTCTGAAAGGCTATACTAAATACTGAAGAAATACATAACCATCAGTTAGCATTTTATCAGTAGCGGGAATAAAGAGGTCGTTAATCTACTTTAACACATTTAGAGCAAAGGACATGCAGAATGTTAAAACATGAAATACCATTAACTCAGAAGCAGAGATGATAACAACAGCATTGCCATGAATCCTTCCTTCTTCATTAATGTTCAATCCAGCAAGCACTGGTGCGTGATACAATAGTGGCTCCAAGGGAGCATCTAACTACTAAGAACAGAACAAAAGAGCATTGAGCTCTGCAACTGAACAAGCTAGAAATTACTTTGCTATTTCTTATGGACAAAAAAATCATCAATTTCGCCGACCCTTGGAAATGGGCCGATTTGCCTATTTATACAACTCTTTAACCCTAACCCTAACTTACTACATTTAAATAAAATACAATATCTGGGGGCCGGTACTACCTGCGCCACCCTACAAAAGACCTGGAGACGGAATAGGTCTGCCAGGTCAGAGGAAGAAGATAAGAATATACATCGAAAGAATCGGCCTCGAGAAG
>MU227120.1:4063456-4091605 GCA_018584345.1 Thuja plicata | reverse complement strand
TGGAAAGTGGCTGGGTCCAGGGACACCAGTGGAGTGGGGAATCCCGATGGTTCTGCTGGTGTTAACATGACGGCCCAGACAGAGGAGTTATAGTGGGCCGCCAGAGTAAGCACAAGCTCTGGAGACTACACAGAGTATGGGAAGCAAGCTGCCCTGAGAATACCAGAACCTCCAATGTTAGTAGCAAGTGCATCTCCGGCCTGTCGCTGTATATGCATTATTTTTACTAGAGCCTGCATTTCTGCCCAAGTCCCGACGCTGGCATCGGTCATCATCTTTATCTTGGACTCAATCTTCGAGTCCACAATCTCCTCCCCCTACATATACTTCATGGTGAGGGGGATCTTTTCTAGGGCCTTCTCTATCTTAGACATTGTCGCTGCCCTGGTCTCGGTCGTGGATGGCAACTCCGGACATCCGGGAGGAGATGAGGCGGACGCTTCAGACATGATTGTAAAGTGAAGTCCGGACCTGCGAGACAAAGCGACCGTCAAAACATATTTATCAAAATAAAACCATAACTCCGAGGTCCGGAGATCTTACCACTGCGTCCTCTGCTTTTCCTGAAAATTTAGTCTTTTGCATAAGTATCCAAAAAGCAAAACATAAACTTGGTGTTTTCATTATATCTCCAGGTCCGGGACAATTTGTCACACTTGACGAAGGCATGGGATTAATGATGGAAAGGGGCCCGAGACCCAGAGAAGTAACCATTAGTAAAGAAGAATGTGGAAGTAGGTCTACGTGGATGCCACATGCGCTAGCATTGAATAGATGGGATGGCACTGGCGGCGGAGGAGACAACTTGAATGCACGAAAAGGGAAAGCCACATGACCAGAAGTAATTGCACGCATAGGAAATAAATAAGGATCTGACAGCCTGGATGGAGGAGAGAGAAAATTGCCCGTTTGAAACCAGCCATGAGCCAAGTTTCAAACAGGTGGTTTTCTGCCTCGAAGCCAACTTGAAGCGCAAAACCAACAGTGAAGGTGACTCAACCAGCTTGTCGAGCCACCTGGAAGGATATACAGAGAGCCGAAGGGTATATACATGGGAAGGGGGGATATATACAAGGGTTACCTACAGAAATATATACATATATACATGAATATACATCAATGTACACGCGGGTGACTCCCGCGACAAAACCAAGCGAAGCCAAAACCAAAATATACAATTATTTACATCATATACATGATATCTACAAACTACTTACAGACCATTTACAGGTATTTACAGATTACTTACAAACTATTTACATCAGCACAGACCATTTACAAAATATTTACAGACTATCTACATCTGCACAGAAGGTGGACAACCTTCCGACAGAGCCAACCCACCAACGGGCGGAGAACCAGAGGCAAGAAAAGAACAGACGACAGAAATGAAACGAAACGAAACAAAAACAAATGAAAACAAAACTAGGCGGAAACAACAAAAACCAGAAAATGAACACAAGACAGGGAGAAGGGAAGCGAAAGCACCAACCTGAAAACGTGGAAGGTGGAGGAAGAGATTACCGAGTGAACTCTACAACACTTGAATCGTTAGTTCACCAAGATCGCCACCACGGAGCACTCGCGTACGTCAGAGAACACAGAAGGTGTTTAAGCTTTGATTACTGCAAATTCTCTGCAAACTCTGTTAATCACTCTGAAAATGCTATATCTCGCTCTTAGTGCTCAAAGGTTTTAATCGCGGTAAATGTGAAAATGACAGGTAAGATCTATTTATACCCACGGTAAAAACAATCCTCCTCCTTCCGGAGTTTTAGGTTAGATGAAACCTCCAGACTCCGGACCCGGGGATTCCTTACGATGATATTCCTGAGACTTAAGAACATCATAGCAAAGAGTCCCGGAGTTCGGAATCTGGCTTCCCAACAAAAGACAAAATAGCCTCCGAGATCCGGGATCCCGGAATGGAAAACCGAACAGAGAAAACCACGCACACCAGGGAAAGAAAACCCCGAAGAAAGAAAGAAAAGAAAAGAAAGACAAGACAAAAGCCACAACAACAGCAAAACAAAAGAAACAGGGGGGGACCCAACATTTTGCACACAAAATGTAGGGATGGGGATGCAGGGCATAACACCATGGGCATCCTAAAAGTAGATGACATGCATCCATTAGCAGTATGTCACATAGGACCTTGTTCTTATACTCACCTATCTCAAAATCTACCATAGTTTGTTCATCCACCACTATTTGTTGTCCCTTATTTAACCATGACACTTTATAGGGAGTGGTATGGGGTATCCTCCTTAATTTCAGTTTGTCCACCATCTTTGTTGATACTATAAGCTTTGTGGATCCAGAGCCCACTATCACCTTGCGAATCTTCCCATGAGACCTACAAGTTGTCTTAAACAAAATATTCCTTTGAGGTGGCTCTATAGTACTAGGAACTTTCAACAAAGTTCTTCTTAACATTATATTCTCCCCATCCATTACTGGCCCTGCCTTGGAAATGGGAGAAGTAACACTTTGTGTATCATCCTCTTCTACCAACTGATTTCTTCTATCCCCCATAGAAGATTAGGAAGTATTTTCAGGACATCTACCCATTATATGACCCACTTGATTTTAGTTATAACATCTTCTAGTGAAGACTAAATTAGATCTTCCTTGGGACTGAAATCTACCTCTTTGTGGTCCTCTTGCTCTGTATCCTCCTCTTTGAAATAACCCTCTAAACTGATTACCCCCACTATTATCCATAGACTGATTCTCCTCTAGTCTATTTGGGCTTTGTCCTCTACCAAAGTTACTTGTGCCTCTGAATCCTCTATTATTGTTACCACCCCTTCCTCTTTGATGGAAGTCATTCCTCCTTCTAGCCTTATCCTCTTCTCTCAAGGCTAACTAAAAACACTTGTGCATACTGTCAGGAGCCATCATACTAATTTCATCTTGTATCCCTTGTCTCAACCCATTGAGATACCTTTCTATCTTCTCCATTTCTTCTTCTTGTCTTCTAGCCCTTAGGATCAGTTTTTGAAACTCCTTAGTATAGGCACTTACTGTCAACTCCTTTTGTCTCAAGTTCTGCAACTTTTGATACATTTGGATCTCATAGTCAGTGGGCAAGAATTGTGCCCTCAATTTGATCTTCATCCTCTCCCAAGAAACTATCTTCTTCTTTCCACTGGTTACCCTATCATCCTACATCATGTTCCACCACACCAATGTAGATCCCTTGAGTCTAGCCTTTGCATAGCTGGCCCTCTTCTCCTTTGAGACTTCCTTGTAATCAAATTGGTTGTCTATGGCCTCTAACCAATCCAATAACTCTTCACCATTCAAGATGCCGCAATAGTAAGGTATATGCTCCATACTATCTTTTTTTATGGAATTAAAGGCATCCAAGAATACCTTTTTGTCTTTATCCATCTCCACTTCTTTTTCTTTAGATTCTGCTGACTGATTCTCATTCTCTTTATCATCACTCTCATCTCCCTATTCAGTTACTCTCTTCTTACTCCTTGTTTATGACACACTAGCCTTCTCTAAGAGGACCTGAATCAATTCCACAATGGCATCCCTACTCATTTGCTTATGAGGCATGCTATCAACCTTTTGACTCTCCTCCCCTTTAGACATACACAAACTTCAAGAAATTCTAGCTCTGATACTATTCTGATGCAGAGGGTTTAGGGTTCTAATGATTTCTTTCCCAAAATGCTTCTAATATCTTCTAACCATCCAATGGTTATCTCTCTTTTTGTGTTCTCCTCCAATATGGATCTCCAAGATCCTCTCTATCAACTTCTCCTAGGTATAGTTGATTTTTTGAAGACACCAAAACTCCTAGGTTCAACTAGTCCAACTAGCTCTTCAATTTCCTAGGCTTCTTCACTAGATCATTCCCCTAGAAACCCAAACCCTTTCTTAGGATCTTCCCATACATCCCCATAGAATCTTTTCTATGTCCTTGGCCCATTAAAAGTTCTTTAGAACCCTTTCCCACACTTCTAGATATTTTACCAATCTATTTGTTGTCAAATTCACTAGGAGGCCTAATTGGCTTGTTTCATAGTAGGTCAAATTTCACTATTTTTGGTCTAAAGCTCCCAAATCCTCCAAAAATATCCATAGAACACCTTGAAAATCTTCAAGGTATCCACCAACCCTATCAGAATCCAAAATCCTAGCTTTTGGATGCACCCACAACCCTAGCATTCACCAGGCTCAAGGTTTTAGCCTATTAATTAGGCCTCTGGACTAGTCTGAACAAAATGCCACCAAATTGGTCTTCAAAATTTGTGTCATCATCTCCCAAATTTAGATCCTTCAAGAAGACTCTTTAGGGCTTCTTCACATGCTTCTAAGTCTGTTCTCCAAGATCATGGGTGCTCGATCCAAATCCAACTTCACCAGTTCCAGGCTCACCTGTTCCTAACACTCAGCCATAGGGATTCACTCTTGGTATAGAAACCTTGTTGCAACAACAAAAATGAAAATAAAAAACTTTATGTACAGACTCTAACCCTTCATCCCCTATGGTTTCAGCCATTTCCACCGGTGGATGCTTAGGTTTGAGCCATTTTTGGCACTATGACTTTGTAAATGGGACTTACAGACCAGTGACTTTAAATCTCCTTTAACTCTACACTCCTATAACTTCAAAGAAAAATAAAATATGAAAAATAAATCTATTTTGAAACACTACACCCCCATGGGGTCCGATCTCCTTGCCCAATCTATACACGGCCATACAGAATGCAAAAAACACTGTGAATTACAAGAATACAGTCGCAGTCATCCGTACAGAGGTTCAAAAAATAAGTTATGAAATCCAAAATTTCATTAACCTCTTGAGAATCATCAATCCATGCTCATATACCGAGCATGAGTGGTTACAACCACTCTAAATTCATTTTGCAACTTCTTGCAAAAAGTTGCAAAAGTTGCTCAAGCAACTTTTTAGCATTTTTTCTTTTTGAGTCTTTTAGTCAACTTGATGTATGATTTTGACTTCCATGACCCTAGTTAGGTTACCTAGGGTCCTTAAATACATTATAAACCCAAGTTACCCTAAAATAGCAACTTTTCCCTTTTTAGGCCAAAATGATCACAATATCATTTATGAGCTCATTTGGCTCTTCAAACATGGAGATGAACCAAATTGGATCCAACCTAGTGGATATTCTTATAAATCACAAAAAAAAACCTAACACAACCCTAAAACACCCTAACACATCAAAATGGGAGGTGTTCTGCACCACTTTCTTCCCATAATTTTCACCAATCTAGCCTTAGTCCTTAATAGGGGTTTGAGTGCATTGAGTATTCTTTCTCTTTCTTGTATTGAAACTACCGGTAGCATGTCATCCATAGCTTGATTCCTAATAGCCTCATCTTCAATTTGTACAAGTGGTTTCCTTACTTCTAGTCTACCATATATCTCCTCAGGTATACTTCTCTCTAATTCTAGTATATTCTTCTTGAAAACAAGTAAGTAATTTACCATAATATCTTCAATCTTAAGTTTATCTGATTCCTCATACTTGTCATAGTCCCTGTTCACAGAAACTAGATTCCCTTGCTCAATATCTCTCTTTTCAATCATCTTCAAGTATGGCTTCCACATTTGTCTGTCACTACTGGTCTCTTTTTCCATTTTCTTCTCTTCTCCTTCAGTCCTCTGTTCTTTAGGAGGTGAATTTGGTTTAGTGGATCTTGTCCTTATCTGAGGTACAATCTTAACTGCCTCTTCTTGTGATGTCTTTAGTGGTGGTGAAGGTGTGGTAACATCAATAATTGTAGAAGGTGGAATAGTTACCTACTCAATCTCTGGAGGTGGAAGGGGCAGTAGTAGTACTTGTCAATCCAAAAGATCTCTGTGCTATTTTCTTCTTTACTTCTCTCAATTCTTCTTTAGTCAAACCTGCCTTAGTTCCACAGTCATAAAAAATGTTATCTAATTTTATTTTCCTCATGCCTCTGGTCTACTCTTCTCTAAATTAAGCTGACTTTTCCTCATAGGTTCCCCATCTCTCGTCAGATGCATCTACTTCTGATGCCAACACATGTTTAATATGCATAGTTAGGACTTCTGAGCTAACTTCATAGCCAATAGGGTAACACCATTTTTTCTTAGGTACAACTACCTCAAAACACACACAGTTTGTTTCAACCATAAAAAAAAATTGTATCCTTGTATTTTCCAACTAGTTCTTCAAGAATTATGACTCTTTCCTTCATTTTCCTCTAAAGAACCTTGATCATACCAAGTATTCACCATAAACCCATGTGCTATTCTATCTTCTTTATCTCTCAGAAATATGAATACCAATAGGTATCCCTTTTCTCCATCCACTTTGGTGCATGCTTGGAAACTTGTGCTCAATATGGATATACATATGCATTACAAGTGAACCAAATCAAAAGGTTTTAGATTTGTCTTTCTTGATTAGTTTAACATTCTCCAAAAACTGATGTACCAAAACCTCGCATAGGTTATAAGTAGTGTTTTCTTTCACCATTCTATAGGCCATCATGATAACACCTATAGATACTGAATTAGGTCTACCGTTGTAATAAAATTTGTATCCAAGTATCATCATAATCAATCTAACATCCTGTAAGAATATATCATTCACTATCATAGCTTGTCTTTCCCATTTTGAATCTGTTAGGGTTTCAACTTGTTTCTTTATGTTCTTCTTAGGCATGGGGATAGCTCCAGTGTTGTATAATCTAGTTATCTCATGAATCAATTGACTACATATCTTTATAGGTTGATCTCCTATCCAGATGAACTGATCATGAACTCTACTGAGTAAGATTTTAAACCATTCATCTTCCTTGAATTCATACAAATCCAATATCTTCATGATGCTCAAGTTGTCAATATGGTTGAATTCATCCCTCATTTTTCCATTATCAGTCATGCATTCCATTTCAGTAGAAATTTCATCAACACCAAGTATATCATACTTGCAATGAATGTATGCCCTAATATCTTCTACATGCAAAACGTCATACGGTGTCTAGGAAAATGCTCCTTCAAGGTCTTCTTCACAAGACTTGAATGAATGTTCTTAAACTTGTATCTAGGTCGATCTACAACATCATAAATCAAAGGTGCATCCATAGCTTTTGTAGATGTAAAGACCTTTTACACACTGAATTCAGAGTTTCTGCTTCGATCGATGACACAAAGTAGTTGCTAGATAGTCTGATTCTCTCTTCTCTCTGATCTCCTTAGGTCATTTCTCATTTAAATGGTAAATAAATAGGTAACCATCAGGTGCTTTATACATCATTAAGTGTTAAAAACTCACATTACCTAATACTGTCTAGTCAGTCATAAATCTCATGATCACAAAATATGCATCAGTTGATGTTGCTCTCTTAGATGTAATTTCCATGATGTCATCCAATATCATACCTAACCTTGCTAGAGATTAAATCCATATAATTAGGGGCTGGATATATTTTTTTGTGCTCATCCAATGTTCCCCCTAAGGCCATGCTTGGCCAGTTAGGTTGATTTTTGTTTGCTAGCATTAGGTGAAGATCCAATAGCATCTACTATCTCTTCCTGAACCAATACATCATTAGACTCTTTGACTCTCCATATTTTACCACTATTTTTATCTTATGATTTCATGAAACAACTGTCAATATCACTCTTGTATTCTACAATACTCTTACCAGTATTACTGCCATTCTTGTTTGTATCCATAGGAGGTGGTGCTCTTCTGTTATTTACTCAATTATAATTGCAAAAATTTGCTATATGACCTGGATTGTAACATTTTTAGAATATAGGAGGTTTATTGTACTAGTTAACTTGTAATTTATAATTCTTTGTAATGTGTCCAAGGTTATTACATTTGTAACATGTGACTTTAGTTTCTAATTCTCCTCTTATTTTTTCTTGTCTATATCTAGTTTGATCAGGTTTTATGCATTCTAATTTCTTGTGCCCATATGTATTGCAATTAGAACAATAACCAGAAAAATTTATAAAAGCGGTATCACCTCTGGAATCTCTCTTCATGTGTCCAAACTTGTTGCATCATAAACATCTACCTTTGAAAGGTCTGAGCTGTTCTTTAGGTTCTTCAAGCACAAGTTTTTCTGCATCAATATTCGTATCATATTTTCTTTTGATTCTTAGAACATTCAGCTTCATTGAAGCCAATATTAGTCATATCACCTTTAGGTTTCTATCTATCTCTCTGTTCATCGATTAGGTCACTACTCACGTGAAGTTTCTCAATGTGTTTCATTGTCTCAACAAGTTCACCTTTTATGATCTGATTATATTTCTCTAGTTCTAGATACTTGTTCTTGTAATGGTCAAGGTCAATCTTCATTTGTCCCATCAGAGTATTAGCATCTTTCAAAGCTTCTTCTATCTTGATCTTAGCATTCTTTTCTTGTTGAATCTCTTTAGCCATCATTTCATTCTCAAGCTTCAAAGTATCATTCTCTTGTTCAAGTTGCTTTATCTGATCTGAATTATCATTGTGTGAATCCTCTTTTATCTAAACCATAAGATCATATCTCTGATTTCAGGAAAGTTCAAGCTGATCTTTAAGTTTCTTGATGAATCCCTCAAATCTCCTTAAGTTGAATCTCAAGTCACCATTTTCTGCTTTTTCTTTATCAAGGTCTTCAAGTGCTTATTCAAAGTTCTCTTGTAAGTTTTCTGAATCCATTATGATCTCCCTTAAGCTATTAGACTTTCTCTCCAAGGGCCAAAAGCTTTGATACCAACTGTTAGGATTAAGTAATACTAAGAGGGGGCTGAATCAGTATAAAAGCACTTTAAATTAAACTTAAACCAATTCTAAATAAACCATAAGCTTGCTGAAATGATAAGAACATAAAAAAATAACACAGAACTCATAACACCATTATTTGTTGTCGAGGAAACCTTGGCCAAGGGAAAACCCTAGTGGGGATGGTACCCACAACAATGCACTAAAGTATAATTTCTGTATAAGGAGACCTAGGCCTGTTAGGAGCTGAATATTACATAGTTAATTTCCTTGTTAAAGGAATAAAAACCTTGTTAATGGTATACAACTCCCTGTTAGAGGCCAACTGACCTTACAACTCTTACAACAAAACTTTTGTTATAAAGTGTTCTCAATAATGAACAAAACAAGCATCTTCAATGCTTAGATAGTTCCATTCATAGCTCTTCAATGATCTCTATCATCCTCTACTCTTCCATTCACATATATACATTCTCTCATTTATCATATCCATACATATCTTTGCTTTACAAAAAGACTTCATATATATATATATATATATATATATATTTCCATCAACAAGTCAGCTCTCTTTAATTATTAAATATTCGGTTCTCAATAAAAAAATAATGTAAAGAGAAAATACAAAGTCAACGCTCTTACATAAAAAAATTATAGATTATCCAAAATCATAATCCAACTTAGCTTGCTAGAAGTCCACACCATACTCCTTAAATCATCGCTACTATTCAACTGCTTTGTTATGATGTTCTGTTGTCTTCGCTTGTCTTCAAATCTATCTAACTAGCTGTAATCATCACAAAAACTAAATTGATCTTAGGTGGAGGTCATACATACCCCATAATATCTTCCACTAAGCTCGCAAGTCATAACTCATTGTACTTGATCTTCGATACCCAAAACAATATTGTCATACTTGGTATTTCTGCTTCTATACTTAGTCATTTTGAACACTGTATCTCCAAAACTGAACTTCATTCCAAGCGATCAATATACCAGATATGTTTCCATAAATGACAACCCATAAATGTCTCATATCATACAAAACTCATCACTTGCCAACATGAAGATCCTAATAGATCTGAGGAAAATCCCCTATTAGGGTCACATTTGACAATGTGCATTGTAATCTTTAACAAGATTTGTTTTTAATCGAGCATACTTCATAAGAGTATTTTTATTTGTGGGTGACAATTCCCATAGATTTTTTTCCTAAATTGAGTTTCCTCGTTAAATACTAGTGTTATATGTGTTGAATGTTATTGTGCATGTTATTTTCTATTTACTTAAAATGATGATTGAATAAGTGAAGTTATTGTTGATTTGATTAATGTTGAAGCTTTTCTTACCGAGTTGAGTCAGAGTTTAAGTTTTTAAGGTTTAAAGAATCAATGTTTTCTAATTAATCCCACCTCTCAGGAAACCAACAATTGGTAACTGAGCATAGTACTCAAAAAGTGATAATTTTAAAGACTTGAGTAAAAGATCCAAAGATGTATAAGAGGGAGGCACCAAATTTGAATAAGGATATTTTCTCTACATGGAAAAGTAGGATGGGGCCGCACCTATCTAGAATTTGAGAGTATGAAATATACTATCTTGACAATGAGTATTCACCACCACCATTTGGGCCTATGACACTTAAGAAAATAAGAGAAAGACAAGATCACACACAAGTTATTATTAAGATATCCTCTTCTTTCACCGACCTAGAGTTCAATGACCTTGAAGGATGTGATACAAAAAAATAGATTGGAGATAAGATTTCATTGGTATATGGTGGAGATTAGCATTTTCAAAAAGCTAAAGCTGGAAGTTTGAGAGGCAAATTTGATTCTATGGGAATGAAAGAAGGAGAAACTGTTGCACAGTACAATACAAGATTGATGGAAATTGTGGATGCTATCAAAGGTGATGTAGGACATATTGAAGAAGAATATGTAAGAAGAAAATAGTTGAGAACATTGTTTCCCATTTATTTCATTTGAGTGTCTGCAATGCACGAACTGAGATCCATTCCTCATATGGTTTTTTCACTAGATGCTACAATTGGTAAGTTGATTTCTTTTGAGCTAAATGAATTTGATAATAGTTTACCTGCCACTACCTAAGATTGAGTATGCATTCAAGTCATCTTTGAACATTGCAAATTCTAGCGAGTCTAGATCATATTATGGTTATGTAAGTAGTGTGGTTGAAAGGCTTCACAAATGCAAAAAGGAGCTACATATTTTGTTTGCCAAAGATGAAAGACAATACGAAGAGATTGAAGCTTTACTAGATAGAAAACTACCGAGAGGAAAAGACAAGTATCGAGGTAAGCTACCTTTGAAATGGTTTAACTATAACTCAAATGGTCACATTGCATCTAGATATCCTGACAACAACAATGATGAGAAGAAAGACAACTGAGATAATAACAAAAGAGAGAACAAATTTAGGAGATACCAAGATTTCAAGAATAAAGTAAGAAGTCATTCTACATTACTTAAGAAGGACCGATGATGATATAGATGATGATGAAGGTGAAGAGGTTGTGTATGTTTCTATCAAGGATGATTCTGATGTAGAAAGGTATGAAGAAGAAAAAGCCCTAATCTCACATGTAAGCAAGAATGATACTTGGATTATAAATAGTGGTTTTTCAAATCATATGACTGTGGCACACATAATTTTATTACTATGGAAGAACATGATGGAGGGTATGTTAGATTTGGTAATGATGCTCCATATCTTGTTAAAGGTAAAGGTTCTATAATTTAGATGAACAATACAAAATGTGATGATGTGTATTGGGTTGAAGGACTAAAGTATAATTTGTTGAGTGTGGAATAGTTGGATAATACAAGACACTGATACAAATTTTATAATGGAAAGGTAAACATTTTTTATCGGAATAGAGATCTAATTGCCACTGGAGAATAGTCTAAAGGTAACTTATTCTACCTTGATACTTCTACAAAGAGTTGTTTATATGCTGAAATTGAGGATGTATGGCTATGGCACAAGAGATTCTGTCATGTCAATTTTGACAACTTTATTAAGGTAAGAAAAAGAACAAAGTAAGAGCTCTACCAAGATTAGACAAACCTGAAAAATGTCACGTGCAAAGGATGTCAAGTTGGTAAGATGATAAAGTCAAGTTTTACAAGAAAATCTCACACTACTTAAGGAATTTTGGATTTAGTGCACACTGGCCTATGTGGACCTATGAGAACACAAAGTTATTATGGTGATAGATATTTCATTTTATTTTTTGATAATTATTCAAGATTAATGTATGTCATGTTTCTGAAAGAAAAATATGATGCTTTTCAAAATTTTAAGTGGTATAAGGCTAGAGCCAAAAAGGAGACTGGAACTCAATTGAAGTGTCTGAGATCTGATAGAGGAGGAGAGTTTACATCTAATGAGTCTAAACATTTCTGCAATGAACATGGAATAAAGAGACAAATATCTTCACCAAGGACACTACAGAAAAATGGTATAGCAGAAAGAAGAAACAGATCCATTTTTATTGTGCAAGAACATTGATGACCGAGAAGGGTATTTCTCAAATATTTTGGAGAGAAGTAGTCAACACTACAACTTATACACTAAACAGTGTACAACTAAATAAAGGTACAAACAAAACTTCATATGAGATCTGATATGATCATAAACTGAATATAAGTTCTTTTAAAGTATTTAGAAGTAGAAGTTACATTCTAAAATATGCTAGCGATGGAAAGTTTGATTATAAAGAAGATGAAGGAATATTCTTAGGGTATTCTACAAAGAGAAAATCATACAAATTTTTGAACAAGTCTACTAACAAAATTGTAGAAAGTGCAAATGTAAGAGTTGATGAATTTGCAGAGAAAGATGATGAAGACAACAAGAAGGAACCTAAGGACTATCAAAGATTTGTATATGTTCAACATGAGATTCCTGATACCTTACCTAAAGCACAAACTAAGGAGGAATATGAATAGAGAGAACCACCACCAAATGATGAAAATGAAGAACTTCCACTACCAATCGAGCCTGTTCTGGCTAAGTATGTGAGATGACACCACTCACCGAGTGAAATTATTGGGGATAAGAATGCTGGAATTATGACAAAAAGTAAGGAAAGAGATAATACATGTTTAATCTTTGAATTTGAGCCTAGAAGAGTAAAAGATATATCGCATAATGAAGATTGGGTTAAAGCTATGAAAGAAGAGATAGATTATATTGAAAAGAACAACACGTGGACTTTGGTACCGAGACCTAAAGATAAAAAATGTTATTAGTACAAAGTGGATTTTTAGAAAAAAAAAATTGAATGAACATGGAGATGTAATCAAAAACAAGGAAAGACTAGTTTGCAAAGGGTATTCACAAGAAGAAGGTATTGATTATGGTGAGAATTTTGCACTTGTTTCTAAATTAGGAGTTAGAATTCTACTAGCATATGCAACTTATAAAGGATTTAAAGTTTATCAAATGGATGTTAAGTCTACATTTCTTAATGGTATTCTTGAAGAAGAAGTCTATATTGAATAACCTGAAGGATTTTTTGAGAATACTAACAAGGACATGATATCTAAAATGTGCAAGGCACTGCATGGTTTAAAACAAGCACCTCGAGCATGATATGAAAGGTTACATTCATTTTAATCTATATTGGATTTCAAAGAACAAGTGACAACAGTAATGTATATATAAAATGTGATAGTAATAATAAGATTTTGATTGCTGAAATATTTTTTGATGACATTATTTTTGGAGGAAATAACACATTATGCAGATCTTTTGCTGAGGAGATGAGAAAGGATTTTGAGATGTCTATGATAGGAGAGATAAAATTCTTTCTTGGACTACAAATTCAAAAATTCAAGGATGGGATCTACATGAAACAATCAAAGTAAATCAAGGAGATCCTAAAGACATTTGGTATGGATGATTCAAGACCAGATGGAACACTGATGGCTACTGGTTGCAAATTATCAAAAGAAGATGAGTCAAAGGAAGTGAATGAGACACACTACCAATCAATGATTGGTAAGTTATAGTATGTTGTACATAGAAGACCTGATATTTCTCATGCAATATGTATTGTTGCAAGATTTTTTGTTGATCCAAAGGAATCACACATGTATGCAGTCAAAAGAACATTTATATATTTGAAAGGTACTAAAGACTTGGGTCTACTATACAAGAAAGGAGGAGATTTTGATTCCAAGGTTTACACTAATGCTGATTGGGATGGAAACATTGATGATAGGAAAAGTACAAGTGGAGGAGCTTTCTTTTTAGGAGAAAGATTAGTGATGTGGTTGAGTAAGAAATAAAGTTGTATATCACAATTTATTGATGAGGCAAAATATGTTGTGGCATCTATGAATTGTGCAAACATTGTATGGATGAAATAGCTCCTTAAAGGTATGCAAGAGGATATTACCAATCCAGTTACTATTTACTATGATAATACAAGTGCTATCAACATATCAAAGAACCCGGTGATGCATTCTAAGACCAAACACATTTCTATCAAGTATCACTACTTGAGAGAACAAGTTCAAGACAAGCATGTGATGTTGGAGTATGTGATTTCAAAGGAGAAGATAGGAGATATATTCACCAAGCCACTATTGAAGGATTATTTTGAGTATCGCAGAGGTAAAATAGGGGTCCTAACCCTATCCAACATTCACTAGAGAAAGATGCATGCTACATCAATTCTAGGATTCTTTAGAATATCTATTTTGTGAGTTGATGCTAGTGTTCACACATTATGCATTAAAGAGTGGAGAGATCTCAAAAGAGATGTCCAGACTTGCAGACAACAACAAGAACAATAGTGAAAACCACAACACAACAAGATATAATGCATACCAACTCATTAATTTTTAGAAATTAAATTACATGCAACATGTCAAGATGTAAGGTTGTCTCAGTTATGGCTACATACATTAGTAAATAAACTAAGATCTATCACAGAGATATTTTGCAAGCTTTAGATCACCCCCTTAACTAGCCTAGACCTATGACAGACAGTAATCTAGAAGCAAAACCCAAGATAGATCTAAACTTGTGCTCTCAAGCCACCAAGAAACCCTCTTGTTTCATAGGTGCACAAGCTACTAGCCCTCCAAGGTATCCTTCACCTAGTTTAGATCTGAAGACATTTACATCAACTCTTTCACTACTTCCCTTTTGCTCTCCCTCTACTCTACTCATATCCTCTTTTTCTACAACATAGCCACAAGTCATCATACAATTTAAATAAATCAACAAAACATAGGTCGAATGTTAGTAATAACTGAGAGGGGGCTGAATCAGTGGCCGCAAAAATTAATCCTTAAATCAACCCTTAGA
Source organism: Thuja plicata (assembly GCA_018584345.1). Classification (NCBI taxonomy): domain Eukaryota; kingdom Viridiplantae; phylum Streptophyta; class Pinopsida; order Cupressales; family Cupressaceae; genus Thuja; species Thuja plicata. The sequence continues at coordinate 4,076,519 of MU227120.1, read as the reverse complement.
AATTGTAACCAAATATTATGCCTCTAGTTATGTTTATTCCTACAAGATGAATGCCTTGAAATACTTATAACGATTTACTACTTTTCATATTGCTTTCATAAACCTTCTTCTTGTTGGACTTAATGGGATGTAGTACTGAGAGGGGAGGGGTGAATCAGTACCTATAAAACTTTTAACACTTTACCCTATTTATCATTAGTGATCATTCAATTCTAATTTACCAACCATTACTATTTATTCTTTCTTATGTAGACATTGTTTGTTAACAATCTTTACAATCATCCATAGAAACATTCATGAAATTAACAAACACATAATACAAGATATGATATTGCAGAAAACTCCTGTAAGGAAGTAAAAACTATGGTGGGGATGGCACCCACAAAACTTCACTATCTGCAGAATGGAAGGGAGCCAGTTAAGGCTTACAATTTGATCACTTCTGATGATCTACCCTTTTAAGAGTATTAAGGTGGAGACCTGTTAAGATCTACTCTATTAAGAGCTTTAGAAACACTAATTTAAGTGTGCACTCAGTTATGAGATTTACAATAGGACGGTTAAGCCCACCTTTCTTGAAAGGATTTCATTAGAGTACTACACTTGTTAAAATGAGTACAAATGTTGACCTTACTATATGCAATCTACTATTACTGATTTACAGATCCATTAAAGCTTTTACAATTACAATATCATCTTTAGTGATTGATGAATACCTTTTTCTCTGCTTGTCGATAGCCTTTGTTCTGTTCTTGAAAACTGAATTGATTCTGTTTTTTTCTTCTGCATGAATTCTATGTCTGGTCTTTAGTTTCTCTTTGTGGCTACTATCTTCATTGAAAAAAAACTATTCTTAATGGATCGAGCACCTATTTATACAATTTTTTGACCTATCTTGGAATTCATGATTTATAATGTTAACTCTCAGATCCAAGGTTTACAACTTGACCTTGATCTTTAGTTTGCATGTTTCAAAGAAGTAAAATGAATTAAAACAATAAATATTACATTGCTTCCTCCACACATAATGGATTAGAAATCAAATCAAGAAGTTATAAATACAACTTCAGTGATTTATTTGACGTAGAAAGTCAAATCCACTTTTTGCAGGATGTAACTGACTGTCGGTTCTTGGATATCGGTTTGAACTTGAAATCTGTCGGTGCTCCTTGTCTGAACTATTTTTCGGGTTCCCTGTATCTATCAGGTTCCTTTCTTTTTTGTTTTTCGGGTAGCACTGTTGATACTTTGTCGGGTATCCTTATTCTGTCATCGAAAAACACTTTTTTTATGCTCGTCGGGTAACCTTAGTGTTGGATAGTGTTGTGCCCTGTCTGTCAGTTTAGACTAAAATGATGGTGCATATCATATTTTTCTCTAAGTATACTAATGGAAAAATATAATGCATTCAATCTCCCCCTTTGACATTAGTATAAAAAACTGATATGTGCATAATACTGAAATTATTACACCATGTTTATTTCCTTGTCATAATATGACTCCCTCTTTGTATGTGCATCGGTATAGTGTATGTATATGTACATGTACACTATTTGAGTGTTGTATGTACATTATTTTCCCTTTCTTTTTCTTCCACTATACATTATTTCCTCCTTTTTCTTGAGGTGATTTACATATCAAATTCCCCCTTTCTTTTATACTGATGAAAAAAATGTACAACTTACAAAATGTCAAAAAAATGTGACAAAAATGTGTAACTTACAATGTGTCAAAAACATCAGAATGGGTAAGTTTGATATCTTCTAGCAGTTTCTCCCATTGTTCTTTCAATTTTTTGAGTACGATATGTTGCTGCTCGAGTCTTGCATGCATATCAAAAATGATATCTAGGATAGACATTTCAGGGGTGGCAATTAGTGTATTTGCCTGTGTCATATTTTGTTGCAGCAGTGTAAGTGTCGGTAAGAGCTTAACTTGTAGCTCATTGAATTCATCTCTATATTTCATCTTTGCAAATTGAATGTCCTATCTCTTCTTTCTATCTTGTATTATTTGTTGTTTGTGCAATATAAGTGCTTCTGCTGTGTTGGCTAGATTTTGTGCATTGGACTGAAGATCAACATCTATTTTTTCTATCTTGTCTATATACTCCTTAGTGAGTTGATATAAGGTGCACAATTTCTTAATTAAGGTAATAGCTTCTGATAAAAGTGGTTCAATTGCACTTACCAATTCAGATAGCTTGACCTTTTTGAGTGTCACTTCCTGGCTTATATTCTCTGCGAGGTTGAATTCATACTTTTTCTCAAGTCTCTCTTCCATAGTTTTCTCAGCATTGGTATTCTGAGAGGTTATTGCATCTATGAGTGTTACCAGTTGATCAATTATTGGAACTTTCTGATCAATGTCTGTGTTTGGTATAATTTGTTGAAGTATGTCTCTAGCTACTTCAAGTACCTTGGCCTCTTTTGTCACTTGTTTCATCTTGTCTTGAGTGGCTTTCCTCTCACAGAGCTTGGCATACTTTGTTAATGCTGTAGGATCCAATGTTCTTGGATCACAAACTAGAATCTCAATTATTTCATCCAGAGTTACTGGATTTTTGTTCTTTCCTTTCTTCTTCTTTGAGATCTTAGGGGATGCAGATGTATGAACTACTAAAGCTAGTTCATTTGTATGCTCTGAGTTACTTGGTGAAGGTTTTGTTGATGAAGCATATTGTGTTTTCTACTCAGTTTGCACTTGTTGGTTATGGGAAGACATCTCTTCATTTACCTTGGGTGTTTCTGCAGAATGTGCTCCTGATTTCTTTTCAATCTTATCATTCTTTCCTTCTTCACCTTTCTCTGAAGGCTTGTCCCCTGTTTCTTTTTTATTTCTATCCCTTTTCTAATCAGTATCCTTCTGCTCAATGGTTGTAGCTTGCTCTGCAGGTGTATCTATAGTTTCTTTTCCTTCTCCTTCACCCTTGTCCATGGGTGAGCTTGTTTCCATTTCAATTGATCCTTCATTGCCCTCTAGTATGTTTATTGCCTTCATTAGGATAGGCATGTTACTAAGTGGTACTGCTTGGGCTTTATCAATATTGATGTCCTACTTGTCGGTAATGTCCTTGTTAGTAGTGACATTTTCATCTTTCTGTATGGATTTTGTAGTGTCTTGCACTTTTGAGTGCATTATTGAAGTGTCTTGCACTTCTTCATCTATAATATCAATTATCTTATCATTTGATATTTTCAGTGCTTGATGACTTTGTTGATCCTTGAGTGTGATAAATATCACATCATCTTTCTTCTTGGGATCATTGTCAGAGTCATAGTGAGTGATATCTTGGACAATGTCATCCATGCATGTATTCAAGTTACTAGGCTCATCATCACTCTCCTGATTGTCTAGAGCAATATGCTAAGGACTTGCATTATCTAACTCCTCCTCTTTGTGAGGTGTGTTTGTGAGAAGTAATTGCTTCTTAACACTTGTTGATTCTGCTGGTAGATCTAGGAGATGTCTCCATTTGGTCTCTGTCATTGAATCCAGTTCTATAAACTTGCTCTCTAGTACTTTGTAAGCCCTTATTTTGGCTACAAATTTACTTGAGTATTTCTTTAGTACTTCTTCTATTTCTTCAAAATTGGATTCAGGAGGCATCAATCTTACAAGAATTCTTTCTCTTGCTTCTCTTTCTGTTTGTAAGGCATATGACCATTGTTGGTATATCTTTTTTCCTAGCTCCTCAGGTATTTGACTTACAAATTCAGCAGGGGCATACTTGTTTTTTAACATTGATTTGATGACTGCATCCTCTATCTTATTCTGATCATCTAGATTCAGTGTATCTCATTGCTTGATCTTTTTATCAATCATTGTACCATGGGTAGCAATTGCTTTTGCAGCTTCATCTACCATTTGGTTTCTAAAGTTCTTTTTAACTACATTTGGTTCATCATCTTTTGTGTCATCTAAGTCAGTCTATGTCCTAACAAAACTTTTTCTTCTCTTTGGTGGTGTGGATTTGATAGGTTGCTATCTTGCTCTTTTTTGCGGGTTGCTTCCTTATATAGGTCCTTACTTGACCTTTCTTGAGAGGTGTTGTATCCATTGCAGGAGTTTGACTTCTTGTCCTTTGTTTCTTAACAGGAGGTGGAGATGGAGGTGCATCAAATTTAGTGGCCTTTGTATTTGATTCCTTTTCCTTTAGTGTTTCACCGATGGTAAACTATTCATCAATTTCCTCTTTCTGATCCTGTTCTTCCTCTGTGACTGATATAATCTTTTTGAGATTCTTTATCATTTTATCTTTCTTGTTTATAGTCTTTTTGACTTGTAGGCCATGTTTTATCTTAGATTTGGCCTCTTCATATGTACCAAACCTTGGTTGTTTCTTATCAATGGGCTCATTGAGTAGTGCCTCAATTGAAATTGTAGCTAGATCAATGTTGATCTCATAGTCTAATGAAGATAACCAAGTTGTTCTTGGTACAACCAGTTTGATGTGTGTGAAATCTATATCTCCCATGAAACATATTTCATCCATGTGTTTCTCAACTAGTTTCTCAGGAATCCTAGTTCTTTCTGTCATCTTTTCCTTGAACTCAAGGAAGTAGGCAGACATTACAGACTCAAAATTGTCTCCTAGTGACTTAATCAGTTCACTAATTTTTAGGGTTACCGGTTTGGTAGAGTCCCATACAAGTTTTCCTACTGAAGGAAAATATTTTTGAAAATAGAAAAATGTACACATAATAAGTGAACCAAACTTACATGTGTTTCTCTTTGCAGATCTGATCTTGATCATATTCTCATCAAGTTGTTTTAGTAGGATCTCACATAGATCCATTTGAATTACTTTAGTTACAATCTTGTAAGCTGTGCTTACTGCTATTGCAGAAATGTTGTTCAATCTGCTATCCTGGAAGATTTTGTAACCAATAACACATGCACCAAATTTCAACTCATCGTCGGTGATTGTGTTAACCTTGAGACCTCTGTTGTCTCCTTCTGCATTAGTAATTTTTGTAACTTGTTTCATGGATGGATGTTTGTGTGCCCTAGGTTTTTCAGTTATCTGATAACCAGTGACAGCATGAAGAACATCCCTTTTTATCTGCTTGGGTTGATCTAGCCATAGTTTTTTGTCATGCATCCTGCTCAAGACTATCATAATCCACTCTGTCTTGAATTCTCTCAGGAAATGTAGGGCATTAGTTAACCCTTTGACCTCCAAGTGTTTATGTTCTTCTTTCAGTTTTCCTTCAGCATCACATAGCTTCTTATAAGCTTCATCCATTTCCAAATCACCTATCTCTGCAATCTTGCAGTGAATGTAAGACCTAACATCTTCTATGAGCAAAACCCTAGGTGGTATTTTTGAAAATGCACTTGCTTCATCAGGTTTTAATGCAATCTCTGGAAAGATTTTGTATTTAGGCTCTACACATGTGCTATTCTTGATTAGCTTCACCACATTCTTCTTTTCATTCTTTAACTTAGCAGTTCTTGAAGTGGTTGCCATTGTTTTTCTAGAATTTAGGGTTTTCTATGAAATTAGGGCTTTCTCGATAAAATAATGATAGAGATCTTTCGGTTCCCTTGTTACTTACTTTAATTCATGAATGTGATGAAGAATCTGTTCCCTATGTGCTGAATCAATCTGTAGACACTTCTGCTTTCTACTCTCGAATCACTTTGATGTCGCTCTATTTTTCTCTTCAAATCGCGGGTGAAAAATGAAGTTATCCCATTGACTATTTATAGACTTTTTGACCTAAGTCTTTGCAATAAATTCTCACCAACTCGTCGGGATGTGAAGATGGGTTTTGTCAGGAGGATATTTCAAATCATCATCAGTGTAGACATGATTCTTATGGAAGTTTTCAACCACTTGATTTTACCGACGGATATCAGTATTCTGCCATGATGACTTTTGAATTTTGCTATCTTTCCGACGGTCGTCGGGATACATTGGCAGTTTACCACTTTTACTAGTTGACCGACAATTTCTGGTAAGTGTGAACAACTCATTATTGTGTTCACCGATGATTTTTGGTAAGTGTTTACCGACAGTGTTGTATTCAAAGATTGCTAACAAGTAAAGTAATATGCATCTTTGATTTATGCAAATTTTGACTATATATCATTTTATATAGTGGAACTGATGCAAAATATAACTTGGTATAGTGCAGTTCCATACTTACTTGTTTAGTTCAAGTGGGGTTGATGGTGTCACTAGATCCATTGGATGGGGTGTCACCATTTGCATTTCTTGGTCCAGCTTCATCATTTCTTGAAGCCTTTATCCACATTTTGTCTCTTTCCCTTCAGATATCTTCAATGGTGTTACCATTGGGATGTGTGCTTGTGTCTGTCAATCTATCTTTACAATATTTCTTGAGATGACCAACTTTATGATAGTGTAAGCATTCCATTCTAGGGTTTGACCAGCCTCTAGACCTTTTGGTCCATGCTCTCATGCAGTTTGCAGCAATGTGACCATATCTACCACATGCTGTATAGTTTGTCCAGGTGTTGTAATCCCATACATATTGATTACCGATTCTCTTTGGTTGATAAGGGGCTTCTTTACCTTTTGGCTTCCATGCTTGTCTTTTCTTTTTCTAGCATTCTTCAAATGTGTGCCCATTCATCTTGCATGTAGGACAGTATTTGTTCATGTAGGTTTCCTTCTTCGGATTTTCTATTTTTCTCTTGCATTCATAAGCCTTATGTCCTTTCTTGTTACATTTGTAACAGAATCCTATGAATGAAGATGTACGTGTAGATTTAGGAGTACCTTTTATTTTACCTCTGCATGCATTTGATGTGTGCCCTTGCTTTCCACAGTGTTTGCATGTTGGCTTTCTTGGTCTTGGATTTTCGTAGACATTCTTTGGTCTTGATGTTTCTCCTTTTTCTATAAATCCTATACCGCTATTGTTTATGAATCTTCATTGTCCTTCAAGAAAGTCATCCATTCTTTTATTGCTTTCTTCAACCTTTCTGATAATCTCATTATGATGTTGCTGAATTCTAACCTCATGCTTTATCTTTTCATTTTCTTCTCTTAGTTCACCGATAATCTGTATTCTCTCAATGAGTTCCACATTTATTCTGTTTGCTTCTTGACTCATAAGGATAATCTGATTTGTGAGATCATGGTGATGCTCCGCATGTCTTTGAATTTCCATTTCTTTTTCTTGTAGTTTCTCTATGATCCTCCTTCTATCATCAATAGCAAGTGTTCTTTCTATTTCAGCTTGTCTGGCAGAACTCATCACATCAATCATTCTTACCATCTGGGTCTCTTAACCAATTTGCAACATCTTTATTTTCTCTATCAGATGTTGATTGATCTCCTTTAGATTTGTGATGTTCTCTTCTAATGTATCTGATACATTACTTACATTTTAACCTGAAGATTTAAAGAAATCTAGAATCTCTTCTTCCTGATAGTCTACTTCATTGTTCCTGGTAGCCATGCCTTTTCTTTCAGCCAGCAGGTCTCTCATCTTGATTCTTGCTTCTTTATACTATTCGTAGAACATCTATATCTCAAGCTTTTTGTTCTCAATATTCTTATCAAGTTTATACTTCTCCATTGTTAGATCTTTGCTCTTAAGCTTTTAAGATTTTCAAGAAGATAACCTAGCTCTGATACCATTTGTTCGACTTAATGGGAAGTAGTACTGAGAGGGGAGGGGTGAATAAGTACCTCTTAAACTTTTAACACTTTACTCAATTTATCATTAGTGATCATTCAATTATGATTTACCAACCATTACTATTTATTCTTTCTTATGTAGACATTGTTTGTTAACAATCTTTACAATCATCCATAGAAACATTCATGAAATTAACAAACACATAACACAAGATATGATATCGCAGAAAACTCCTGTTAGGAAGTAAAAACTGCGGTGGGGATGGCACCCACAAAATTTCACTATCTGCAGAATGGAAGGGAGCCGGTTAAGGCTTAAAATTTGATCACTTCTGATGATCTACCATGTTAAGAGTATTAAGATGGAGAACTGTTAAGATCTACTCTATTAAGAGCTTTAGCAACACTGATTTTAGTGTGCACTCAGTTATGAGATTTACAATAGGATAGTTAAGCCCACCTTTCTTGAAAGGATTTCATTAGTGTACTACACTTGTTAGAATGAGTACAAATGTTGACCTAACTATATGCAATCTACTATTGTTGATTTACAGATCCATTAAATCTTTTACAATTATAATATCACCTTTAGTGATTGATGAATACCTTTTTCTCTGCTTGTCGGTAGCCTCTATTTTGTTCTTGAAAACTGAATTGATTCTATTTTTGTTCTTCTACATGAATTCTCTATTTTGTCTTTAGTTTCTCTCCGTGGCTACTATCTTCATTGAAAAATAACTGTTATTAATGGATTGAGCACCTCTTTATACAAGTTTTTGACCTATCTTGGAATTCACGATTTACAATGTTAACTCTTAGATCCAAGGTTTACAACTTGACCTTGATATTTAGTTTGCATGTTTTAAAGCAATAAAATGAATTAAAACAATAAAGATTACATTGCTTCCTCCACACATAATGGATTAAAAAGCAAATCAAGAAGTTATAAATACAACTTCAGTGATTTATCTGACGTGGAAAGTCAGATCCACTTTTTGCGGGATGTAACTGACTGTCGATTCTTGGCTGTTGGTTTGAACTTGCGGTTTGTCAGTGTTCCTTGTCTGAAATGTTCATCGGGTTCCATGTATCTGTTAGGTTCCTTTCTTTATTGTTCATCAGGTAGCACTGTTGATACTTCGTCGAGTATCCTTATTTTTTTTCATCGAAAAACACTTTGACAGTGTTCGTTGGGTAACCTTAGTGTTGGATAGTGTTGTGCCCTGTCTATCGGTTTAGACTAAACTGATGGTGTAGATCATGTTTTTCTCTAAGTCTACTAATGGAAAAATATAATGCCTTCACTTCTGTATGTTTATCGATAAGCAGTCATCTATTTACCGAAACACAGTAAAAATGTAGAGCATACCAATAAATCCAGAAATGCATATCTGAAATATAAAATAGTAAAGTGATAAACCATAAACACATAACACATCGATTTTTAACATGGAAACCTTGTTAGGGGAAAAAACACTGGGACCAGTACCCCAAATTTTCACTGTTCTAAAGTGAGCCCTGTTAGGAGCCAACCCTGTTAAAGGTTACAAACACACTATTAAGTGTGACCTTGTTAGAGGATTTTATACATAGAGGTTGTCACTTAGTATCAGGCATCTATGGCTACCATTCTTGAATCAGCCTCCTTCTTAGACTATCAATAGGTATCAGGAAAGTCCAATGCTACTTTCATGAATCAACCATTTTGGCACTCCTTGAGATGTACCTCAATATATAGAAGACTGTTAAGTCCTTCTCGGTTAAGAAACTTGATGCTTCAATGGTTAAAATGAAACACTATGACCTGTTCATATTACAACTTGAATTACATATTTTTAGACCTATTTAAGTACATTAGCTCTCTGACAAATGTATCAATTCAATCCTTGTGCTCCACACTTTCTTCTCTGTGATGATGTGCTCATTGTTCATCGGTGTCTGTAGAATTCCTTAGCTCTCCTTCAGCTTGTTTGATCAGTACTACATGAAATTTTTCTTCATCAGTTTCTCTTCAACATCCTCTTTTTATTCACTCCCCTTGATCCCCTTCGAAAATGAATTAATCTTGTCTCTTATATAGACATAATATTCATTATTTCTTGGTTCTTGATTCTTGGTGTGATAAACAATCCAACCAATTAGATTTAAAGCATAACTCCTGATTTGTCTCGTAGATATCTTCTTTCCAACTATACAAATAATATTTAAATCAATCACTTATCTTTGGTTGAATAAAACAAAGTAGAAAACTAGTTAAGTCTATATTTAGCTCTGTCAGCTAGATATTTTGTCATTTTCTAAACTCTTTGTTATGTCGGTCAACACTTTAGTTAGTTATTGGTGATAACTGATTGTTCTGTTGGTGTGACTTTAGTTGTCTTCAGGATCTCCGTTCGTTGGGCAACACTGTATTTCTGTCTGTCAGGTTACTCTGTGCTTTTCTCGTCAGGCAACACCGTAACTCTGCTCATGTGTAATATTGTGCATTTTCTCATCATGTATCACTATGACTTTGTTGTTTTACTATGTCTGTCGGGTGCACTCCATCGGTGTATGCAGTCACTTAGTGAATACTTGAATTTTATGCATTACTGATAGCATAGCCTTGATTCATGAGTTATTTTAAGTCTTTGGAAGTATTTCTATAACCATACAGATTACATTAAGTTGACATCAATGACAATACAATACATTAACTGATTTAATTCCTTGCATGATCATCAACTTAACATCTTCAAACATTTAATCAGTTACACGTCATCAATCTCTCCCTTTGGCATTGATGGCAACATACTATATTATCACACTATACTATTTCTAATACAATATGAAATACAACAGTTGAGATTCATCAAACTACTAATCATTTTGTTCTAATAACCGATAAAAATGTCTGACCATCGGTAAGCTTTGTTTTATCTTAAATTTGATTCTTGCAGCTCTTTATCTTTCTTCTTCTGATGTGTTGTGTTCTCTCCTTGTTTCAATTTCTCTCCCTTGACTGTTCTTCTCTTTTGATGTCTTTTTCTCTTGTCAGCAACTCTCCCTTTGTATAATCTTTCCATACAATCCCTCTGCCTAAGGATATAATCTCTCCCTATTGGAGTAATGTGATAATGGATAATCTCTCTCCCTTTCTAGAAGGATGTGATAATATGGATAATCTCTCTCCCTTTGACAACAATGCCAAATAAGTATCTTATAGATATCTGACATTAATGTCAAGAAATCATTTCTCTCCATCCATAATATAGTCCTTAAATTTCCCTTATCCATCAGCAATACAACAATATGCTCTGGTGCTCTGTGATGAAATATACCTGTCTATATATAGATGTAGCTTTGAATTTCATCTTTTTTCTTGCATCAAAATGAATGATATTCTAATAATATGTAGGTTGATGTAGCCTTCTAGTCATTTTACTGACTGGCAGACAAGGGTTTGACCCCTAGTCTCTTCCTCAAGTATTCAAATGTATCCTTGGGCAGTGGCTTGGTGAAGATATTAGCTAATTGTTCTTTGGATTGCACATACTCAAGTATCACCTCTTTTGCTTGAACATTTTCTCTCAAATAATGATACTTGATGACAATATGCTTTGTTTTAGCATGCATGACTGGATTCTTAGAAATGTTTATTGCACTTTTATTATCACAGTAGATAATTATTGGTTCTAGAATTTGCATATGCATACCTTCCAGTAACTGTTTGATCCATGCAATATTTGAGCAATTTGTAGCAGCAGCAACATACTCTTCTTCTACAATAGACTGAGAGATGCATCCTTGCTTCTTGCTAATCCACGTGACAAGTCTGTCACCCATAAAGAATGCTTCTCCAATTGTGCTCTTTTTTTCATCAATGTTTCCATCCCAATCAGTGTCGGTAAATACCTTAAGTTCAAAATTTCCTTCTCTTCTATACCATAAGCCATATTCCTTGGTATTCTTCAGATATCTTAGAATTATTTTCATAGCAGTCATATGTGTTTCTCTAGGATTAGCATAAAATCTAGCAATAATTCCTACTACATGTGCAATATCTGGTCTAGTGTGTACAACATACATGAGTTTTCTAATCATTGATCTATACAAAGTCTGATTTACCTCTGATGTCTTGTCCTCCTTTTTCAACTTACATCCAATGGCCATCAGTGTTCCAACTAGTTTGGAATCTTCCATCTTGAATATCTTCAGGACCTCTTTAATGTATTTGGACTGTGTAATAAAAATACCTTCATCTTGTTGCATGATCTGTAGGCCAAGAAAGAACTTGATCTCTCCAAACATAGACATCTCAAATTATTTTCTCATCTCATTATAAAATTATTTGCGTAGCATATCATTGCCTCCAAATATGATGTCATCAATAAATATCTCAAGAATCAAAATGTTAGCATCAGTATCTTCCTTTAAATAAAGATTATTGTTTTTACTAGTTCTTACAAATCCAATACTTATAAGTTATGAATAAATTCTTTCATAGCAAGCTCTAGGAGCTTGTTTCAATCCATACAAGGCTTTATGAAGTCTACATACCATGTTTCTCTTGTCTGGATCTACAAACCCTTCTGGTTTCTCAATGTATACCTCTTCTTCAAGTATTCCATTTAGGAATGCTGACTTGACATCCATCTGGTATACCTTGAATACTTTGAATGCAGCATAAGAAAGTAGTATTCTTACACCTTCTAGCCTAGCAATGGGTTCAAAGGTCTCTCCATAGTCAATACCTTCCTCTTGTGCATACCCCTTGAATACTAGTCTTGCTTTATTTCTGGTGACTTCTCCATTCTCATTCAGCTTATTCCTGAATATCCATTTTGTACCAATGACATTCTTGTCATCTGGTCTTGGTACAAGTGTCCATGTCTTTTTTTTCTCTATCTGCTCAATTTCCCCATTCATAGAACTTATCCATTCATCATTATCTAGTGTAGCATTGACAAATTTTGGCTCAAACTCACAAATTAAACAACTTGTGTATAGAGATTTACTTCTTGTTCTTGTACCAGCTTTCTTATCTCCTATGATATAGATCTCTAAATGGTTCCTTCTGGTATATCTTTCAATTATAGGTTCAATCCTTTGTCTATCATCATGATCATCATTTTTTTCTTCATTATGTTCTCCATCATTTGGTGCATCATTTTGAGCATTATCCTGATCGTCGGTATTTGCAGCCTAATGGTCGGGTGCAATGATCTATTGCTCAGAAGCTCTACATTGTTGATCAATTAAAGTGTTAGGTTCCTCATTGTAGATGAACCTGATGTAGTCCTCTGGTTATTTAGTGTTTTCCTTTTCATTCTTTTCTACAAATTCATCTATCTTTACATTTGCACTTTCAACAATTTTGTTAGAGGCTTTATTTAGACATTTATAATCCTTGCTCTTGGTAGAATACCCTAGAAATATTCCTTCATCACTCTTGGAGTCAAGTTT
>MU227120.1:4027698-4063406 GCA_018584345.1 Thuja plicata | reverse complement strand
AATTCATCTATCTTTACATTTGCACTTTCAACAATTTTGTTAGAGGCTTTATTTAGACATTTATAATCCTTGCTCTTGGTAGAATACCCTAGAAATATTCCTTCATCACTCTTGGAGTCAAGTTTTCAATTTCTATCATCTTTTAAGATATAACATTGACTACCAAAAATTTTGAAATAACTTACATTGGGTGTGTAACAATACCAAAGCTCATAGGGTGTCTTCTTGGTGTCCTTTAATTGTACTATGTTCAATGTGTAAATAGTAGTACTGACAGCTTCCCTTCAGAAGATTTGGGTGATGCCTTTCTCTAACATCAGTGTCCTTGCACAATCAACTATGGATCTGTTCCTTCTTTCAACAATTCCATTTTGTTGCGGTGTTCTTGGTGTAGAGACATGTCTTTTGATTCCATTCTCATTGCAAAATTTTGTGAATTCATCTGAAATAAATTCCCCTCCTCTATCTGATCTTAAGGATTTTAAATCCTTACCACTTTTCTTCTCAACCATTACTTTGTACCATTTAAACATCTTAAATGCTTCTGATTTATCTTTTAGAAACATAACTGTCATCATTCTAGAAAAGTCATCAACAAAGAGAATAAAATATCTATCTCCATAATAACTCTTTGTCCTCATCAGTCCACATAAATCAGTATGGACTAATTCTAGAATTGCATCAGATGTATGGGTTTTTCTTTTAAAACTAGACTTTGTCATTTTACCTTTTTGACAATTTTTACACATGATGTTGTCGGGCTTTGTCATCGTCGGTAAGCCTCTGACATTCCTCTTTTTTCTAATCTTTATCATGTTGTGAAAGTTCACATGACACAATATTTTGTGCCACAACCATATGTCTTTGTTTATAGCAATCAAACAAGTGGTGTTAGTATCATTCAGATAGAATAAGTTACCTTTTGTCTACTCACCAGTACCAATCAGATTTCCTGATTTATTGAAGATCTTTTCCTTCTTATTTTCAAATACTACTTTGTGACTTGAATTATTCAACTGAGAAACACTCAATAGATTATAATTCAATCCATTTACCTAATAAGAATTTTCACATTTTATCTGGTTATTCAACATTATTTTTCCTCTACCTTCAATTGGACAAGGTGTATCATTACCCATTCTTACTGAACCACCTTTGTAGTATTCAAAAGTCTCAAAATTTTGCTTGTCACCGGTCATATGGTGAGTACAGCCACTATCTATGATCCAAACATCATTTTTACTAACTTTAGATATGAGAGTTGTTTCTACATACCTTTCCTCATCATCATCTGAATCATCTTTCACTGCTACAAACACCATGTCGACGTCTTCATCAGATTCAGTGTCGGTGTCATCATCTTTACATTTAGCTAGGTAACTGGCTTTCTTTCCTTTGTCCTTATAGTCTCAGGTATCTCTTCTTTCTTATTGTTGGTAGCTTCTGTAATCACCTTTGTCAGACTTCTTCTCAAATGATCTATCATTACTTTTGTCATCTTTTCTTCTGTTAGTACATCTTGCAGCATAGTGTGCAATCTTTTTGTAATTAAAAAAAACAAGTGGTAATTTACCTTTGTATTTACCTTTGCCTCTCTGCATTCTTCTAGCCATAAGTGCTTCAATTTCATCAAGATCATCCTCTTCACTTTCACTATCACTATATTTTCTCATAGTGTTTTTATGACTTGATTTACTTATTCTCGTAGAAGTTTTGAATGTAGACTCTATGGTTGGTAAGACAGTATTATCAAAGTTACTCATCTTAAATGAAATCAGTCTTCCAATCAAACTGTCTAGATTAACATTGCTATTTGCTACTGCTCTCATTTCTTGAATGGCAGAAACTCTAATAGCATAAGTAGGCAGTAAGGCTCTTTGAATTTTACTTACCACTGTATCTTCTTCTAGTACACCTCCAACTCCTCGGATAGCATTGACTACCTCTTTGATTCTTGTGTTGTACTGAGTGATGTTTTCACCTTCTTTCATTTTGAGATCATCAAACTTTCCTCTAAGGCTTTCTGCCTCGGCTCTCAAAACATTTTTGTCACCACCATGCACAAGCTTGAATTTGTCCTACATCTGCTTTGCAGTCTTGCAGGTTTTGACATCTTCAAATTCAACATCAAAGAGTGAGGAATAAATTTCAATCATCATGCCATTGTGCTCATGCTTCTCTCTCATTTGTTAAACTTTTGGTGTACCTATGGGAAACACATATTCAGTATCTAAGTATTGAGTAACATCATTACCAATACCTGATAAGTGGAGTCTTATTTTTCTCTACCATGAAGCAAAATTATATTTGTTCAGCTTGGGCACATCTTGTCTGTTCATCTTGTGATCTTTAGCTTAGGTCTTGAAACCTTCCTTTCTAAGCACACAAGCTCTGATACCAATTGTTAGTAATAACTGAGAGGGGGGTGAACTAGTGGCCTCAAAAATTAATCCTTAAATCAACCCTTAGAACTTGTAACCACATATTATGCCTCTAGTTATCTTTAGTCCTACAAGATGAATACCTTGAAATACTTATAACAATTTACTACTTGTCAGATTGCTTTGATAAACCTTCTGTATGTTTACTGATAAGCAGTCATCTATTTACCGAAACACAGTAAATATGTAGAGTATACTTATGAATCCAAAAATGCATATGTGAAATGTAAAATAGTAAAGTGATAAACCATAAAAATATAACACATGGATTTTTAACATGGAAACCCTGTTAGGGGAAAAACTACTGTGACCGGTACCCCAAATTTTTACTCTTTTGAAGTGAGCCCTGTTAGGAGCCAACCCTGTTAAAGGTTACAAACACACTATTAAGTGTGACCTTGTTAGAGGATTTTATACATAGAGGTTTTCACTCAGTATCGGGCATCTATTGCTACCATCCTTGAATCATCCTCCTTATTAGACTGTTAATAGGTATCGGGAAATTCCAATGCTACTTTCATGAATCAACCTTTTTGGCACTCCTTGAGATGTACCTCAATATATAGAAGACTGTTAAGTCCTACTCGGTTAAGAGACTTGATGCTTCAATGGTTAAACTGAAACACTATGACCTATTCATATTGCAACTTGAATTTCATTTTTTAAGATCTATTTAAGTACATTACCTCTCTGACCAATGTATCAATTCAATCATTGTGCTCCACACTTTCTACTCTATGATGTTGTGCTCACTGTTCGTCGGTGTCTGCAAAATTCCTTAGCTCTCCTTCATCTTGTTTGATTGGTACTGCATGAAGTTGTTATTCATCAGTTTCTCTTTAGCATCCTTTTTTTATTCACTCCCCTTAATGCCCTTCGAAAATGAATTAAGCTTGTCTCTTATATAGACATAATATTCATTGTTTCTTGGTTCTTGATTCTTGGCATGATAAACAATCCAGCCAATTAGATTTAAAGCATAACTCCTAATTTGTCTCGTAGATATCCTCTTGCCAATTGTACAAATCAGCTTTAAATCAATCACTTATCTTTGGTCGAATAAAACAAAGTAGACAACCACTTAAGTCTATATTTAGCTCTGCTAGATAGATATTTTGTCATTTTATGAACTCTCTATTCTGTCGGTCAACACTTCAGTTAGTTATCATAATAACTGACTGTTCTGTCAGTGTGACTTCAGTTGCCTTTGGGATCTCCATTCGTCGGGCAACACTGTATTTCTGTCCATCGGGTTACTCTATGCTTTTCCCATCGGTAATGTTGTACATTTTCTTGTCAGGTATCACTGTTACTTTGTTCTTTTACTCTGTCTGTCGGGTGCACTCTGTCAGTGTATGCAGTCACTTGGTGAATACTTGACTTGTATGCATTACTAATAGCATAGCCATGATTCATGAGTTCTTTGAAGTCTTTGGCAGTATTTCTATGACCATATAGATTAAATTAAGTTGACATCAATGACAATACAATACATTAACTGATTTAATTCCTTGCTTGATCATCAACTTAACATCTTCAAACATTTAATCAGTTACATGTCATTATCGACATCAAGAACACAACACCCAATGTGTTCTCTAACAGTCAGCTTGCAATGGTCATTAAATCTACCTAGGAGAATGAACCAATCCAATTTTAGGTCCTCACACCTCCAACAGTCGACCCAAATATTGAGGAACATGACCCATAATAAATGCACCAGTCGACCAGTAGATCCAGCAAAATAAACTGAGTCGGTGAGATAGCCCACCGAGAAACAGAAACACACTTGGTAAAGCCATCAAGCAAACAACAACAAACATTGAGAAGAACACCACAACCTCCAAGCAAAACAAACCAACTCAGTAAAACATAAGCCAACACCAATGACAGAGTCCTTTTAGTGAAGGAAAACTAACACAAGTAACCAAGTCCATCAGTGATCCAACACCTCCAACTGAGCACCCACCATACTTACCGAGCATCTTACCGAGAGTTTCAAACCAGCTATCGAATAGTCTACCGAGCTCCAACAAACATAACATTTAGATTGCCAAAAGATCCCCAAGAACCCAAGATGCTCCTACATCAAACACTCGAGGTAACAAAAGAAGTGTGTCTCACACTTAGACTCCATAAGCATATAAAAAATCAACCACCTCATCTTAACCATAGGTTTCCCAACCTTCAAGGTTAAGAACACAACTCTACCCACAAGAAACCTTTGAATCTTCTGCATTGCAACCAAACATTTAACACATCTTCCAACAGGAACAAACTAATCAGTATCCACAGCACAATGCATCAAATTTGCATTCTTCTTCACAAATAAATTATGCAACTCATCACATAACTTATCCTCATCAGCAACAAGGAAATCAAGATCAAAATTTAATGAAGAGCCACATTATTAGGAAGATTCCAAGGATGAATAAGAGTTAGTTATAGAGATCTAAGATCAAGAAAATTCAAGGTAATGCTCTATGGTAAAGATTAAGCAAAAAAAGTAAAAGTATTATTTCCAAGAAAAGATCAAGTTTCAAGGTGAAGGTAATACTTTTCACCGAGTGTCAAGTTCATTGAAGAAATTCATAAGGATGATTTGATGGGTTGAGAGTAAATGAAGGAAAACCTAATCAAGGAGATTAAGAGGCAAAAATACAGTCTATATAAAGGATGAATTTGAATGAGAAAGGGTAGCTGTAGCAAGTTGAAGGCTGGCAAGTTGAAGTGTGGTTGTGCTACCAAGTAATCCAGTAAAGAAGGAAAAGGTTTGAATATATTCTAGAGAAGACACTGATGAAGTGTTGAGGACAGTAGTCAAAGAGCGCATAAGGGATTTGATCAAGCAAGAGGTAGTTGCAGTATTATAGATCAAAATTTCTATATTGTTTCTTATTAACATTTGTAGCAGAAAATCTCTTAACCTAGTGGACTTAACAGTCTTATTGTAAATCCTTATGAAAGGTTACACTCTAGTAGAGTGTTCAAAGCCCTTTAAATAGGCCACACCTAACAGGGTGAAGATCCTAATAGATCTAAGTCAAATCCCCTAATAGGGTCACATTTGATAATGTGCAGTGTAATCTTTAACAAGATTGGATTTTAACCAAGCATACTTCAGAAGACTATTTTATTTGTGGGTGACAATTCCCATAGAGGTTTTTCCAAAATTGGGTTTCCTCATTAAATACTGGTTTTATATTTGTTGAATGTTTGTGTGCATGTTATTTATTGTTTACTTAAGTTGTTGATTGAATAAGTGAAGTTATTGTTGTTTCGATTAATGTTAAAGTTTGTCTTAAAGGGTTGAATCCGAGTTTAAGTTTTTAAGGTTTAAAGAATCATTTTTTTTTTAGTATTACTATCATTCTTCTTTGTATCCATAGGTAGGTGGTGCTCTTCTATTATTTACTCAATTATACTTGCAAAACTTCACTATATGACCTAGATTGTTACATTTGTAGAATATAGGAGGTTTACTGTACTGATTAACTTGTAATTTACAATTCTTTGCAATGTGTCCAAGGTTATTAGATTTGTAACATGTGACTTTAGTTGCTAAGTCTCCTTTATTTTTTTCTTGTTTGTATCTAGTTTGATTAGGTTTTATGCATTATAATTTCTTGTGCCCATATGTATTGCAATTAAAAAAATAACCATAAAAAATATTGAAAGGGGTATCACCTCTACAATCTCTCTTCATGTGTCCAAACTTTTTGCATCCAAAACATCTACATCTGAAAGGTTTGATATGTTCTTTAGGTTCTTCAAGCACAGGTTTTTCTGCATCAATCTTCGTATCATATTTTTCTTCTTCATTCTTAGAACATTTAGCTTCATTGAAGCCAATACCAGTCATATCACCTTTAGGTTTCTCTCTCTTTGTATGCTCATCAATCAGGTCACTACTCATGTGAATTTTCTCAATGTGTTTCTTTGTCTCAACAAGTTCACCTTTTATGATCTGATTATATTTCTCAAGTTATAGATACTTATTCTTGTAAAGGTCAAGGTCAATCTTCATTTGTCCCATCAAAGTATTAGCATCTTTCAAAGCTTCTTCAGTCTTGATCTTAGCATTCTTTTCTTGTTGAATCTCTTTAGCCATCATTTCATTCTCAAGCTTCAAAGTATAATTATTTTGTTCAAGTTGCTTTATCTGATCTAAATTATCATTGTCTGAATCCTCTTTTATTTTAAATATAAGATCATATCTCTGATTTCAGGAAAGTTAAAGCTGATCCTTAAGTTTCTTGATGAATCCCTCATATCTCCTTAAGTTGAATCTCAAGTCACCATTTTCTGCTTTTTCTTTATCAAGGTCTTCAAGTGCTTCTTCAAAGTTCTCTTGTAAGTTTTCTGAATCCATTCTAATCTCCCTTAAGCTGTTATACTTTCTCTCCAAGGGCAAAAATCTCTTATATCAATTGTTAGGATTAAGTAATACTAAGAGGGGGGGTGAATCAATATTAAAACACTTTAAATTAAACTTAAACAAATTCCAAATAAACCATAAGCTTGCTGAAATGAAAAGAACATAAAAAATAACACAGAACTCATAACACCATTATCTGTTGTCGAGGAAACCCTGGCAAAGGGAAAACCCCGGTGGGGATGGTACCCACAAGCATGCACTAAAGTATAATGTCCCTGTAAGGAGACCTAAGCCTGTTAGGAGCTGAATATTGCATAGATGATTTCCTTGTTAAAGGAATAACAACCTTGTTAAAGGTATACAACACCCTATTAGGGGCCAACTGACCTTACAGCTCTTACAACAAAACTTATGTTACAAAGTGTTCTCAATAATGAACAAAAAAATCATCTTCAATGCTTAGATAGTTCCATTCATAGCTCTTCAATGATCTCTATCATCCTCTTCTCTTCTATTCACATATATACATTCTCTCATTTATCATATCCATACATATCTTCACTTTACAAAAATACTTCATATATATATATATATATATTTTTCCATCAACAAGTCGGCTCTCTTTAATTATTACATATTCGGCTCTCAATAAAAAAAAAAGTAAAGATCAAATACAAATTTGGTGCTCTTACATAACAAAAATATAGATTATCCAAAATTAGAATCCAACTTATCTTGCTAGGAGTCCACACCATACTCCTTAAATCATCGCTACTATTCAACTGCTATGTTATGATGTTCTATTGTCTTCGCTTGTCTTCAAATCTCTCTAACTCATTGTAATCATCACCAAAACTAAATTGATCTTAGGTGGAGGTCATACATACCCCAAAGTATCTTCCACTAATCTTGCAAGTCATAACTCATTGTACTTGATCTTCGATACCCAAAACAATATTGTGATACTCTGTATTTATGCTTCTATACTTAGTCATTTTGAAGACTGTATCTCCAAAACTGAACTTCATTCCAAGCGATCAATATACCAGATATGTTACCATAAATGCCAACCCATAAGTGTCTCATATCATACAAAAATCATCACTTTCAACATGAATATCCTAATAGATCTTAGGCAAATCCCCTAATAGGGTCACATTTGACAATGTGCATTGTAATCTTGAACAAGATTGGTTTTTATCTGAGCATACTTCATAAGAGCATTTTTATTTGTGGGTGACAATTCCCATAGATTTTTTTCCCAAATTGGGTTTCCTCATTAAATACTGGTGTTATATGTGTTGAATGTTATTGTGCATGTTATTTTCTATTTACTTAAGTTCATGATTGAATAAGTGAATTTATTGTTGATTTGATTAATGTTGAAATTTTTCTTACAGAGTTGAATTAGAGTTTACGTTTTTAAGGTTTAAAGAATCAATGTTTTCTAATTCATCCCCCTCTCAGTAAACCACCAATTGGTAATTGAGCATGGTACTCAAAAAGTGATAAGTTTCAAGACTTGACTAAAAGATCCAAAGATGTATAAGAGGGAGGCACTAAAGTTGAATAAGGATAACTTCTCTACATGGAAAAGCAGGATGAGGCTGCACCGATCTAGAATTGGAGAGTATGAAATATACTATCTTGACAATGAGTATTCACCACCACCATTTGGGCCTATGACACTTGAGAAAATAAGAGAAAGATAAGATCACACACAAGTTATGATTGAGATATCCTCTTCTCTCACCAACCTAGAGTTCAATGACCTTGAAGGACATGATACAACAAAATAGATGGGGGAATAAGATTGCATTGGTATATGGTGGAGATTAGCATTTTCAAAAGGCTAAAGATGGAAGTTTGAGAGGAAAATTTGATTCTATAGGAATGAAAGAAGGAGAAACTGTTGCACAGTACAATACAAGATTGAAGGAAATTGTGAATGCCATCAGAGATGCTGGAGGAAATATTGAAGAAGAAGATGTAAGAAGAAAATAGTTAAGAATATTTTTTCCTATTTATGTCATCTGAGTGTCTACAATGCAAGAACTAAGATCCATTCCTCAGATTTTTTTTCACTAGATGCTACAATTGGTAAGTTGATTTCTTTTGAGCTAAATGAATTTGATAATAGTTTACCTGCCACTACCTAAGATTGAGTCTGTACTAAAGTCATCTTTGAACATTGGAAATTCTAGTGAGTCTAAATCAGATTATGGTTATGTAAGTAGTGTGGTTGAAAGGCTTCACAAATACAAAAAGGAGCTAGATATTTTTTTTGTCGAAGATGATAGACAACAAGAAGAGATTGAAGCTTTACTAGATAGAAAATTACTGAGAGGAAAAGACAAGTACCGAGGTAAGCTACCTTTAAAATGTTTTAACTGTAACATGAATGGTCACATTGCATCTAGATATCCTGACAACAACAATGATGACAAGAAAGACAACATAGATAATAACAAAAGAGAGAACAAAATTAGGAGATACCAAGATTTCAAGAATAAAGGTAAGAAGTCATGCTACATTACTGAAGAAGGACTCATGATGATACAAATGATGATGAAGGTGAAGAGGTTGTGTACGTTGCTATCAAGGATGATTCTGATGTAGAAAGGTATGAAGAAGAAAAAGACCTAATCTCACATGTTAGCAAGAATGATACTTGGATTAAAGATAGTGGTTTTTCACATCATATGACTGTGGCACACATAATTTTATTACTATGGAAGAACATGATGGAGGGTATGTTAGATTTGGTAATGATGCTCCATATCTTGTGAAAGGTAAAGGTTCTATAATTTTGTTGAATAATACAAAATGTGATGATGTCTATTGGGTTGAAGGACTAAAGTATAATTTGTTGAGTGTGGCACAACTGAATAATAGAGGACACCGATTAGAATTTTAGAGTGGAAAGGTAAAAGTTTTTTATTAGAATAGAGATCTGACTACCACTGGAGAACAGTCTAAAGGTAACTTATTCTACCTTGATACTTCTACAAAGAGTTGTTTATATGCTAAAATTGAGGATGTATGGTTATGGCACAAGAGATTATGTCATGTGAATTTTGACAAATTAATTAAGGTAAGAAAAAGAATAGATTAAGAGCTCTACCGAGATTGGACAAACCTGAAAAATGTAATGTGCAAAGGATGTCAAGTTGGTAAGATGACAAAGTCAAGTTTTACAAGCAAATCTCACACTACTAAAGGAATTTTGGATTTAGTGCACACTGGCCTATGTGGACCTATGAGAACACAAAGTTATAATGGTGATAGATATTTCAATTTATTTTTTGATGATTATTCAATAACAATGTATGTCATGTTTCTGAAAGAAAAATATGATCCTTTTCAATATTTTAAGTGGTATAAGGCTAGAGTCGAAAGGAGACTAGAACACAATTGAAGTGTCTGAGATCTGATAGAGGAGGAGAGTTTACATCTGATGATTTTACACAATTTTAAAATGAACATGGAATAAAGAGACAAATGTCCGCACCGAGGACACCACAACAAAATGGTATAGCAGAAAGAACGAACACATCCTTTTTTGATTGTACAAGAACATTGATGATTGAGAAGGCTATTTCTCAAATATTTTGGAGAGTAGTCAGCACTGCAACTTAATTATACACTAAACTGAGTACAACTAAAGAAAGGTACAAACAAGACTTCATATGAGATTTGGTATGATCATAAACTAAATATAAGTTATTTCAAAGTATTTAGAAGTAGATGTTACATTCTAAAATATGCTAGAGATGGAAAGTTTGATTATAAAGAAGATGAAGGAATATTCTTAGGGTATTCTACAAAGAAAAAAGTATACAAATGTTTGAACAAGTCTACTAAAAAAATTGTAAAAAGTGCAAATGTAAGAGTTGATGAATTTGTAGAGAAAAATGATGAAGACAAGAAGAAGGAACCTGAGGACTATCAAAGATTTGTATATGTTCAACCTGATATTCTTGATACCTCACCTAAATCACAAACCGAGGAGGAATATGAGTAGAGAGAACCACCACCGAATGATGAAAATGAAGAACTTCCACCACCTATCAAGCCTATTCTGGCTAAGTATGTGGGAAGACACCACTCGCCGACTAAGATTATTAGGGATAAGAATGTTGGAATTATGACAAGAAGTAAGGCAAGAGATAATACATGTTTAATCTTTGAATTTGAGCCTATAAGAGTAAAAGATGCATTGGATAATGAAGATTGGGTTAAAGCTATGAAAGAAGAGATAGATCATATTGAAAAGAACAACACGTGGACTTTGGTACCGAGACCTAAAGATTAAAAAAATGTTATTAGTACAAATTGGATTTTTAGAAAAAAAATTGAATGAACATGGAGATGTAATAAAGAACAAAGCAAGACTGGTTTCCAAAGGCTATTCACAAGAAGAAGGTATTGATTATGGTGAGAATTTTTCACTTTTTGCTAGATTAGAAGGAGTTAGAATTCTACTAGCATATGCAACTTATAAAGGATTTAAAGTTTATCAAATGGATGTTAAGTCTGCATTTCTTAATGGTATTCTTGAAGAAGTCTATATTGAATAACCTGAAGGATTTGCTGAGAATACTAACAAGGACATGATATCTATAATGCACAAGGCACTGCATGGTTTGAAAAAAGCACCGTGAGCATGGTATGAAAGCTTACATTCATATTTAATCAATATTGGATTTCAAAGGAAAAGTGAAAACAGTAGTGTATATCTGAAATGTGATAGTAATAATAAGATTTTGATTGCTGAAATATTTGCTGATGACATTATTTTTGGAGGAAATAACACATTGTGCAGATCTTTTGTTGAGGAGATGAGAAAGGATTTTAAGATGTCTATGATAGGAGAGATAAAATTATTTCTTGGACTACAGATTCAACAAGTCAAGGATGGGATCTACATCACACAATCAAAGTAAATCAAGGAGATCCTAAAGGCATTTGGTATGGATGATTCAAGACCGCATAGAACACTGATGGCTACTGGTTGCAAATTATCCAAAGAAGATGAGTCACAGGAAGTGAATGAGACACACTACCGATCAATGATTGGTAAATTATAATATGTTGTACATAGAAGACTTGATATTGCTCATGTAGTACGTATTGTTGCAAGATTTTTGGTTGAACCAAAGGAATCACACATGTATGCAACCAAAAGAATATTTAGATATTTGAAAGGTACTAAAGACTTTTGTCTACTATACAAGAAAGGAGGGGATTTTGATTTGAAGGTTTACACTGATGTTGATTGGGCTGGAAACATTGATGGTAGGAAAAGTACAAGTGGAGAAGCTTTCTATGAATTGTGCAAACATTGTATGGATCAAATATATCCTTAAAGGTATGCAAGAAGATATTACCGATCTAGTTACTATTTACTATGATAATACAAGTGCTATCAACATATCAAAGAAATTGGTGATGCATTCTAAGACCAAACACATTTCTATCAAGTATGACTACTTGAGAGAACAAGTTCAGGACAAGCATTTGATGTTGGAGTATGTAAATTAAAAGGAGTAGATAGGAGATATATTCACCAAGCCACTATCGAAGGATTATTTTGAGTATCTCAGAGGTAAATTAGGGGTCCTACCCCTATCTAACATTCACTAGAGAAAGATGCATTATGCATCAATTCTAGGATTCATTAGAATATCTATTTTGTGAGTTGATGCTAGTGTTCACACATTATGCAATAAAGACCAGAGAGACCTCAAAAGAGATGTCTAGACTTGCAGCCAACAACAAGAACAACAGTGAAAAACAAAACACAACAACATATAATCCATACCAACTCATTAATTATTATAAATTCAATTACATGCAACATGTCGAGCTGTAAGGCCTTCTTGGATACGGCTACATACATTAGCAAATAAACTAAGATATATCACAAATATCTTCTGCAAGCTTTAGATCACCCCCTTAACTAGCCTAGACTTGTAACAGACAGTAATCTGGCAGGAAAACCCAAGACAGATCTAAACTTGCGCTCTCAAGCCACCAAGCAACCCTCTTGTTTGGTAGGCCCACAAGCTACTAGCCCTCCAAGGTATCCTTCACCTAGTTCAGATCTGAAGACCTTTACATCAACTCTTTCACTACTTCCCTTCTTCTCTCCCTCTACTCTACTCATACCCTCTTTTTATACAACACAACCACAAGTCGACTTACAACTAAAATAAATCAACAAAACATAGGTCGACATCAATAACATAACCCCCATTGTGTTCTCTGATAGTCGGCTTGCAACGGTCATTAAATCCACCTAGGAGAATGAACCAATCCAAATTGAGGTCCTCACACCTCCAACGGTAGACCCAAATATTGAGGAATGTGACCCAAATTAATTGCACTAGTTGACCAGTAGATCCAGCAAAATAAACCAGGTCGGTGAGATAGCCCATTGAGCAACAAAAACCCACTCGGTAAAGTGATCTAGAAAACAACAACAAACACCAAGAAGAATACCACAATCTCCAACCAGAACAAACCAACTCAGTAAAACATAAGCCAACACCAGCAAAAGATTCCTGTGGGTGAAGCAAAATGAACACAAGTAACCGAGTCTATCAATGATCCAACACCTCTAGCTAAGCACCCACCGTAGTTACCGAGCAGCTTACCAAGAGCCACCAACCAGCTATCAAACAGTCTACCGAGCTCCAACAAACATAACCTTTAGATTTCCAATGGAATTCCAAGAACACAAGATGCTCCTACATCAGACACTCAAGGTGAAAAAAGAAGTGTGTCTCACACTTAGACTCCATAAGCATATCAAAACTCAACCACCTCATCTTAACCATAGGTTTCCCAACCTTCAAGGTTAAGAACACAACTCTTCCCACAAGCAACCTTTGTTTCTTCCATGAAAACCTCTGAATATTTTTCATTACAACCACCTGTTCAACACATCTTCAAACAGGAACAAAATAATCAGTATCTACAGTACAATGCATCAAATCTGCACTCTTCTTCACAAATAAATTATGCAACTCATTACATAACTTATCCTCATCAACTACAAGGAAATAAAGATCAAAATTTAATGAAGAGCCACATGATTTGGAAGATTCCAAGGAAGAAGAAGAGTTAGTTACAGAGATCTACGATCAAGAAAATTCAAGGTGATGCTCTATGGTAAAGATTAAGAGGAGAAAGTGAAAGTATTATTTCCAAGAAAAGATCAAGTTTCGAGGTGAAGGTAATACGTTTCACCGAGTGTCAAGTTCATTGAATCAATTCATAAGGATGATTTGATGGTTGAGAGTAAATGAAGGAAAACCTAATTTTAAGAAGATTAAGAGGCAAAAGTAGAGTCTATATAAAGGATGAATTCGAATGAGAAAGGGTAGCAGTAGCAAGTTGAAGGCTGGCAAGTTGAAGTGTGGTTGTGCTACCGAGTAATCTAGTGAAGAAGGAAAAGGTTAAAATCTATTCTAGAGCAGAGAATGATGAAGTGTTGAGGACATTAGTATAAGGGATCTGATCAAGCAAGAGGTATTTGCAGTATTATAGATAAAAATTTATATATTGTTTCTTATTAACATTTGTAGCAGAAAATCTCTTAATCTTGTGGGCTTAACAGTCTTATTGTAAATCCCTTTGAAAGGTGACATTCTAGTAGAGTGTTCAAAGCCCTTTAAACATGCCACTCCTAACAGGGTGAAGATCCTAATAGATTTGAGTCAAATCCCCTAATAGGGTCACATTTGACAATGTGCAGTGTAATCTTTAGCAAGATTGGCTTTTGACCGAGCATACTTTAGAAGAGTATTTTTATTTGTGGGTAACAATTCTCATAGAGGTTTTTCCCAAATTGGGTTTCCTTGTTAAAAACTTGTGTTATATGTGTTGAATATTATTGTGCATGTTATTTGTTGTTTACTTAAGTTGTTGATTGAATAAGTGAAGTTACTGTTGTTTCGGTTAATGTTAAAGTTGTCTTAAAGAGTTGAATCTGAGTTTAAGTTTTTAAGGTTTAAAGAATCATTTCTTTATGAGTATTATTGTCATTCTTCTTTGTATCCATAGGAAGTGGTGCTCTTCTATTATTTACTCAATTATACTTGAAAAAATTTGTTATATGACCTGGATTGTTACATTTGTAGAACATAGGAGGTTGACTGTACTGAATAACTTGTAATTTATAATTCTTTGCAATGTGTCCAAGGTTATTAAATTTGTAACATGTGACTTTAGTTGCTAATTCTCCTTTATTTTTTTCTTGTATGTATCTAGTTTGATCAGGTTTTATGCATTCTACTTTCTTGTGCCCATATGTATTGCAATTTAAAAAATAACCATTAAAAGTTATGAAAGGAGTATCACCTCTACAATCTCTCTTCATGTGTCCAAACTTTTTGCATCCAAAACATCTACCTCTAAAAGGTCTGATCTGTTCTTTAGGTTCTTCAAGCACAGGTTTTTCTGCATCAATCTTCATATCATATTTTTCTTCTTCATTCTTAGAACATTCAACTTCATTGAAGCCAATACCAGTCATATCACCTTTAGGTTTTTATCTCTTTGTATGCTCATCAATCAGGTCACTACTCATGTGAAGTTTCTCAATGTGTTTCTTTGTCTCAACAAGTTCAGCTTTTATGATATGATTATATTTCTCCATTTTTAGATACTTGTTCTTGTAATGGTCAAGCTCAATCTTCATTTTTCCCATCAGAGTATTAGCCTCTTTAAAAGCTTCTTCAGTCTTGATCTTAGCATTCTTTTCTTGTTGAATCTCTTTAGCCATCATTTCATTCTCAAGATTCAAAGTATCATTCTCTTGTTCCAGTTGCTTTATCTAATCTGAATTATCATTGTCTGAATCCTCTTTTATCTGAACCATAAGATCATATCTCTGATTTCAGGAAAGTTCAAGCTGATCCTTAATTTTCTTGATTAATCCCTCAGATCTCCTTAAGTTAAATCTCAAGTCACCATTTTCTGCTTTTTCTTTATCAAGGTCTTCAAGTGCTTCTTCAAAGTTCTGTTGTGAGTTTTCTGAATCCATTCTGATCTCCCTTAAGCTATTAGACTTTGTCTCCAAGGGCCAAAATCTCTAATACCAATTGTTAGGATTAAGTAATACTAAGAGGGAGGTGAATCAGTATTACAACACTTTAAATTAAACTTAAACCAATTCCAAATAAACCATAAGCTTGCTAAAATGAAAAGAACATAAAAAAAATAACACAGAACTCATAACACCATTATTTGTTGTCGAGGAAACCCTGGCCAAGGAAAAACCCTGGTGTGGGTGGTACCCACAAGCATGCACTAAAGTATAATGTCCCTGTAAGGAGACCTAGGCCTATTAGGAGCTGAATATTAAATAGTTAATTTCCTTGTTAAAGGAATAACAACCTTGTTAAAAGGTATACAACACCCTATAAGGGGCCAACTGACCTTACAGCTTTTACAACAAAACTTATGTTACAAAGTGTTCTCAATTATAAACAAAACAAGCATCTTCAATGCTTAGATAGTTCCAGTCATAGCTCTTCAATGATCTCTATCATACTCTACTCTTCCATTCACATATATACATTCTCTCATTTATCATATCCATACATATCTTCACTTTAAAAAAAGACTTCATATATATATATATATATATATATATATATATATATGTATATCTATATGTGTATATATATATATATATATATATATATATATATATATATATATTTCCATCAACAAGTTGACTCTCTTTAATTATTACATATTTGACTCTCAATACAAAATAATGTAAAGAGAAAATACAAAGTCGACGCTCTTACATAAAAAAAATATAGATTATCCAAAATCATAATCCAACTTATCTTGCTAGGATTCCACGCCATACTCCTTAAATCATCGCTACTATTCAACTGCTCTATTATGATGTTTTGTTGTCTTCGCTTGTCTTCAAACCTCTCTAACTCACTGTAATCATCACCAAAACTAAATTGATCTTAGGTGGAGATCATACATACCCCATAGTATCTTCCACTAAGCTTGCAAGTCATAACTCATTGTACTTAATCTTTGATACCCAAAAAAATATATTCATACTCTGTATTTATGCTTCTATAATTAGTCATTTTGAAGACTGTATCTCCAAAACTGAACTTCATTCCAAGCGATCAATATACCAGATATGTTGTCATAAATGGAAACCCATAAGTGTCTCATATTATACAAAACTCATCACTTGCCAACATGAAGATCCTAATAGATCTGAGGCAAATCCCCTAATAGGGTCACATTTGACAATGTGCATTATAATCTTTAGCAAGATTGGTTTTTAACCGAGCACACTTCATAAGAGTATTTTTATTTTTGGGTGACAATTCCCACAAATTTTTTTCCCAAATTGGGTTTCCTCATTAAATACTGGTGTTATATGTGTTGAATGTTATTGTGCATGTTATTTTCTATTTACTTAAGTTGATGATTGAATAAGTGAAGTTATTGTTGATTTGATTAATGGTGAAGTTTTTCTTACCGAGTTGAATTGGAGTTTAAGTTTTTAATGTTTAAAGAATCAATGTTTATAATTTAGGCCCCCTTTCAGTAAACCAACAATTGGTAACTAAGCATGGTACTCAAAAAGTGATAAGTTTAAAGACTTGAGTAAAAGATCCGAAGATGTATAAGAGGGAGGCACCAAAGTTGAATAAGGATAACTTCTCTACATGAAAAAGTAGGATGAGGCTGCACCTATCTAGAATTGGAGAGTATGAAATATACTATCTTGACAATGAGTATTCACCACCACCATTTGGGCCTATGACACTTGAGAAAATAAGAGAAAGATAAGATCACACACAAGTTATGATTTAGATATCTGTTGCCCCATTTTTGTCCTGAATACCCTTAGGCAAAAATGGATGTCTAGTACTTGGTAGTAGTTTTGAAATCATTGTGTAAGTCTTGAGTCTAAGTCTAGCTTTCCCCGTAGGCTAGGAGGCCTTTATCGGATTTCCCCAAATTGACTTCTCCTTTGCAAGCCAGAGGGAATATGTATCTGAGATCATGTTTCATTGGGTAGGTTATCTTCCCAAATCTGGTAAAGGTCATGTTTCAGAGGATTTCAACATTGGTTCTATTTACATTTGATGTCTTTGGCATTGACACTTCATTTTACAACATTGGTAGAAAATTTGTTTTGAGCTTCTCCTTGGCCAAAAATCACCCGCAGAGTCTGTTTTCCGCAGTGGGTATTTCCAAAAGTCTTTGTGGTCATATTGAAGTTGGAAATAGATAATTTTTGTTTAGAAAGGAAACTAGATTCATCATAATTCCATTCAAGTCAGACAAATGATCAAATGATGAAGAATATAAGAAGAAAGTCTCAACAGCAGAAAAGTGGAAAATAGCTTCTTCGCTACTTCATCAGGCAGGTTTTGACCTGCGAAGTACATATTCTGCCAAATCATTAGAATAGAAAGGCTTTGGAAAAGAATCTGCCTCATAGGTGACCCAAGGTATAAAGAAAGTTGATGAAACAAATACATATCATTTTAGCATCTCAATAGGCTAAAATCCTCCCTTGGGGGATTTCTGAGAAAGGAGCACCCCAAAAGCATTTCTCCGCCCAAAGGAGAAGTGGAAAAGTAATTATCCGCTACCTCCAAAAAGTTACTGTTACAGTTATCAAAATGAAAGATGTTTCTTAAAGGCCTGTAAAGGTAAATTAATTAATTCAAATAAAGCCGTTTTACCTCTTAACCAGATTTTTCATAAATTCTTACATTTCTTCATTCGCGTGACGCAGGAAGTCGGCTGTTAATGGTAAAAATTCAAAAATTATAAATTCAATGAAGTGATACAAATAGGAACTACCATCTATTTGATGAATTGTTTGAATTCGAAGCTCTTGGAAGATTCATCCTTTTCTCTTCTATCCCTGAGAGATATTCCTAATTCCCGAGTCAAATCGATCGAAGCATGGCTGCCAGATTTACGGGGTTCAATGGAATGAATGGCATCACTTCTGATTGGCACAAGATCATGGATACTTCCCTAAAGTTCTTCGATATGCAGAGATTCCATAGTAGATTGGAGGCAGACCCAATGCACCCTATTACTGAAAAATTGAAGGATGTTGGATTGATTGAAGCCATTAATTTTCCCATTGTGGTTCAAGTGCCAGAGCTTGTTCAAGAATGTATAGCTCGTTATAATCTAGATACAAAGCAAATTCTCCTGCCCGATGACACGGTGCTACTCTCCATTGACCGAGACTCTATCCATAATTCCTTGCACATTCCGGAGTAGGCCGAATACTCAGAGATGACATATAGTCATGCAGTTACTGAATATGGAGCGAAGAAGGTTGTATGGAAGAAGGAGATAATGAAGACTTGGTTCCAAGAGTCAAGGAGCACCAAGCAAAAGTTGCCAAAAACATTATATGACATGAACCTAAAGCCAAAAATTATAGATATCTTGGTACAACTCCACAGGATCAGAGGTGAGAGTAATGCACTAAATTTTGTTGAACACCATTTCTTCTTAGTCTAGGTGATCTTCTCTCAGCACCATTTCATTTATTGGGCCCTTATGGTAAGAAAAAATCTCTCCAATGCCATAAATAGAGCTAAACATCAAAATGAGTTCTATATGTCTTCACTCTTATTATATATATTGGCTACAATTCAAAATTGGCTAGGGCTCCCTAGATTAGAAGAAATCACAGAGGATGTTAAGAGTTATAAATTCTTCCCCGATTTGCAATTACATAATAGTTATGCTGAATATCTCAAAGTTAATGGCAGATTCATGATGAGATTGTGCAGGGAGCTATAGGGTTGCCTAGAAAGGAGATTTTCTCCTGAAGCCATGGCATTTATCAACTAGTTTGGGTGCTATTTTATTCAATTTGAAGACTTCTTATACATTCATCTTGCAGGATGCTATGATTTCCCTCTAAAGCTGTCCAGATACCCGGATGACATGACCATCTTGGTGGAAGTGATGAGGCAAGTAGTCCATGTGAACCTAATCTGTGCAGGCGCCCAGAAGAAAGGCTATGATTTCTTGATGACCATTGGAGCCTATAGTTGTGTGTCTGGTCCGATGAAAAGAATATTCTAAAAAAATTCTCAAAGAGGTTTCATTTAGAAACATATGATGTTCTGAGGCCGCAGTATGATCCTATGGACTATGCTCAAGATTATCTACAAATGGTTCCTCAATCCATCACACTGATGATATTCAAGATTACAAGGCCAATTGTAAAGATGACTTAGAGAGCGGAGAAAGTTTCTACACAAGGTTAACTATTGAACACATAAAAAATTTCAAAGTTAACATTGTAGTTGAAGGGCTAGAAGATGACGGCTAGCATATGTATAATGATACATACCTTGAGAAGATCAAGCCCCTCCCCATAAGCCCAGAACCCATGTTAGTCCAAGCTATTGATGACTTGGAAACCTTGATGGGTGGAATTTATAGAAGAATGGAACAATGGGTTGAATGGACGGCAGGCAAAAGAAAGCGGTCTGAAAGGAAGCCTCCATCTCGACAAACTCTAGTGAAAGAGATTGTGATTACCCCTGCATCATCTTTGGAAACTATCCCAACTAGAGCCAAGGGGTCAGCTCAACCAGTAGGCAGAGTTGATGAACCTCCTAAAAAGATGATTTTGTTGGACAAGACATGTGGAGGTGGTTCAGTCCCTATCATTCGCTCCACAGAAGAAGTAGTCTCTACAAAACCAGTCAAGTCTACGACTGAGTCTGTTAAGAAAATGGAAATAGAGAAACCATCCCAAGTCAGTACTGTGGGTATGCAAGGTGATACCTAGACCCAAGATACTCCAAGGTGAGGATCTCCTGTCATTGTGGAAGTGGGCGAGGATAGCTCCAGCTCAGCGGACACAGAATCAGATGAAGAGGCTGGGAAGCAATAGAAGGTTGCTCAAGTGGTTAAATTGGTATCATCCTCCCCTACTTCAGTGAATCGATTTTCTTCTAGGCCTAAAGCTACTCCTCTAGTCATCAGGAAGCTGTTCATAGAGGAATTGGTCTTTGACTCCAAAGTTACTAGTGCTAAGCCTTGGATAGAGAGCAGTCTAGAGTGCAAGAGAAAGAGAGTAGAAGAAGGGACTTTGAGAAAAGATACCCTTTCACGGGCCTTGCAACCTGATACCACTGTGAGAAAAGTAAAGAAGGTGAAGATGATGTCTACACTGGGCTGAGATCCTGAAACTAGACATTTCACTATGGAGGTAGCAAAGCCAACTAAGGAAGGCAGGTTTGAAGATTTGACTACTTCAAATTTTGAGCTACAGTCATTTGACATGGGACTTTCTCATCATGACACTAAGGTGGACTGGTTGAAATCCACCAACATGGTAATTGAAGAAGAGCTCAAAGAGATCAAGACTGCTAAAGTGCAACTCAAGGCAGAATTTAATGAGTTGACAAATTTCATCAGGCAGTTAATCACTCTGATTGCAAATGTCCCTAATGCCTAGACCTCTTTTGATCCTAGTGCTACAAAGAATCAAGCCATCATAGCCAAGTTGCAAGAGGACAGACATTTTGGGCAGATCAACAAGAGATGGATTCAGAGGCTTGAATCTAAGGGACTAGTAGTTGTTGAGCAACTGGGTAATGCTCTCTTAAGGCTGGAAATACAGAGGAATAATATTGATAAGAATTTGCAGACTCTTGCATCGGAGAGAGTGAGATGTCAAGAATGTATAGTAATGTTGCACGTGGTAGTTTAAATGAAGACCAAGAAGGCATTAAAGGCCAAGATCTTGCAGAAAGGAGATGAGCCTTTGATCGAATGGCTTCAAAGCCTAGAATTTAAGATCAAGATGATTATTCAAGTTGAAGTAGGGTTGCGGTAGACAGATGCCAAGATCAAGGAAGAGAAAAACAAATATTTTAAACTCCTTCAGGGTCTTCATACGAAATCACAAACAAGTGGTCAGGGAAAAGAAATGATCAGATTGGCCAGTATGCAAAAATCATTTTCTGATTATCTGCACAAGTTGGCAGAACAGTCTTCTTCCCATTTGGATAAGGTCCCAGAACTCCAACAGTTGAGCAGATGCATTTTTAAAGCCATGGAAGAGTTGAAAGATCGGATGGACGTGATCAAGAGCCTGACCAAAGAACATTCCAAATGGATCATCAAATATAGTAATGTCCTTATCAATAGGCATGAAGAGATCATCCCAATCATTATAGTTGGCACTGCTTATAGGGCTAAATTAGACAAAGGGAAGGAAACAGAAGCATAGATAGATTCCCTCTTGTACTAAATTTTGATATTTATTGTAATAGATAAACTTTTGTTTATCATTTTTGTTTAGAGAAGTGGAACCATTTTGGTTACCCTTTTTGTAATGGTCCAACTCTGGAACTCTATATGTACTATTTCCTAAATCAACACAAAGGTCGGATAAATTTTGGTGTGAAGGATGGCATTTTGTTGAGTCAAACTTGTGTATGTCTGAATACCATTGTTTTAACTGTTCCATTGCATAGCGTTTATCTTTCTACTGATTTGAATGTTTCCTTGAAATTATATTTACAGCTTATGATTGAACCGAAGTTTTGTATTATGATTTGATACAGTTAACCAGAGGGGAATCTAGTGCTAGTCTATGTTTGGGAGGTGTTCCTATGAAATAGATCAACTCATTGTCACCTTGTCATTAATCCTTAGGTTTGCATTCACATCTTCACTATCTGTCACTGCATTACCAATTTTTAGAGCTTGTATGATTACTGAGATCTCCAGATTGGTTAGTTTTAGTTGAATTTAATCTGCCTAAGCTAGTTCCTGTCTAGGCCTAGCTTGGTTTACCTTTTCTATTCTTAGGTAAAGAACATACCCCTGTTAGATTAGGAAAGATTTATATTCATTGAAAATCATTCATTTAAGGGAGTTGTACCTTCAAATTCAAAGGGAAATTAGTTATTTACTTACATTTCCCAACTGTTGTATTTGATTGTTTCTTCAATATTTGGGTATCTTGGAGTTAAGATGAAGAAGAACAATCTGTTTACCAATAGATTTTTGGTGACTCTACTCGGGAGATGAACATTATTTATACCAGAAGAAATACCATGAGAAAAGATGGTGCTTAACCATGAAAACATAATTCCTGTGCTGCAACCGAGTCTCGGGTTCCAAGACAACCAAGAGGATCTCATATCGTCACTGAATACTTTTGTCTAGAGACAGAGAAGAAATACTGAGCATTATAGAAGTGCTATTCAAGTGCTTGAACAAGAAGAAGTGAAGGCAAAGATGCTCGAACAAGCCATTCAAACGAGGAATCTAAGAAGGGCACAACACCAAGCGAAGCATGAAGCCAGACAACAAAATTAGTTTAAATCCTGGAGTCTAAAAGGTTCCCTAGAAGCGTGATAAAAGAAGGTGGAAAAGACCCGGTCTTTGAGAAGCTTAAAGAGATTGAATTTGCCTTGCTCAAAGTACCTCACTGAAAATACAAGGATACTAAGAGTAGAAGCATACCTCCTTCACCTCCCAAACAATCTACTCTTTTGCCTACCACCTGCCAAGTGTTAACCTTGCACGAAGTGGTTGCCCCTCCTGTCGTCAATCTAACACCCTATCTACCTCAAGTAATTATGGCAGTCCCTTGGGCCGCTCCAGTTGGACCACTGCAATTAGCAGCATATAATCCCCTTCCCTCAGGGTCAAGGAAGAATTTTCCCAAATTCTTCGGAGATGGGAAGGTGTCTACGGATGAACACATTAATGCTTTCTTTGCGACCATTAATATATTGGTAGTACAAGAGGAAGATGTTGCAGTCAGACTATTTGTCGAGACCCTTGTTGATGGTGCAGCGGATTGGTTTTATCATTTGCCTATCTCTTCCATCACGGATTTGACTTCCATGAGGACATCTTTTGAAAGGATATTTAAAACTGCTGAAGATGAGCATGCCCTATTGACACAATTGACTTCTATCAAGAAAGAGCCTTCTATAAGCATGAGGGTTTTTGTTGCTAAGTTTAACAAGCTCGTCAAACATATCCCTACCACTAATCATCCTACTACTGGTAATTTGAAAACCTTCTTTATGAGTGTTATGCCTCCTGACATCAGTTATGATTTAAGAAGAAAAAACCCAGCCACTTTGGACCTTGCCCAAAGAACTGCGGTGGAATTAGAAGATCACATGATCTCAATGGGAAAATGGAAAAGAGAAATACAATCTAGAACTGACACTAGTTATACCACATCATCAGATGAGATGATTGAAAAATTATCCAATGAATTCATTGCCTTCAAAGACAACTTCCCAGATTTAATAATCCCTACCAGCGAAACTTTCAAGAGCAGCCTAGAAGAAACAATGATGGGAGGAATGCTAATGGAAAGATAGTATAGTTAACACCCCCACCATAGAGGCTAGCTATAGAAGCTCCTCCTAAAATGGGAAACATGTGTGCATTTCACCTAATGACAGATCATGATGGAGAAAGTTGCCCCGATGTAGCTCGTTCTTGGCAGATGCATCAGACTGATGAATGGAATAATGGAGTATCTAGAGCTGAACCAGATTCATACTCACATAGTGACTCTGAAAACTTATATTTAGAGTACAAATCAGATTTAGAATGAGAAGTGACATGTTATTCTATCATAGATGGGACCTCCTACATAGTATTGACCCAGAGTCAGAAAGATAAAGGTCCTGCTTCTATACCTTCACCAAAAAATAACGAGGCATCTACTTCCAATTCTAAGGAGGCCAACCAAGGATTGAGGATTATACAACTGAGTAAGGAACAAATCTATTTTTACATTATTCAATTCTGTAGAGATTCCAAAATGCAGATTTCCCCTATAGATTATCTTAAGTCCAATCCTATAGAACTGCAAAAACTAGTAGATTACTGTAAAGAAGGGAATCAGAATTTAAACCAAAATGTCATGACCACCATAGAAAATAAGTCTATATTTTCAGACCCAATTGAACACGGAGAGTCATCTATTTTGGCTACCTTCCCAGGCCAAAAGCCTAATCCATTCTATGTGTCATTGTATATTAATGGTTGCAAATTAAGCAATTGTATAATAGACTCAAGAGCCTCAGACAATGTAATGCCATCAACTGTAGCTAAAGCGTTAGGTCTTACCCTCACTAAAGCTCATGGTAGGTGTTACTCCATGTATTCCAAGCAAGTACCATTGGTTGGACAAATCAAAGGTGCTCAAGTGGCTTTAGCGGCACACCTTGAGAAGAAAATGTTGTTAACAATACTTGTCGCTGATATACCTGCTAGTTACGGTTTGTTGCTAAGAAGAATTTTTTGTAGAGATCTAGGAGGGGAAATAAAGTTGGATTGGTCTCAAGCTTTAATCCCAGTGGGTAAAAAAAAGATAAAACTAGTTCCCGAAGAGAAAGTTAATTTCACAGTGCTAAAATTTGACGACCCTAAAGCCCAAATTCTATATCAAGAATTAGAATTTGGAAACTATATGCTATTTATAGATGATCATGATGGAGAAAATGAACTTGAAAAAGAGGAAAAGCAGTCTCCCATTGAAGAAAAGCTGCCACAGATCTGGACTGTAGAATTTGATGGTAGTTGTGCGTCGTCAGGATCTGGTGTAGGTGTAGTCTTGATATCGCCAAATGGAGTATGTGAGACCATGGATTACAAATTGGAGTTTGAAAAAACCAATAATAAAGCTGAGTATGAAGCCCTATAGTTAGGAATTATCATTACAAAGGAGAAAGGTGTGAAAATTTTGAGAGCTCGGGGTGATGCTGAGCTAATTGTGTGCCAAGTTAAAAATCAATACTCTGTGAAGAGTCATAGATTTAAAAACTATAGAAATAGAGTATGGGATCAAATCGAAGCATTAAACGTGTTCTTTATTGAGTCTATGTTGAGAGAGTAGAATTCCAAGGTGGACTCCTTAGCAGCATCAGCTTCATTACACCTCCCTCACCCAGAGTTCAAAGATAAGAAGTACCAAGTAGAGGTTGTGTATAGACCATCTGTGCCTAATAATGTGGAAGATTGGCAAGTGTTTGAAGATGAAAAGAACCTCCTCCACTTTTTGGAGAGTGCTAGTGACTTCCATAAAGATATTCCTAATAATCACAAAGGAGACCATCATGACAATAAGAAGAAGTATAAGTCAGATATCATACAGTTGCAAGGTAATATCATCCCTCCCCATTTAGTCACACTTGAAAAACTTTTCAACGGGCATGATACTTTTGTTAAAAAGAAGAGAATTGAGATAGGCCCTACCACCCGTGAATATGAAGGGATTAACATCGAAAGTGAGAAAGATCCCAAGATGATCAACATTGGAAAATGTTGCACTGAAGTAGAAAGGGAAGAGGCCAGGAAACTCTTCCTGGAATACCAAGATGTTTTCACCTTGAGTTATGAAGATCTAAAAAATTTTATGAATGGGAAATTCAAACACCAAATTCCTTTAAAACCTGAGGCCGCTCCATTCAGGCAAAAATAGAGAAATTATAACCCCAAAGTGGCTGATCCCATATTTAGAGAAGTAGATAAAATGCTTAAAGCAAGGATCATGTATCCTATCTATCACTCTACCTAGGTGGCAAATATAGTGCCCGTGAGGAAGACGAATGGAGAAATAAGGATCTGCGTAGATTTTATAAATCTTAATCAATCTTCCTTGAAAGACAATTATGCTCTTCCCAACATGGATCACCTACTGCAGACTGTGGCTGGAGATCAGATGATGTCTATGTTAGATGGTTTCTCAGGGTACAATCAGATAGAAGTGGAGAAAGCAAACCAGCACAAAATGAATTTCACTACCCCATGGGGCACTTTCACATATCATAGAATGTCGTTTGGATTCATCAACGTTAGAGCTACCTTTCAGAGAGGTATGGATCTTTCCTTCAGTGATATGAAGAACAAAATAATTGGTATGTATCTGGATGATCTTACTGTGTTTTCTAGAAAAAGAGCGGACCATATAAATGATCTAAGGAGAGTGTTGCAAAGGTGTAGGGAAGACAAGATTTCATTGAATCCCAAGAAGTCAGTTTTTTGTGTAACAGAAGGGAAATTACTAGGTCATATTGTTTCACAAGAAGGCATAAGAATTGACCCAGAGAGGGTCAGAGCAATTCAGCATCTGAGCTTACCTGTGAACAAAACTCAAGTAAAATCATTTTTTGGCCAGGTAAACTTCCTCACGAGGTTCGTCCCATATTTTTCTGAAATCACCAAATGCATAGTGGACATGATGAAAGGAAATGTTAACTTCAAATGGAATGACCCTAGTAAACAAGATTTTAAAATCATTAAAAGTGCTATAGCCAATGCCCCAGGTTTATGTCACCCTGATTACAAAAAGGATTTCATAATCTATTGTTATTCCTATGAACATACTATGTCAGCCATCCTCATGTAGGAGAATGAGGAAGGAGTTCAGGCTCCTATTTCTTTTATGAGCACACCTCTAAAAAATCATGAGTTGAAATACTCTCAGAATGAAAAGCATGCTTTTGCAGTAGTCAAGGCTTTGAAAAACTTCAGATTCTATATTTTACACTCACTCCCTGGTATATGTGCCTAACATTGCAGTAAAGAGTATATTGACTCAACAGGACATGGGATGTAATAATAAAGGAGCATGGGTGGCCAAGACTCAAGAATATGACATATAAATCAAACCCACCAAGTTGGTGAGAGGAAATTCACTGTGCAAAGCAATGGCGGAAAATCAAGTGGACGAAGATCCTGAAATGACACAACTGGTTTTAGTAGTAAGTATGCAAGACCCTTGGTTTGAAAATATTGTGTATTTTCTGACATATGATGAATGTCCCAAAGGAT
This sequence comes from Thuja plicata, assembly GCA_018584345.1. Classification (NCBI taxonomy): domain Eukaryota; kingdom Viridiplantae; phylum Streptophyta; class Pinopsida; order Cupressales; family Cupressaceae; genus Thuja; species Thuja plicata. The sequence continues at coordinate 4,035,713 of MU227120.1, read as the reverse complement.
TGACTTCAAAACAAAGAAGAGATTTGAAACTGAAAGCTTTTAAATATTTTATTTGGGAAGATAGATTGTATAAGAGATCTATAGATGGTACTTTCCTTCGGTGTGTTGAAAAACAACAACAACAAGAGAAGTTGTTAAAATTAGTTCATGATGAAGCTTGTGGGGGACACTTTTCCTCATCAGTTACTACATTCAAGATATTGAGACAGTGTAATTATTGGCCAGTAATGTCTAGAGACACATATCATTGCGTGGCAAGATGTGAAAAATGAAAAATGTTCACTGGAAAGCAACAACTAGCAGCGCTCCCTCTCAGACCAGTGATAATTGAGGGTCCTTTTAAGCAATGGGGTCTCAATTTTATTGGTCCTATAAATCCCACATCTAGTGCAATCCATACCTACATAATCAATGTGATAGATTATTTCACGAAATGGGTGGAGGCAAAAGCAACCAAGAAAACTACTTCAGAGGTAGTATGTGAGTTTATCAAAGAAAATATCCTGGTAAGGTTTGGCGTGCCTATTAAGTTAGTTATGGATAATGCCGCATACCTTTATTCTTAGGAAATTACCAAATTCTATTTTGGATATGGCATTATGATTACTCACTCATCTGACTATTTCCCTCAAGGAAATGGTCAAGCTAAGTCCAGTAACAAAAACTTGGTGAACATCATGAAGAAACTCGTAGTAGATAACCAGAGAAATTGGCATAATAAAATTTATGAAGCCCTCTAGGAAGATAGAGTGACTCCCAAAAGAGCCATTGGCGTGTCTCCTTTTGAGCTTGTCTATGGGATCGAAGCCATTCTCCCATTGCCATTGGAGTTAGCAACTTGTAGATTGAGAACAGTAATAGAAGATGGTGTATATGGAGACGGTTTAGAAAAGATGATTCTTTACTTAAACAAAATTGAAGAGGAAAGGGAGAAAATGGTAGATCACATCACCCAGCATCAAATGTGCATGAAGAACTTGTTTGATAAAAAGAGTAGACCCCAAAAATTTATAGAGGGAGATATGGTGTTGTTATGGGACAAGCGCGGGGCACCCAAAGGCATGCATGGAAAATTTGAAACACTATGGAAAGAACCTTTCAAGATCCATCAAGTGTTTGGGAAGAATTATTTTAAATTGACCTATCCAGATGGTGAGGTACTACCCCTGACATATAATGGTCAGGACTTGAAGTTGTATCGAATCTGATTTTAAAAATAGGTAACCCCTATATTGTACCATAGTTACATTTAGTTCCTATTTTTGTTTCCTTAGTTAGGTTTCCTTTCCTTGCTTTCCTTTTCATGTTTCTTCTTTAGTTTTTTTGTGAGCCACCTTTTATTGAGCTTTGCAAAACCAGAGATTTGAGTTCCTTTCTTAGACATGTGAATGTCCAAGTCCCCAGACAAAGCCATCTGTTGCCCCATTTTTGTCCTACATACCTTTAGGAAAAAATAGATGTCTAGTACTTGGTAGTAGTTTTGAAATCATCGTGTAAGTCTTGAGTCTAAGTATAGCTTTCCCCTTAGGCTAGGAGGCCTTTATCAGATTTCCCCAAATTGACTTCTCCTTTGCAAGCCAGAGGGAATATGTATCTGAGATCGTGTTTCATTGGGTAGGTAAGCTTCCCAAATCTAGTAAAGGTCATTTTTTAGAGGATTCCAAAATTGGTTATATTTACATTTGAAGTCTTTGGCGTTGACACTTCATTTTACATCAATGGCGTAAAATTGGTTTTGAGCTTCTCCTTGGTGGAAAATCACCCGCAGAGTGTGTTTTCCATGGTGAGTATTTCCAAAAGTCTCAGTGGTCAGATTGAAGTTGGAAATAGATAATTGAAGTTTAGAAAGGCAACTAGATTCAGCACAATTCTATTCAAGTCAGACAGATGATCAAATGATGAAGAATATAAGAAGAAAGTCTCAATGGTAGAAAAGTGGAAAATGGCTTCTCTACTACTTCATCAGGCGGGTTTTAACCTGCGAAGTACATATTCCACCAAATCATTAGAATAGAAAGGCTTTGGAAAATAATTTTACTCATAGGTGACCCAAGGTATAAAGAAAGATGATGAAACCAATACATATAATTTTAGCATCTCAATAGGCTAAAATCCTCCCTTCACAGATTTCTGAGAAAGGAGCACCCCAAAAGCATTTCTCTACCCAAAGGAGAAGCAAAAAGGTAATTATCCGCTACCTCCAAAAAGTTACCATTACAGTTATCAAAATGAAAATATGTTTCTTAACTTCCCATAAAGGTAAAGTAATTAATTCAAATAAAGTCATTTTACCTCTTAATGGGCTTTTTCATAAATGATTACATTTCTTCATTCATGTGACACGGGAAGTCAACCGTTAACGGTAAAATTGAAAAATTATAAATTCAATGAAGTGATGCAAATAGGAACTACCATCTATTTGATGAATTATTTGAATTTGAAGCTCTTGGCAATAGTCATCCTTTGCTCTTGTATCCTTGAGAGATATTCCTAATTCCTGAGTTAAATCGATCGAAGCATGTCTACCAGATTTACGGTGTTCGATGGAATGAACGACATCACTTTCGATTGGCACAACATCACAGATACTTCCCTAAAGTTCTTTGATATGCAGAGCTTCTAGAGTAGATTGGAGGCAGACCCAATGCACCCTATTACTAAAAAATTGAAGGAGAGTGGATTGATTGAAGCCACTAGTTTTCCCATTGTGGTTCAAGCACCAGAGCTTGTTTGAGAATATATAGCTCGTTATAATCCGGATTCAAAGCAAATTCTCATGCCCGATGACACGGTACTACTCTCCATTGATCAAGACTCCATCCGGAATTCCCTGAGCATTTTGGAGTAGGCTGAATACTCAGAGATGACATATAGTTGTGCAGTTACTGAGTATGGAGCGAAGAAGGTCGTGTGGAAGAAGGAGATAATGAAGACTTGGTTCCAAGAGTCGAGGATAACCAAGGGTAAGTTTCCCAAAACATTATACGACACGAACCTGAAGCCAAAAATTTTAGATATCTTTGTACTACTCCACAAGATCAGAGGTGAGAGTGATGCACTAAATTTTGTTGAACACCATTTCTTCTTAGTCCAGGTGATCTTCTCTCAGCACCATTTCATTGATTGGGCCCTTATGGTAAGCAAAGATCTCTCCAATGCCCTAAACAAAGATAAACATCAGAATGAGTTCTATATGTCTTCGCTCTTAATATATATATTGGCTACAATTCAAATTTGGCCAGGGCTCCCGAGATTAGAAGAATTCCCAGAGGATGTTAATAGTTATGAGTTCTTCCCCGGTTTGCAATTACATAACAATTATGCTCAATATCTCAAATTTAATGACACATTCACGATGAGATTGTGCAGGGAGCTACAAGGTTGCCCAGAAAGGAGATTTTCTCCTGAAGCCATGGCATTTATCAGCCAGTTTGGGTGATATTTTATTCAATTTGCAGACTTCTCATACACTCATCTTGTAGGATTCGATGATTTCCATCTGAAGTTGCCCAAATACCCGGACGACATGATCGTGTTGGTGGAATTGATGAGGCAAGCGGTCTAGGTGAACCTGATCTATGCGGGTGTCCAGAAGAAAGGCTATGATTTCCTGATGACCATTGGAGCCTATAGTTGTGTGTCCCGATCCGATGCAAAGAATATTCTGAAAACATTCTCAAAGAGGTTTCATTTAGAAACATATGATGTTCTGAGGCCACAGTATGATCCTGTAGACTATGCTCAAGATTATCTGCAAATGGGTTGCTCGATCCATCACACTAATGATATTGAAGATTATTGGGCCAACTACAAAGATGACTTAGAGAGCAGAGAAAGGTTCTACGCAAGGTTAACTATTGAACAAATCAAAAATTTCAAAGTTAACATTGCAGTTGAAGGGATAGAAGATGACGGCCAGCATATGTACGATGATACATACCTTGAGAAGATCAAGCCCCTCCCCATAAGATTAGAACCCATATTAGGCCAAGCTATTGATGACTTGGAAACCATGATGGGTGGAACTTATAGAAGAACAAAACAATGGGTTGAATGGAGGGTGGGCAAGAGAAGGCAGTCTGAAAGGAAGCCTCTGTCTCGACAAAATCCAATGAAAGAGACTGGGAGTACCCCTGCATCATCTTTGGAAACTATCCCAACTATAGCCAAGGGGTTAGCTCAACCAGTAGGCGGAGGTGATGAACCTTCTGAAAAGATGATTCCGTTGGACAAGACATGTGGAGGTGGTTCAGTCCCTATCATTGGCTCCATGGAAGAAGCAGTCTCTATAGAACCAGTCAAGTCTATGACTGAGTCTGTTAAGAATATGAAAATAGAGCAACCAACCCAAGTCAGTACCGTGGGTATGCAAGGTGATACCTCAACCCAAGATACTCCAAGGTGAGGATCTCCTGTCATTGTGGAAGTGGGCGAGGATAGCTCCAGCTGAGTGGCCACAGAATCAAATGAAGAGGCTGGGAAGCAATAGAAGGTTGCTCAAGTGGTTAAATTTGTCTCCTCTTCCCCTACTTTGGTGAATCTATTTGCTTCCAGGCCTAAAGCTACTCCTCCAGTCATCAGGAAGTTGTTCATAGAGGAATTGGTCTCCGCCTCCAAAGTTACTAGTGTTGAGTCTTAGATAGAGAGAACTCTGGAGTGCAAGAGAAAGAGAGTAGAAGAAGGGACTTCGAGAAAAGATACCCTTTCACGGGCCTTGCAACCTAATACCACTATGAGAAAAGTAAAGAAGGTGGAGACGATGTCTACACTAGGTCGAGATCCTGAAACTACACATTTCACTATGGAGGTAGCAAAGCCAACTAAGGAAGGCAGGTTTGAAGGTTTGACTACTTCTGATTTTGAGCTACAGTCACTTGACATGGGACTAGCTCGTCATGACACTAAGGTGGATTGGTGGAAATCCACCAACATGGTAATTGAAGAAGAGCTCGAAGAGCTCAAGACTGCTAAAGTGCAACTCAAGGAAGAAGTTAATGAGTTGACAAATTTCATCAGGTAGTTAATCACTCCGATTGCAAGTGTCCCTAATGCCCAGACCTCTTTTGATCCCAGTGCTGCAGAGAATCAAGCCATCATAGCCAAGCTGCAAGAGGACAGACATTTCGGGTAGATCAATAAGAGATGGATCAAGAGGTTCAAATCTGAGGGACTAGTACTTGTTGAGCAACTGGGTAATTTTCTCTTAAGGCTGGAAATAGAGAGGAATAATATTGATAAGAATTTGCAGACTCTCACATCGAAGAGAGTGAGATGTCAAGAATGTATAGTAATGTTGCACGTGGTAGTTAAAATGAAGACCAAGGATGCATTAAAGGCCAAGATCTTGTAGAAAGGAGGTGAGCCTTTGATCGAATTACTTCAAAGCCTAGAATTTAAGATCGAGATGATTATCCAAGATGAAGCAGGGTTGCAGCAGACAGATGCCAAGATCAAGGAAGAGAAAAACAAAGATTTTAAAATCCTTCAAGGTCTTCATACAGAATCACAAACAAGTGGTCAGGGTAAAGAAATTATTTGATTGGCTAGTATGTAGAAATCATTTTCTAATTATGTGCATAAGCTGGCAAAAAAATCTTCTTCCCATTTGGATAAGGTTCCAGAACTCCAACAGTTGAGCAGATGCATTTTTAAAGCCATGGAAGAGCTGAAATATCGGACAGATGTGATCAAGAGCCTAGCCAAAGAAAAATCAAGATGGCTCATCAGATATACTAATGTCCATATCAATAGGCATGAAGAGCTCATCCCAATCATTACAGCTGTCACTACCTATAGGGCTCAATTAGACAAAGGGAAGAAAACAGAAGCATAAATAGATTCCCTCTTGTAATAATTTTTGATATTTATTGTAATGGATAAAATTTTGTTTATCATTTCTGATTAGAGAAGTGGAACTGTTTTGGTTACCCTTTTTATAATGGTCCAACTCTGGAACTCTATATGTACTATTTCCTAAATCAACACAAAGGTCGGTTAAATTTTGGTGTGAAGAATGGCATTTTGCTAAGTCAAACTTGTGTATGTCTGAATACCATTGTTTTAACTGTTCCATTGCATAGCATATATCTTTCTACTAATTTGAATGTTTCCTTGAAATTAGTTTTACAGCTTATGATTGAACCAAAGTTTTGTATTATGATTTGATACAGTTAACCATAGTGCTAGTCTATGTTTGGGAGGTGTTCCTATGAAATAGATTGACATCATTGTCACCTTGTCGTTAATCCTTAGTTTTGCATTCACACCTTCATTATCTATCACTGCATTACCATTTTTTAGAGCTTGTATGATTACTGAGATCTCCAGATTTGTTAGTTTTAGTTTAATTTAATCTGCCTGAGCTAGTTCTTGCCTAGGCCTAGCTTGGTTTACCTCTTTTGTTCTCAGGTCAAGAACATACCCCTGTTAGTTTAGGAAAGATTTATATTCATTGAAAATCATTCATTTAATGGAGGTTTACCTTCAAATTCAGAGGGAAATAATTTATTTACTTACATTTCCCAACTGTTGTATTCGATTGTTTCTTCAATATTTGGGTATCTTGGAGTTAAGGTGAAGAAGAACAATATGTTTACCAACAATATCCTCTTCTCTCACTGACCTAGAGTTCAATGACCTTGAAGGATGTGAGACAAAAAAATAGATGGGGGATAAGATATCATTGGTATATGGTGGAGATTAGCATGTTCAAAAAGATAAAGCTGGAAGTTTGAGAGGCAAATTTGATTCTATGGGAATGCAAGACGGAGAAATTTTTGCAGAGTACAATACAAGATTGAAGGAAATTATGAATGCTATCAGAGGTGCTGAAGGACATATTGAAGAAGAAGATGTAAGAAGAAAATAGTTGAGAACATTGTTTCCCATTTATGTCATCTGAGTGTCTACAATGCAAGAGATGAGATCCATTCCTCAGATGTTTTTTTCACTAGATGCTACAATTGGTAAGTTGATTGCTTTTGAGATAAATGAATTTGATAATTGTTTACATGCCACTACCTAAGATTGAGTCTACATTCAAGTCATCTTTGAACATTGGAAATTCTATGGAGTCTAGATTAGATTATGGTTACGTAAGTAGTGTGGTTGAAAGGCTTCACAAATGCAAAAAGGAGCTAGATATTTTGTTTGTCGAAGATGATAGACAACAAGAAGAGATTGAAGCTTTACTAGATAGAAAACTACCAAGAGGAAAAGACAAGTACTGAGGTAAGCTACCTTCGAAATGTTTCAACTGTAACACGAATGGTCACATTGCATCTAGATATCCTGACAACAATAATGATGAGAAGAAAGACAACTGAGATAATAACAAAAGAGAGAACAAATTTAGGAGATACCAAGATTTCAAGAATAAAGGTAAGAAGTCATGCTACATTACTGAAGAAGGACTGATGATGATAAAGATGATGATTAAGGTGAAGAGGTTGTGTATGTTGCTATCAAGGATGATTCTGATGTAGAAAGGTATGAAGAAGAAAAATCCCTAATCTCACATGTAAGAAAGAATGATACTTGGATTAAAGATAGTGGTTTTTCACATCATATGACTATGGCACACATAATTTTATTACTATGGAAGAACATGATGGAGGGTATGTGTAGACATAAAAAAATGTCTTAATCCCTCTATTAGTTAAATTATTAATTTAATTAATTCACTTAGCCTTTTAAAATTAAATAAATTTTATTTATTTAATTTTAAGCCCTTTTCCTCTATTATTTAAATAAATACTATTATTTATTTAGATAATTCATTTACCCTTTTCTCTTTTAAATTAAATAAATTTTATTTATTTAATTTTTGAGCTTTTTCCTCTATTTATTAAATAAACATATTTTGTTTATTTTCTAAATTCATTAATCCTTCTCTCCAAAATTATGAGCTTGTGACACTTGTCACTTGTCTCTTCATTTGGCTTTTAGTTCAAAAGTCAACTCCTCTCTCTTTAACCACTTAATCCTAGCCACTCATTTCTTTTGCCTCTTAATCT
>MU227120.1:3992491-4020372 GCA_018584345.1 Thuja plicata | reverse complement strand
CCCCCATCCGATGGTCTTCCATATCCTACCATTCCATCCATCTCTTGCTCAAATCATCTCTCCATCTTTCCACCCTTTCATATACCTTGACTCTCCCTTGTCCTTGGTGTTCATCCATTCTCCTATCCAATCTCATCTACTCCACCTCCTGTCTAATCCTTTCATCTCCTTCAAACCATCTTGCCTATCAAATCTCTTTATCATCTCATCCAATTCAATCTATTTCTCTTCCCATCCTATTCTATCTAATCCATGTTGTTGTATGAAGCCTAATCAGACACAGAGGTCTTTTCATCCCCTTTTCTTTCAGCGCGGTTGCTCCCCTGATTTTTCTACGGGGGTTTGGGGGCAGCACCCCCAAGATGGGTCCAAGGGGCAGAGCCCCTGGCGCGCTCCCTGTCGCGAGACAGGGCGGGGTTAAGGGGCAGCGCCCCACGAGGCCAAAAATAGATTCATATATAAAAGAAGCCTCAAAATTATTTTTTTCTCAATTGACCCTCATATTTCTAAAAAATCGTAAAAATCATAAAATGTCTAAAAAGCCTAAAAATCAAAAAAATGATCCTAAAAAATCCTTAAAAAAAAAACAACTTGAAAAATGTCATAATCTAAAAAAAAAAAAAAACTAAACTTATTTTCAACTCTATCGCTTGCCGATGGATGGGCGACTGCGCCTGCCCCTACGCAGGGGCAGAGCCGCCCGTCTACGCTAGTCCTCCGAGTGGGCGCCGCCCCTACGTGGGGGGCGGAGCCACCCGTCTACAGACGGGCGGCTGCGCCCGCCCTCCAAGGGAGCGGAGCCGCCCGTCTACTAAAGAAATTTTGGATTTAGTGCACACTGGCCTATGTGGACCTATGAGAACACAAAGTTATTATGGTGATAGATATTTCATTTTATTTTTTGATGATTATTCAAGAATAATGTCTGTCATGTTTCTGAAAGAAAAATATGATGCTTTTCAAAATTTTAAGTGGTATAAGGCTAGAGTCGAAAAGGAGACTGGAACACAATTGAAGTGTCTGAGATCTGATAGAGGAGGAGAGTTTACATCTGATGAGTTTACACATTTCTGCAATGAACATGGAATAAAGAGACAAATGTCTGCATTGAGGACACCACAACAAAATGGTATAGCAGAAAGAAGAAACAGATCCATTTTTTATTATGCAAGAACATTGATGACTGAGAAGGGTATTTCTCAAATATTTTGGAGAGAAGCAGTCAGCACTGCAACTTATACACTAAACTGAGTACAACTAAAGAAAGGTACAAACAATACTTCATATGAGATCTGGTATGATCATAAACTAAATATAAGTTATTTCAAAGTATTTAGAAGAAGATGTTACATTCTAAAATATGCTAGAGATAGAAAGTTTGATTATAAATAAGATGAAGGAATATTCTTAGGGTATTCTACAAAGAGAAAAGCATACAAATGTTCGAACAAGTCTACTAACAAAATTGTAGAAAGTGCAAATGTAAGAGTTGATGAATTTGCAGAGAAAAATGATGAAGACAACAAGAAAGAACCTGAGGACTATCAAAGATTTGTATATGTTCAACCTGAGATTCCTAATACCTCACCTAAAGCACAAACTAAGGAGGAAGATGAATAGAGAGAACCACCACCGAATGATGAAAATGAAGAACTTCCACCACCTATCAAGCCTGTTCTGGCTAACTATGTGAGAAGACACCACTCACCGAGTGAGATTATTGGGGATAAGAATGATGGAATTATCAGAAGAAGGCAAGAGATAATACAGGTTTAATCTTTGAATTCGAGCCTAGAAGAGTAAAAGATGCATTGGATAATGAAGATTGAGTTAAAGCTATGAAAGAAGAGATAGATCATATTGAAAAGAACAACACATGGACTTTGGTACCGTGACCTAAAGATAAAAAAAATGTTATTAGTACAAAGTGGATTTTTAGAAAAAAAAAATTGAATGAACATGGAGATGTAATAAAAAACAAAGCAAGACTCGTTTGCAAAGGGTATTCACAAGAAGAAGGTATTGATTATGGTGAGAATTTTGCACCTGTTGCTAGATTAGAAGGAGTTAGAATTCTACTAGCATATGCAACTTATAAAGGATTTAAAGTTTATCAAATGGATGTTAAGTCTGCATTTCTTAATGGTATTCTTGAAGAAGAAGTCTATATTGAATAACATGAAGGATTTGTTGAGAATACTAACAACGACATAATATCTAAACTGCACAAGGCATTGCATGGTTTGAAACAAGCACCCCAAGCATGGTATGAAAGGTTACATTCATATTTAATCAATATTGGATTTCAAAGAACAAGTGAAAACAATAATGTATATCTGAAATGTGATAGTAATAATAAGATTTTGATTGCTGAAATATGTGTTGATGACATCATTTTTGGAGGAAATAACACATTATGCAGATCTTTTGCTGAGGAGATGGGAAAGGAGTTTGAGATGTCTATGATAGGAGAGATAAAATTATTTCTTGGACTATAGATTCAACAAGTCAAGGATGGGATCTACATCACACAATCAAAGTAAATCAAGGAGATCCTAAAAACATTTGGTATGGATGATTCAAGACTGGATGGAACACTGATGGCTACTGGTTTCAAATTATCAAAAGAAGATGAGCCAAAGGAAGTGAATGAGACACACTACCGATCAATGATTGGTAAGTTATAGTATGTTGTACATAGCATACCTGATATTGCTCATGCAATACGTATTGTTGCAAGATTTTATGTTGATCCAAAGGAATCACACATGTATGTAGTCATAAGAATATTTAGATATTTGAAAGGTACTGAAGACTTTGATCTACTATACAAGAAAGGAGGATATTTTGATTCGAAGGTTTACACTGATGCAGATTGGGCTGGAAACATTGATGATAGGAAAAGTACAAGTGGAGGAGCTTTCTTTTTAGGAGAAAGATTAGTAACATGGGTGAGTAAGAAACAAAGTTGTATATCAAAATCTATTGTTGAGGCAAAAGATGTTGTTGCATCTATGAATTGTGCAAACATTGTATGGATCAAATAGCTCCTTAAAGGTATGCAAGAGGCTATTACCGATCCTGTTACTATTTACTATGATAATACAAGTGCTATCAACGTATCAAAGAACCCGATGATGCATTCTAAGACCAAACACATTTTTATCAAGTATCACTACTTGAGAGAACAAGTTCAAGACAAGCATGTGATGTTGGAGTATGTTAATTCAAAGGAGCAGATAGAAGATATATTCACCAAGCCACTATCGAACGATTCTTTTGAGTATCTTAGAGGTAAATTAGGAGTCCTACCCCTATCCAACATTCACTAGAGAAAGATGCATGCTGCATCAATTCTAGGATTCATTAGAATATCTATTTTGTGAGTTGATGCTAGTGTTCACACATTATGCAGCAAAGACCAGAGAGGTCTCAAAAGAGATGTCCAGACTTGCAGCCAACAACAAGAACAACAGCGAAAACCACAACACAACAAGATATAATCCATACCAACTCATTAATTATTAGAAATTAAATTACATGCAACATGTCGAGCTGTAAGGCCTTCTTTGTTACAGCTACATACATTAGCAAATAAACTAAGATCTATCACAGAGATCTTCTGCAAGCTTTAGATCACCCCCTTAACTAGCCTAGACCTGTAACAGACATTAATCTGGCAAGAAAACCCAAGAAAGATCCAAACTTGTGCTCTCAAGCCGCCAAGCAACCCTCTTGTTTGGTAGGCCCACAAGCTACTAGCCCTCCAAGGTATCCTTCACCTAGTTTAGATCTGAAGACCTTTACATCAACTCTTTCACTACTTCCCTTCTACTCTCCCTCTACTCTACTCATACCCTCTTTTTATACAACATAGCCACAAGTCGGCTTACAATTAAAATAAATCAACAAAACATAGGTCGACATCAAGAACACAACACCCAATGTGTTCTCTAATAGTCGGCTTGCAACGGTCATTAAATCCATCTAGGAGAATGAACCAATCCAAATTTAGGTCCTCACACCTCCAACGGTCGACCCAAATATTGAGGAACGAGACCCAAATTAAATTCACCAGTCGACTAGTAGATCTAGCAAAATAAACCTAGTTGGTGAGACAGCCCACCGAGCAACAGAAACCCACTCGGTAAAGCCATCAAGAAAACAACAACAAACACCGAGAAGAACACCACAACCTCCAAGTAGAAAAAACCAACCCAATAAAACATAAGCCAACGCTAGCGAAAGAGTCTTGTCAGTGAAGCAAAACCAACACAAGTAGCCGAGTCTGTCAGTGATCCAACACCTGCAACTGAGTACCCACCATAGTTACCGTGCAGCTTACTGAGAGCCTCCAACCAGCTATCCAACAGTCTACCAAGATCCAACAAACATAACCTTTAGATTGCCAAAGGATCCCCAAGAACCCAAGATGCTCCTACATCAGACACTCGGGGTAACAAAAGAAGTGTGTCTCACACTTAGACTCCATAAGCATATCAAAACTCAACCACCTCATCTTAACCATAGGTTTCCCAACCTTCAAGGTTAAGAACACAACTCTACTCACAAGCAACCTTTATTTCTTCCATGAAAACCTCTGAATCTTCTGCATTTCAACCAACCATTCAACACATCTTCCAATAGGAACAAACTAATCAGTATCCACAGCATAATGCATCAAATCTGCACTCTTCTTCACAAATAAATTATGGAACTCATCACATAACTTATCCTCATCAGCAACAAGGAAATCAAGATCGAAATTTAATGAAGAGCCACGTGATTTCAAAGATTCCAAGGATGAAGAAGAGTTAGTTACAAAGATCTACGATCAATAAAATTCAAGGTGATGCTCTATGGTAAAGATTAAGCGAAAAAAGTGAAAGTATTATTTCCAAGAAAAGATCAAGTTTCGAGGTGAAGGTAATACGTTTCACAGAGTGTCAAGTTCATTGAATCAATTCATAAGGATGATTTGACGGTTTAGAGTAAATGAAGGAAAACCTAATCAAGGAGATTAAGAGGCAAAAATAGAGTCTATATAAAGGATGAATTCGAATGAGAAAGGGTAGCAGTAGCAAGTTGAAGGCTGGCAAGTTGAAGTGTGGTTGTGCTACCAAGTAATCCAGTGAAGAAGGAAAAGGTTAAAATCTATTCTAGAGCAGAGACTGATGAAGTGTTGATGATAGTAGTCAAAGAGCGCATAAGGGATCTGATCAAGCAAGAGGTAGTTGCAGTATTATAGATAAAAATTTATATATTGTTTCTTATTAACATTTGTAGCAGAAAATCTCTTAATCTAGTGGACTTAACAGTCTTATTGTAAATCCCTTTGAAAGGTGACATTCTAGTAGAGTGTTCAAAGCCCTTTAAACATGCCACTCCTAATAGGGTGAAGATCCTAACAGATTTGAGTCAAATCCCCTAATAGGGTCACATTTGACAATGTGCAGTGTAATCTTTAACAGGATTGGCTTTTGACCGAGCATACTTCAGAAGAGTATTTTTATTTGTGGGTGACAATTCTCATAGAGGTTTTTCCCAAATTGAGTTTCCTTGTTAAAAACTTGTGTTATATGTGTTGAATATTATTGTGCATGTTATTTGTTGTTTACTTAAGTTGTTGATTGAATAAGTGAAGTTATTGTTGTTTCGGTTAATGTTAAAGTTTGTCTTACCGAGTTGAATCCGAGTTTAAGTTTTTAAGGTTTAAAGAATCATTGTTGTTGTTCATCTTAATTTCTATATTTTGGCAGCAAATGTTAAGTTGATATGCAATTTATTTATTATTATGCTCAATCTCATGATTGCAAAGCTGCAAGTTTATTTGTTGTTCTATTGTGATTTTCTCACCTTGACATCCTATTGACAATAAGTTCTCACCTTGATAGTCTACTAGCAATCTCTTTTTGTTGTAAATTCTTATGCGTTTTTTTGATATAAAAAATATATAAAAAAAAAATTGGAGACAAATAAATATATTTAGATTAGAAAAATATATTTAAATATATTGAAAATTTAAACCCATGTCTCATAGTTTCCAATAAGCACTTGTTGCTTATTCCCAACTTCTTTTTTCAAAACTTAATTTAAATTTTTAAATAGATATTATATAGAAGAAATTGTGTGAGAACATGAGGTGAGTGATGAAAATCATTTTTAAAAAATGATGACTAAAAGCCCATTAATAAATTTTACATGTAACAACAACTATACATATGTACCCAAGTAGTTAGAATTTATAGACTTTATTAGAGGAGTCATACAACTTTATTGGTACCCATAGCGCACAACTAGGTGAAAGGCACCAGTAGTTGCTATAGTTAACTTTGCACCCTTATACCTCCTAAACGGTATATTGGATTTCGACGATTATTTGTTGTTGTTGTCTTCATAAGTGACTTAATTGTTTAAAGCTAAACGATGCACACTGTAGGAGTCGTTATGTGCGAAAGGGTAAAAAAGTGGTCATTTCAAAGTGTCGACCGATACATGATCCCCACTGCGCTAATAATCATTCACTCAAAATTACCAGTACTTGTGGACAAATATCCCATTAGTGGTGCACAAATCTCCAGTAGTGGTGCACAAATGGGTCAATCTTGAATCAAAAAAGCTAAAAAAAGTTTTAAAAAAAAACAAAAAACTATATGTGAGATTATTTAAGTGAACGGGGGTTACTATAACAATAATTGAGCGATTATTGGACCCTAAGCCACTATTGGTGTCTTTCCCCTAGTGGACTGTTTATACATAAGAATTGGTAATTTTTAGGTAGTTATAATGCATGGTTACTAGGTATCTCAAGACACTCTAAAATGACCACTTTTAACGGATACACATAATAAATTCTACAATATATATTATTATAACCAAAAGTTAAAACAATAGCTACAAACAATTAACTCATATGTAAAAACAACCAAAATAATTTTGTCAAATTCCAATAAACATAGAATGTTTAGAATCCAATGTTTATGGAAGTCCAAAGCGCGGGGAATGCGTTGGCATTGTGCAAGCCACAAAATTATAAAAAGAATAAAAGAGTCGGCAAAAAAAAATCATCAGATAATGAAAACAATGGAATTGTTCGACATTGACCAGCCCGTACCAACAATTCTCGGTCCTGCGCTGCCTTTTCTATATCTAATGTTTATCCTGTTATATTAAAAGGCATTGAAAGCTATTCTTCTTTGTACTTATTTATTTGTACACGCAAATTCAAAAGTCCATCACATGGATTAATGAGTGTGGTACGTTCAATACTTCCAAGGAGACTTCTTTACTTCAGATTTCTTTTGAAAAATACGTGGGTGTCAAAGACTTTTTTGACATCAATTTAACAAATTAAAAAAAAAATACAACTTGGATCTTTAATTTTAATCATTTCTAAAAAGAAAAGACCAG
The DNA here is from genome assembly GCA_018584345.1 of Thuja plicata. Classification (NCBI taxonomy): domain Eukaryota; kingdom Viridiplantae; phylum Streptophyta; class Pinopsida; order Cupressales; family Cupressaceae; genus Thuja; species Thuja plicata. Next base: position 4,012,962 of record MU227120.1, on the reverse strand, counting down.
ATAAAACTCCCATAAAAAAAGCAAGGGAGCATGTATAGTAAAGTAACATAACCCAGGGGCCCACCACACAAGGCCCTACTATCATGCATGAACGCGGGCCGGTTGCAACGTCGAAGCGAACTTTGAGAAATTCAAGAGATCTAATGCAGAAAATCAGATCCTGTGATCTATATCACTGGAATAGAAATAACAAATTATACTGCGCTACAAAGGAATTACAGTCTCAGCCATATTTTTGGTTTTATTTTCCAAACAGGTGCCGAACCCTAAAATTTGTTTCACAGAGCTGATCTTCAAATTAGGTCCTGTTGGTTGGTCCATCCTACAAAATAACCAAGATTTCAAAGTGAAAAACTTATTATGTGGTACATATATAGATTGAAGCAAATATATGAAAGCACAGTTAGGCTCCTATAAGAAATAGGACAGATTAGTACAATAACAGAAACAGAGGAGTCCAAAAAGAAGGTCATTAACGAAATAATCAGAAACATGTTTAGAATCATTTAGAATCACACATCCTGATTATTAAACAGGACAATTAGTATCAAAGGATTCTGGATCTGATTGTCTATTTTTAAACAATAGCATTTAATTAAGAAAACAGGACTTCAAACTAAGCCCAATGTAGAAACAGAGGACTCAAAAACAGGGGAAAGCAAGAATTTATCACCAAACAGCAACTGGTGACTTAAACCCTTAAAAACAAAAGCAGATCAAGAGATAATAGAGAAATTGGATTGTCGTCCATTAATGAAGTTGTATAATCCATCAGAGTAGGCTGCAATTTCAGACTTTTCAGAGCTCTTAAACCCTTAAAAACAAAAGCAGGTGAAGGGAAACCAGAGAAACTGGCTTACCCTCTGTTAATGGAGTTGTATAACCCATCAAGAGTAGGCCACAATTTCAGATCTTTGAGAGCTCTTAAACCCTTAAATACAAAAGAATATCAAGGGAAACCAGAGAAATTGGCTTGCCATCCACCAATGGAGTTGTATAACCCATCAGTGTAGGCCACAATTTCAAACCTTTCAGAGCTCTTAAACCCTTAAAACCAAAAGCAGATCAAGGGAAACCAGAGAAATTGGCTTGCCATCCACCATTAGAGTTGTATAACCCATCAGAGTAGGCTGCAATTTCAGACCTTTCAGAGCTCTTTAAACCTTGAAAAGAAAAGCAGATTTACGGAAACCAGAGAAATTGGCTTATGATCCATAAATGGAGTTGTATATTGTATAACTCATCAGAGTAGGCCACCATTTCAGACCTTTCAGAGCTCTTAAACCCCTAAAATCAAAAGCCGATCAAAGAAAACCAGAGAAATTGGCTTACCATCCATCTATGGATTTGTATAACCCATCAGAGTAGGCCTCAATTTCAGACCTTCCAGAGCTTCTTCTGTTGTCAAAATGAACAACACAGAGAAACAAGTTACATTAACATTTAGCATGAAGATCATTGCAAGGTTAAACAATTGAAGCCGCCAATATCTAGACTGAAAACCCTAAGGTTGCTTTCTTGTTAAACCAAAACCTTGCCTCATAACCCTACTGCAAATATTTTCATGCTTCTGTTTAGGATCTGAAAAAGGAATGAAATGAGAAAACCCTGAACATAAGGTAATATGGCGGATAAAACATGGAAAATTCATACTTATTTGGTCGGTTGTTGTAGTCAAACAGTGTTCGAATTTGACAATCTTTTCTCCGACGAATTGAACACTAGAAATTCCTGAAAGATTTTGCTTCAGTGCCTCGACATCTTCTTTCTTTTTACTGTTGTGGATCCCAGCAACTTGGAAGCGAGATGTCTGAGACATTTATGTTGAACTGTTGTAAATACTGCTACTCCAAAACGCAGATGGTTTCTGCAACAACTCATTGATGAAAATGGAGAATTCAGAGTTTTTATAGAGCAGGTATTACTGTTACACACCAAAACCAGGTCAAGAATTGTGTCTTAGTTGTCACTGTCACATGTTGCAAACAGATTGGAGCTGACGTGGCATTGGACGGGTGGCTTGTGTAAGAAGAAACGAAGCGGCGAAGGCTTGGTTTTGATAAAATGAATGCAATGCTCTTTGTATAGGGAATTCAATTCCATTCCATCCCCAGATTTATTTGGCGGTGATTAAAATTAATGAAGCGTAATTTTGACCACTTTTATGTATCGTTTAGCAAGGTGCAAGTGGTCAAGAAATATAACATTTAATAATCGTCAAGTTTTTTTTCATGTTAATTTTTTTTTTATGTTAATTTTTTATTATGAATATATTCTATTATAGAAATTTTGTGGTTATATAAAGTTTAGTTGGTTCAAATAGCTCATTCAAATTGCTTAATTTCAAATTATTTTTTAAGTTTTCTAAGTGAATCTTTGATATGTTCAGTGGAATATTCTAAAATAAAGTGCTATTCCATTTCAACCACCTCTTTGCTAAAAAAACAAAAAAATAAGTTTTTTCTTCTCCCTCTTCAAAGTAAGTTTTTTCTACCTCTCTTACATCTAGGATGATAAAAAGCAAGTTTTCAAACAAACCGCTAAAATTTAAGCCCTCAAACAAACTTTTTTCATACTTGAATATGAGTTGAACTCTTAGATATAGCCTACCTATCCCTATTTTCAACCTTTTTAAATAATTGATACTTTCACCAGACATATTCCCACCACAGCCAAACACAAGTCCAACCAACCATTCTTTACATTAGCCATTGTTTGGAGAGGCGACTGCACTAATGTGGACACGTGTAAGATGAGCTGATGTGACTGTGATTATCATTGTATTTTTTCTTAAAGCAGCACGAGTTGGGATTTTTTGGTATACATCTTTGTCAATCATCACCGAAAGCAAGAAAACAACTGACTATTTTCAATGTTCTATTTTCCAAAATAAGGAAAATAATAAGAAATTCCCCCGTTAAAAAGGAAGTTGTGGCTGTGCCATATTGATTTTCTGGAATTGTGAAAATCATGAAATATGAAAGTCTGCGTGTACCGAACTACCAAAAGGATGGACATTGGAAGGTGGTCTGAAATTTGACGGTCATCCTTACCTGTCATATGAATTTTTTATGACAGTTTTCGTCATTTTATATTTTAAAATAATTATTGATTGTCATTTTTTTTTACAAATATTGATAAATATTTAATAATTTAATTAGTAAAACATGTATTACATATAATAAATATTTTAGTCTTAATAAAATAATGCAAATAATCTAATAAATCTAATTACTAATAATAATAAACTAGTCATCAATAAAAAAACTAAGTACTTTTTAATAATATCCCTCGTAGAAAAGAAAAGAAAACATAGCTTTGTTGAACGGAAATTACGGAACATTAATGTGTAAAAGGAGTAGTGGTATCTGTTTCCAGATTCGTGACAGAGAAATAGAAATAGAAATAAGTCTCTCTCCACCGGACAGAATAGTCCCCTTGTCTTATATAACGGCCCTACCCTACAGCTCACCATCTCGATATGAAAGCTTTAAAGCTCTAATTCGTTAATGATGACGCTATCCAATGGAAAAGCAAGTTTTTGGGATTTGCCTCGAAGTTTCGTTAGTCTTGGACTGGAGTACGTCGTTTCTCTTTCCCATTTAATGAACAATTATTAGAATACGAGTGATAATTGTACTCCCCTCTCTCCCCCCCTCTTTTTTCCCTCTCTCCATCCATCCATTTGCTTTTAATGTGAACGTATAAATTTAGAATATAAATTAATTTGATCGCAATTTAATGATAAATTTATTTTTGTTCTTAATTATAAATATTTTAGTTGATAATATTAATGAAGAGCAATTTAATATTTTATTTGTATATAGATTTTAGCTGTTTTTCTTAGTATAAAGATTGTATTATATCTCTTTTCATTACTAATGAGTTGATCATGAATTTGTTTCTAGGTATTTAGTAAGTGTGTGGTGAGTAAAAATAATTAGTGAGTTGTTAATTAATTTCATGCGATAGTTTGATAAGTTTTATTCATCTTTAAGGATTAAATCAAATTTTTTTTTTTTTTTTTTTAAATTTAGATGAAGAAGGAAATTGATCATAGCAATTAAGATCAATTTTTATTCTAAATCTCTAAACCTTATTAACATTCCAAGAAAGAAAATGAAAGAAAATTAAATTCGCTACCAACCAAACAAACAGTTTTGCTCGTGGAGAATGAAAGAAAATTAAATGACAAGGCACGTGGATGAAGCTGATAGGACAAGAAAGGCGGCTTGTAGTTTTACGAGACACTGCGCAAATTCAAAATCTAAAAGCGTAATGGGAAAGAAAATTAATTTTAGCATATTGCTGAAAAGATGGGCTTTTAATGCCTATTTGGGAAAAAGTACGAGTACTTTAAAGAAAAGCACTGATGTGGGGATTGGCACGCGTCTTGGGAGCCCTGATAAGACGGTCGGGCTTTGTTGGCATTTTAAACCCAAGATATACAATCATTTCTTTTCATGCGATGGCTTTGCTTTCATTTCGGCCACCCATGTGATTAGTACATGTTGTTTACAATTCATTAAAGCGTCTGATTTTATTCCTAGCTGAATCTCCGTCATATGCTTCACTGATTGCCTTCACTGGGTGTTTTGCGTTGGCTTTTTATTTTGGGCTTTGGTGAAGGCTAGTATGTGTGGTGGCAGAACAGGTGGGATGTCTCGGGAGACTCAAGAAGAGGAGCTTTTTGAGCATAGTTTTGAAATGGGTGGCGATATGATCCATGTGGAGCCCTCTAATATTGATGATGGGTTCCTCAAAAACCCATGTGCAGTTACATACTTGAAGGAGGGAGGCTTTTATCCTTACATGGAAGTCATGGAGGGTAGCGATGAACTCATTTCGATGCAGCTGGTTAATTCTTGGATGGATTGTAAGGTAACCATAAATGGGATAGCCTTTGAAATCAATGAAGAGGTTATTGCCCAAGCTACGAGGCTCTCCACTAATGGAAGAAAATGGAAGAAGGTTACGAAAAGCAGAGACGATTCTAGCATGAAAATATTTTTCAAGAAATCGGAGATTCCGGTCCGGATTCATGGGGGTTTCAAATGGGAGTTCTTCCTAATCTCTGGAATGAGGTATGCCTCATTCTAATGAAATACCTTACTCTTGAAGGTCATTTTGGCACCTATTATAACTACCACTTCCCTTTGCTCAACCACTTTCGCTATAATGATACTATTTCCTTTCCTTTTTACCTACCGCACTCTCTTGAGGCTTCGGTGATGGATGTGAGAGAAAATAAAAATTCCAAGAAAAATTATTGCATTCTGCACCAAGGATTGATTCTGCATCTTTATAACTTTCACCTTGCTTTATGTCCTCCTAGAATTGTCACTCTGCGGGATTTTAACACTCCCTCTGCTAATGCTCCTAAAGAGTTAATGGCTTCTCATTCTAATCCCACCTCATCCTCCAAAATGCAAACTCTTGTGCGTAATAAACCCAAGAAAGACAAAATGGGTCCGATGGGAGGAACTCAAATCAACATTGATTCGGAGGAGGAAGAAGATGAAAATGAAAGCAGCAGGAGGTCCCACAGAATTGCCTCTAACACTCAGTTCAAATAGAAAGTTGTCAGAAAAAAGTATTTGGAGGATGATGAGGAAGAGGGGGACTCAGAGGAGGAAGAAGGGAGGAAGAAGGGAGGAAGAAGGGAAGTAGTGAGGATAAAAAGAAAAGGAAAAAATTAAGAAGGATGAGGACGACTTTGACAAAGACATAGACAAAGTCACCCAGTCTATGGAGGGAGCTGAGAAAAGACAGGAATCTTCCTAGATTTTGGCAAGTTTCAAATTACCCATGGTAGATTTATCTAAAAATAAGTTGTTTGATGAAAAGCACTTGGAGTCACCGCTTACGGCTACCTCACCGTCTGGTCCACAGGTGAAGTCTGATGCTAAGAAGGAAACTGGGGATAACAAGGATGAGGCCCTGGAGGAAAGTAAGGTGGAGGCTGAGGGTAAGGTTGAAGCTAAGAGTGACCTAAACCAAATACAAGAGGATGTTAAGCGGCTTCAGACTTCCTTTCAAGATTTAGTTTCCAAAAAGGACCTTAAGGAGGTTAAGGAGGAAATCAGAGAGCTCGCTGAAAGCTTCAAGAAAATTATTGAGTTCGCGGTCAAAGTTATGCATTCGGTGGCTACGACTCTTCAGCTACTGTACATGGAGAAAGCGAATACCCCGGGGGAGTTCAGAATGACAGGAAGCTCTTCCAATTCCGTGCAAAAGATTGGCTCAAACTGATGCTTAATAAAGGGGGTAAAAACCCCAAGTAGTTTTATGTCCCTTTTTGATGTTTTGGTTTGTTAGCTATTTTTGTTGGTTGGTCATTTTGGGCCTGTCTTTTACTTTGTTTAGCTTTGTTGGCCGTAAAAGTGTTACTTGTTATCTTACTTTTGATATTTTAAAATTTACTGCTACTAACATGCACAGACTAGTTACCAAATTCATGGTGAAGTTGGGGTTTGTTGGTGTTAACAAGCTAGTTACCAACTTCATGTTGAAGTTGGGGCTTGTTGTTTCTAGTTTCTGGTTTTTAATTTTCAAAAAAAGGATTGGATGAGGGTCCGTTGACTCTGGTTATGTGTTGGTAGTCTTGCACTTCTCGTGTTGGCTTTGTTCTTTATGGGTCATCCCCCTTGTTCTGGATTCTTTTTTAATCAAAAACATTCCAAGAAAAATGGATCATCATTGGTAATTGTATATACAAAGCTTAGAAGATTGGGTTTGAAAATAAAAAGCAGCAACACAAGGATGTAGAATCATACAATAGGCCCAAAGGGCGATTAACAACAAACTACCATCAATAGTGCAAAGACAACACAGTAAACCCCAGAAGCTAACACCCTAACTTTTAAACATCAAAAACCAGTTAAGCCCCAGAGATAAGAACAACTTTAGAAAACCACTCTCATTCTCTACAAGAGAATCTAAGTTATCTTTGGGTTTTTTTCCAATATCTGACTTAACAACAAGCCTGGGGGAGCGGCAAGTCTACAGGCTGCAAATACACAAAATAAGTGCCACCATCATTTTAATCCATCCAAGACGGACACGGTGGCCATCACTGTACAAAAGAACTGGCAATCTCCTCTCACAAATGGCCAAGGAAACCAACGAGTAGAAAATGAAAAACCAACTCTCGCCACAACTTAGGAGTTCAATAAAAAATTCCCTGAATAGGGTAAAACAAGGTTATTAAGATTCCTCATTAGTGATAGAATAAATTTCCTTCCTTCGGAGGGAAAGCATGTCCTCATGTAGTGAGTGCATCGACCTCCAACACCTAACTCCAATCAAATTGTGCCCATAGGATGCGAGGTTGTGAACAACCCTATTCCCTTCTCTATACACATGTTGGATAACAAAGTTCTTCAACTTGGAGAGAATAAAATGAATATCTTCTATTATGCTTTGAAAGGTCCACCCAGTGGAGAATAACCTTTTAACTGAAATAATTATGAGAGGACAATCTCCCTTACTAATTAAACACCTGATGCCCGGGGAGAGGGCAATCTTGAGGCCCCAATATAGAGCAATAGCTTCAACTTGGTAACTAGAGGATTCAAATAGGCTCCTAAAATAACCAAAAATTAGCTGACCATGATGGTCATGAATCAGACCACCCCTAGCTGGATTTCCTGATCTGGTTGATCCATCAAAATTCAATTTACTCTAGGGTGGTTTAGGTGCTTCCAACTTGGTGTTCCTCTTGGCCATCTTCTTTAAGTTATTAAACCTATGGAAAGTGTCTGGGAGTTTCCAGGTATTGGCAATAAGGGTATCCTCCAGGTGAGGAGGAGAACTAGGTAGCTTCCACTTACAAAGAGAAACATTTCCATATAACAACTTATCAAAGATGATCAACACATTTTCAGCAAATAGCTCATTCTCCTTAAACACTCCGTTGTTTATCTCCTTCCAAAGACACCATCAAATATGGTGAGGAATAAGCTATCGGATTTCCCTTATGAGAGGGTGGGATGCAGGGCACTTCCAGAATATAAATTGTTGGACATCACAATCAAAAGCCCAATCTAGTTTAAATCTGTTGAGAATAACCTACCATAGTGTGGAAGTAAATTGGCAATGAATGAACAAATGAGAAATGAATTCTTTCACCCTTTTACAAAGGGGGCATCTATTAGGAAGATGAAACCCCCTCTTCTTAAGATTGTCGACTATAATAATTTTACCATGGAGAAAAACCCGCCAAAAGAAATTGATCTTTGGAATGAGTTGTGGGTTCCTGACCTTTTTCCAACAACTTTCATCCATAGTGGTCTTTAACAGGATATGGTAAGCAGACTTAACTGAGAAGTCCCCTGAAGTATTCTTTGATCAGAAAATCTATCATCCCTGGTAGGAGAGGCAATATAATCTTGTCAATAAAGGATTGAAGTTGAGCCACCTTTAGAGAGAGGTCAGGCCTCATCGTCTATTCAAGTATTTATCCTTCATGATAGTGCACCATTCATCTTTGTCAACCGTCAGGTTCCACCTGACTTTAGATAAGAGGGCATGATTCATAGTAGCAATTCTTATAATTCCCAGTCCCCCTTGGGATTTAAGCTGACAAACCTTATCCCAACTAACTAAGGAAAGTCACTTCTTCTCCTCCATGCAAATCCACAAGATGGTCCTTTGGATTTTATCCAGTTTCTCAGCCATGTTTCCTGAAATCTTGAAAAGGGAAAGAAAATACACCGAAATTCCTTGTAAAGAGGAAGATAGGACTTGTAACTTGTCAACACTACTCAGGATTTTACCCTTCCATCCAATGATTTTCCTTTGCATTCTCTCAAGAATAGAGTTCCAAAAAGTTGATGAGACATTCTTGGTCATTAAGGGAAGGCCTAGATAGATCCCCAGGGGTATAGAAAATTGACATCCCAAGATGTTCATAATTTTATGTTAGAGGTCCTTCTTTGTATTGAAAAAAAATATACTACTCTTTTGGTAGTTGACAAGTGACCTATAGTAGCCACATAGGAATTGAGTAGACCCTTCCATTCTATGGCCTCAACCACTAAAGATAACCCAAATAAAAAGGTATCATCCATGAACTTTTTATAACCCATGGCGCAAGAGTGGTGGAAGGTTTGATATCCTAGAATTTACTGGTTTGGGAATAATAAAGAAAGTTTCTACCAAGAAATTTTTCCATCATAATGAAGAGTTAGGGAGATAGGGGGTCCCCATGTTGATTTCCCTTAGAAGATTTAAAATACCCCTAGGGAGAACCATTGACCATGATAGAATACTGAATAGTTTCAATGCAAGCCTGAATTAGCCAAATAAAATTATCACATAACCAAAATTTCCTAAGGACTTGGTAGAAAAAGTTCCATCTAACACGATCACAGGCCTTCAAAATGTCAAGTTTAAATGCCATGCCTTGAACTCAACTTTTATCCATTGAATGTATGATCGCGTGTGTGGAGATAGTCACATCAAGAATTTGTCTTCTCGGGACAAAGCCTTTCTGACAACTGCTGATAATCTTTTCCAACAAGGGTTTTAGTTTGTTAACTAAGACTTTGGAAATAATATTGTAAATAGTATTACATAGACTAATTGGCCTGAAATCCATCATTTTCTTTGCGTCAGGGACCTTAGGAACCAAAGAAATATAGGTTTTTTCAGTATGGTCAGCAATTTACCAGTTCTAAAACAAAGCACGGACCGCTTCCACCACATCATAGCTAACAATGTCCCAGCACTCCTGGAAAAAGGCCGGCAGGAAGCCATCAGGCTCAAGTTCTTTATAAGCACCCATAGCAAAAAAAGCCACCTTGACTTCCTCCACCGAAAGTGGCTCAAGAAGGAGAAAATTATCCTCTAGCATAATAGCATTAGGAAGGGGGTCAAGGAGTCTACACTGGCCCATATTATACAAACCACCACCATTATACTGAAATAAGGGTTTGAAATAGTTTTTCCCCAGGTTCCCTAAATCTTCTTCCTTAGTGATTTTATGGTTGGCATCATTCAACAGACACTTGATAGTGTTCCTTTTTTTATGACGGTTGGCATATCGTTGCTTCCAATAAATTTCCTCCTTGTGCAAAACTTCTTTCCATTTTTTTCTAAGGTCCTCTGTCTGATGTAGAGGTAAAGAATCATTTTCAGCCGACATTCTTTTTCGAATGTCCTAAAGTTTGGTATTGATCTCCTTTTTTTATTTAAATATATCCCTAAAGGCTGACTTAAACCATCCTTTAACTTCCTTTCGAATGCTGCATAATTTCCTGGCAACCCTAAACATAGCAATACCCTGGATTTGAAAGCTTCACCAAGACCTAACATAGTCTTTAAAGTTTGGGTGCAGCGTCCACATAACCTCAAATCTGAAAGGATGTGGTCCAACAAATGGTTTTTTATTCCATTGAAGGAGAATATGGCTATGGTAAAAAACCATTCTAAGGAGGGATTTTCAGTGAAGCATTGCAACCCAGATCCTAGTTAGCTAAGACTAGAACATGGTCCAAGTGAACTTGAATTAAGTTACACCCCTTCCAATTATTGGACCAAGTGAAGGAATTTACCTTAAGCTCTACATCAAAGATTCTTGAATTAGTGATGAAATCCAAAAGGTCACTCATACTAGCATTGAATTCCATAAGTCCACCACACTTTTCAGAGGGAAAAAGTTGAGAGTTAAAATCTCTAGCAACCATGAATTGACTATCGTTATCACCTTTCACAAGAGCAAGAATATCCTGCCATAGGTGCTTCCTCCCCCCATGAGTATTGGGCTCATTAACATTAATCAGATGCCAACAAATATTGCCCATCTTAAAGGTAACCACCAGGTAGCTATGAGAGAAGGAAAAAGCTTCCCCCAAAGACCACATTTGGGTTCCACATAGTAGTTATTCCACCTGAGGCCTCGTCAGCTTTGTTGCAAAAGAATTAGGAGCCAATCCATATTTTATTCATAGTCAAAGAAAAAGTTGAATTAGTCATCTTAACTTTATGAAGAAGAATAATATTAATAATATGGTCTGAAATTCATTGTTTAAGAGAAAAATCTTATTACAAGTTATTAATTCCCCTCATGTTCCATGAAAGGAAGTTCATTTCTTGTTATGTAGGGGGCATCTAGGGTTGATTTTCGACCATGGCAATATCCCTTGTTGTCACTTTGTACCTTGATAATCTCCTTACTCTCTGATACAACATCATCTTTCTTGTTCCTTGTTCTCCTTTTAGTTGTCTTACAATCATCCTTGTCCTCCCCACCAAATAGTGAGATAGAGGTAGATCATTTAGAGTCTGGAGTGAAGATCTCTGATTTTGTGACCTCCCCAAAGGAATCCTATTCCCCCGAGTGGTGGGACCTGGGCGAGAGGCCAGAAGTCATTATTATGGAATTTTTTGGTGTATATGTCCCAAGCAATAGTGTCTGTGAAGGAACAACCTCAGTGATCACAAAGTCCACAAACAATCCCCAGTCACCTTGAGTCCATTAGGTTGAAAGTGGAGGAACATCCATAAAAACCATACTCTTCTCTAGGCTATCTCGGGCTTCAATACGAGGTGGGAGAGGTTCCTTAACAACTGAGATTTCACCAACCTCCAAAAAACCTAGGGTTTTATCCACACTTGCACAATTATCCACCCCCTTCATAGAACTTGAAGAAGCCATCATGTCCAACAACTTTTTTGTAAAGGGATAATATTCTTCCTTTTGAGTTTCAAGAGCACCAGCATGGGTAAAAATATCGACTTCCCCACCTTGCTATGTCTTCTTAGTATTCCCCTCAAAAGAACCCTGAGTGGTAGTAATACCATTCCTCCTAAGAGATCTCTATGTTGGGATTAATGGGAAGTAGTACTGAGAGGGGAGGGGTGAATCAGTACCTCTAAAAATTTTAACACTTTTCTCCTTTCATCATTAGTAAACAATCTTTATTGTATTACCGACCATATCTAATATTTCTTCTTATGCATGTAGTATTAATTCATAATCTTTAATTGTATGCAACATTAATAGAAAAATTCATGAAAATAATCGACACATAACACAAGATATGATATCACAAAAAACTCATGTTAGGAAGTAAAAACTCCAGTGGGGATGGCACCCACAAAACTTCACTATCTGCAAAATGGAAGGGAGTCGGTAAAGGCTTACAATTTAATAATTTCTGATGATCTACCCTGCTAGGAGTATTAATGTGGATTCCTGTTAAGATCTAATTTGTTAACAGCTTTAGCAACACTAATGAAGTGTGCACTCGGTTAAGAGATGTACAATAGGACTGTTAAGTCCACCTTCCTTGAAAGGATTTCTTAAGTGCACTGCACATGTTAGAATGAGTACAATATGTATGACCTGAATGTATGCAATCTATAATTGCTGATCATAGATCCATTAAAGCTCACAGTATATGAATATCACCTATAGTGATTGATTAATAGCTTTTCCTGCTCGTCGGTAGCTTGTGTTCTGTTCTTGAAAACTGAATTGATCCTTTTCTGTCCTTCTGCATGAATTCTCTTGTCTAATTCTTAGATGCTCTCAGTGGTTATAATCATCATCGAACAATATGTTCATAATAGATTGAGCATATATTTATACAAGTATTTGACCTATCTTAGAATCATGCATTACAAAGTTAACTCTAGATCCAAGGTTTATAACTTGACCTTGATCCTTTAGTTTGCATGTTTTAAATCAGTTGAATTGATAAAAACAATAATAATTACATTGCTTTATCCTCACGTAATGTATATAAAACAAATCAAGAAGCTAAATATAAAACTTTAGTGATTTATCTGATGTGGAAAGTTAGATCCACTTTTTGCGGGATGCAACTGACTGTTAGTTCTTGATCATCGGGTTGAACTGAAATTCTATCGGTGTTCCTTTCTAAACTGATCATTGGGTTCCCTTCATCTGTCATGTTCCACTCTTTACTGTTTCATCGGGTTGCACTATTTGTTACTCATCGGGTTCCTTTGTCCTTTTTGTCATCGGGAAACACTGAATAGTGTTTTGTTAGGATGCTTTGTACTTGGCAGTATCGGGTAACCTTGGCATCAGGTAGTGTTGTGCCCTATCTATTGGTGTAGTGTAAAACGATGGTGTTTATCATGTTTTTCCTTGTATATACTAATGGAAAAATATAATGTCTTCACTCTAGGGCTAGATTCAATCTGTGCAGACTTAGTTTCAACCGAGAGGTCCACCCGTTTGTCCTTCCTCTTCATCCCCTACAGGGGCCACTCTTATAGTCCATAATAGGATGCCCCTATTTTTTATAGTTTTGGTAGTACAAAGTAGCATTCTTATAGAATACAACTTGGGTTCACTTACCCCACGTAGACTTTAGGGTAACAAATTTAGGAAGATTCATGTTAATGGATACATTAACATGAAAGCAAGCAAAGACTAACATGGAATTTGTGATTGTGAAAATGTCAGTTGTAATATAATGTCTGAAGGAGTTACCAATCCAAAAAATAAATTTTTCATCCCAGAATTCCAAAGAGAGGCTCGACAAATGAACCGACATAGGAGCCATGCAAGTGAGTTTAGCAGAGGGGTCGAATCTCGGTCTCCATTGGCCATCGTAGGGAAATGCTTTCCATAAGTCTAAAGACCAAAGAGAACAAACACCATATCTTCCTCCACTGTGAACTTGAATAAAAATTGGCCACCTGACATTACCGAGATGGTGACACTTCCTTTCAGTTTCCAATGAGTATTGACCCATCTTCTAACCATGTCAATTATAGGCCTAAAAATTAAAAACATCCGGACCAGAGCCAGGTGAAAAGAAGAAGCAATCTTTTCCATAATGGCGGCGGGAAAGCACAGCTATGTCCCTTTCTTAGATTGATTGAATTTAGGGTCCAAAAATTCTACAACATTGTTGCTTTTCCCCACAAGGGTGTCCTTCCATCCAACTTTAAGACTCTCATTATTCCCTCCAGACGATTCACCGGGAATGTCAAGAATAGATGGAGATGGGATCAAGGCCTTTCCAAGATCAATGTGTGCTTCACCAGAAGTGGGACGAACAGGTTGTCTTAGGGAATCATTTTTGTTGGGGGGGTGATCAGTTTTGTTAATACTATAAGGTCCAAGATTATTGAGAGGGGGGGGGGGTTGAATCCGTTATCTATTAGATCATAACTTTTCATAATTCATTCAACACATTAACAATATTCATCAAACTTAAACCTTATGCAACAATAAACAAAGAGACCAAATAAACATCCAAATCATGCAACAAAGTGAAACTAGTATTTTTATCGTGGAAACCCTTGGTTAGAGGGAAAATCCATGGTGGGAATTAGTATTCACAAATATTTGCACTCTTCTGAAATGTCATTGTTAAAGGCCTAGCCCTGTTAGGAGCTTACAATCATGCCTTGTTAGGAGAATACCCTATTAGGAGTCACTCAGTCTAGGGATTTACCTCTCACCCTATTAGGATATTTACCATGTTAGGAGTAACCTTGTTAAAGGATTTAAACCCTAGTTAAAGAGCCACCTGGTTAAATGATTTACTGATGAAGACTTGTTAAGATCTACCCAGTTAAGGGATTTTCTTGCATAACCTATTAGGATTCAACAAGTAAAATGATCTAGGTGTAGCACTCCTCCTTTGCTTGTTTAGATCCAATTAAGCACAACACTTCTACTTCTTGCAGATAATATTCACTCTTCACTCGACTGCACCTTCGCATCCACAATCTACACTTGCATAATTCATCATTTTGTATATAAATACATTACATTTTCATTAGGGAATTAGCCTCCTTAAAAATGTATTACATTTGAATTTCATTCATTACAATCATTCTCGCTCGATCCTTAAATCCTGAAACATATTAACAATTTAGAATGTTCGATTACAAATTTAGGTTGGCCAAAAGATTCATTGCACACAGATTTAACATAAGAACACTCAAAATTTATTTGACTTCCCCAACACGCTTCCAAAACTTGATAGATCTGAACACCTTGAACAATGAAATAGAAAATAATCATTACAATTTTTTTATGTCAGGTCACCTTGACACCTGGATCATGAAAAAATCCACTACAACTGATCACATCATCACCGCTCACTGATCTAACACCAACTATTCAAACTTGTTCAAACATTTTTCTATCTTATATAGAGTGATCTTCTGTCAACTAAAATGGTACCTTGTAGTACTCTAATCCTATAGTGATCATAGTATTAATAACATATCCTAGCCAAAATAATCATATCATGACCACAACAATTGGATCCATACTGATTTGATAGAACAATCAAATCATTCACTGTCTATTCTTTTGCCTACCTCGCTACCCTTCAATCGATCATAACTTGCTCCAATTTTGTTTCCAGCATACATGATCATACAAAATGCATTGTGAGACATCCCTAATTCTGCAACAACAATCACACACTCTAATTCCTACTAAAACATAGAATTCATATGCACAAATACTTATTAGCACATCAAGAACACTGTCAACAAATACAACACCAAGTTGACATCAATGACAACACAATAACTGATCTTCCTGTCAAGAAATCTATACCAATAAACACTCAATCAAGATTTTCATTA
Organism: Thuja plicata; assembly: GCA_018584345.1. NCBI lineage: Eukaryota > Viridiplantae > Streptophyta > Pinopsida > Cupressales > Cupressaceae > Thuja > Thuja plicata. The sequence goes on along the minus strand of MU227120.1, from coordinate 3,997,371 downwards.
GTTATGCCAACAATCTCCCCTTTGGCATTGATGGAATTACCACATTGGTCTGATAACAATTGCCCCCCTTAGCTGATGCACCAAAATTCTTGTCTTGATCTTCCTGGTCTTCTCCCCTTGTTTCTTTATCTGGTTCTTCTCCTTCAAAGTCTTCTTTTGATCTTCTCTCCCTTTGAAAACAATGCCAAAGACACCACATATGTCACTTACTGTTGCAACATCTTCCATTTCCTTCGATTGGTCCCCTAAGGAGTAGTTCCCTTTAACATCAATCCAATAGTAAAAGATATTCAATGAGTCCACTGGATTGATGCTTGCAACAACATCTTGGTGTTTTTCAGGTAGGGGAATAACCCCTAACTTACCTCTTAGATACTCCTAGGTTGGCACATATTCCAACTTGACTACCTTTTCCTACACTTTCTCTCTTAAGAAATGATACTTGATTGCAATATGTTTAGTCTTGGAATTCATTATTGAATCCTTTGAAATATAGATTGCACTTGTATTATCATAGTAGATAGTCAAAGGTTCAGTTACCAGCTTCTCTTTGATACCTTCTAGGATCTGCTTCATCAATGCAATTTGTGTACAGTTGATATCTGCTACTACATACTTAGTTTCTGCAGTATATTGAGAGGTGCAACTTTTATTTTTACTTGTCCACATGACACAAGTCTTCCTCCTAGGAAGAATGCTCCTCCACTTGTACTCTTTCTATCATCAATGTTTCTTTCCCAATCTACATTAGTAAAAACACTTAAAGAGAAATCACCTTTTCGAGCATACCAAAGACCATAGTCTTTTGTCCCTTTCAAGTACCTGAATATCCTCTTTATTGCTACCATTTTATATTCCTTAGGATTAGCTTGAAATCTGGCCACTATTCCAACTAATTATGCAATGTCTCATCTACTATGAAAAATATAATGCAACTTACCAATCATGGATCTGTATAGAGTTGCATCCACTACACTTGACTCATCATCCTTAGATAGCTTGCATCATGTCACCATGGGGGTTCCAACTGGCTTGGAATCTTCCATTCCAAAAGTCTTTAATAATTTCTTTATGTACTTGGAATGACTGATATAGATACCATCCTTTAGCTGTGAAATTTGTAATTCAATAAAGAACTTAATTTCTCCTATCATTGACATCTCAAACTCTTTCTTCATCTCTTCAGCAAATGCCAAGCTCATCTCATAATTTCTTCCAAAACTTATATCATCCACAAACACTTCAGCTAACAATATCTTATCACCTTCAACCTTCAAGTACACATTTCTATCTTCACTTATTCTTATAAAATCAAACTTGATGAGATATGAATTTTGTCTTTCATACCATGCTCTAGGTTCTTGTTTCAGTCCATATAGTTCCTTTTGTAGTTTGAACACCATGTCCTTGTTCTCTGTCAATGCAAATCCATCTGGTCTCTCTATGTAAACCTCTTCTTCAAGAATCTCATTTAGAAAATTAGATTATAAATCCATTTGAAAAAATTTAAACTTCTTATAGGTAGCATAAGAAAGTAAAATTCTTACCCCTTCAAGTCTTTCCATAGGAGAAAATGTCTCTCCATATTCCAGTCCTTCCTCTTATGCATATCCCTTACACACGAGTCTTGCCTTATTACGAACCCCTTCTCCATCTTCATTCATTTTATTCCTGAAAACTCACTTTGTACCAATCACATTCTTGTATGCTAGTCTAGGAATTACAAGTTTCCACGCGTCATTTTTCCCAATCTGATCAAGTTCTTCTTCCATTTCTTTTATCTAGTCTTCACTCTTCAAGTATTCCTTCACATATTTAGGCTCAAACTTTGAAATCAAACATGTACTTTCTCTTATTCTCCTTCTTGTCTAAACTCCAACATCTTTATCATCAATGACCTCATTAGTACAATGATTCAATTTCATATTCCTTGGAATAACATGTTTAGGTCTAGGTGCTTCCTCTTCTTGTTCCACCAGTTGAACCACTTCTTCCTCATTGTTTAATTCAACAATTTCTTTCTCTTGTGGTTAAACATACATAAACTCTTGATCATTTTATGGTTCTTCTTTCTTGTTTCATCATATTTATCTGGATATTCATCTATCTTCACATTTGCACTTTCAACCATCTTGTTAGTCCTTTTATTAAAACATTTAGAGGTCTTTCTTTTAGTAGAAAATCCCAATAAAATACCTTCATCACTCTTAAGATCAAACTTTCCATTAAAATAATCTCTCTTGATATAGCATCTACTACTAAAAACTTTGAAATATTTAACACTAGGTGTGTGACCATACCACTATTCATAAGGTGTCTTACCAATTCCTTTCTTCACTTGTACCCTGTTCATTATGTAGACTGCAGTGCTAATGGCTTATCTCCAATATGACTTGGGTACATCACCTTGAATCATCATTGTCTTGAAAACATTAACTATAGTTTTGTTCCTCCTTTCTACAATCCCTTTTTTTTGAGGAGCCCTTGATGTTGACATATGTCTCTTGGTTCTATTTTCTTCACAATACTCAATGAACTCCCATGAAGTTAAATCTCCTATATATGATCTTAAACACTTCAAGCTATTACCTATTTCATTCTCAACAAGTTCCTTGAACACTTTGAACTTATAGAAAGCTTCAGATTTATCCTTCAAGAATGTCACCCACATCATTCTTGAGTAGTCATCAATAATCAACATGAAATACTTATCACCATGATAACTCTTTGTCCTCGTAGGCCCAAAAAGATTAGTATGTACTAAATCCAATATATTTTCAGATGAAAAAGACTTACTACTGAAAGTAGAACAAGTCGGCCTACTCAACTGACATTCCTTGCAAATTACATTGTCTGGTTTCACAAGTTGTGGCAATCCGCTAACAACATTTGAATTACTAACCTTGATCAAATTATCAACATTCACATGAGAGAACATTCTATGCCACAACCAACTATCTTCAATTTCAGCTACCAAACAAATATTAACAGTAGTATTTAGATGGAATAAGTTAGCTTTATTTTGTTTCTCAGTAGCAATCAGATCTCTTGATCTTCCAAATATCCCGCACATACCTCCTTTGAAATCTAAATGATAACCTTTGTTATTCATCTAACCAACACTCAACAAGTTATATGTAAGACCTTCAACCCAATAGACATCATCAAAATTTCTTTTACCATTCAAAGAGATTGAACCTTTACCTCTTACCATGCAAGGTGTATTGTTTCCAAACCTGACCACACCACCATCAAATTCATCTATCTTTATGAACTTACTTTAGTCACCAGTCATGTGATGTGAGAACCCACTATCAATGACCCATAGATTACCATGTTCCATGTCTGAGACCAATGCCTTCTCATCTTCATAAGTTTCTTGTTTGACTGCAATAAATACTATCACTTCTTCATCAGTCACACCTTCATCTACTACAACATATCATTATTTCTTTCCTTTTCCCTTGAGTCTTTTGATCTTCTCTTTCTGTTCACCATTAGGACACCTAACAACAATATATCCTATCTTTTTACATGAAAAATATTTCAAAGGTAACTTGCTTTAATACTTACCAGTTGTTAGAGTAATCATTAGTTTGCTTATTAATTAAATCATATTGATTTAATTAATTAAGTTATTACTCTTTAGTGCTTAAGCTTTCTCTTAGGTGCATTAGTAATTAATTCTTTTATTAATTATTAATGTGCAACCTAGCTTTTTTAGGCTTTAGGGTTTTGTTCACCTTTATAGGTTGAACCTTGTAATTCTTTTTTCATTAATTCAGATGATAATTTTGCTCTCACATTTTGAGTAACTTCTACGTTCTGCTTTTTCCTCCTTCTGCTTCTCTCTTGTAACAGGTTATTTGCATGCAGGTATTCTTGGCATTCTGTGGATTTGTATTTCGCAAATCCTACATGGTATCAGAGCCACACTGCTGCTGCCTAGTCTGGGGTTTGTGAAGTTTTGATTTGAGGGAAAAAACCATAGCTTTTCTGGGGTTTCTTCTTCATTCTGGAAGAGACACTTTTTTCTGGAGTAATTTAAGCTAAAATGGACACCAGCATTGCGCTCAGAAGGCCCGGGAGAGTTAATTTTCATATAAATTTCACCATTTTTGGCCATAGTAGCCTCTGAAAAAATTTTTCTCTCCCAGGGCTTACGGCTCAAATTTCAAGGTGAAAAACGTTCAAAAAAAATAAAAAAATAAGAAAAAAACAAATTTTTTTTTTTACAAAGTTTTTAAAAAAAAAAATAATGTTTCTAAATGTTTGTTGAAAAAAAAATCTTTTTGCAAACAAAAAAAGGTGCGTACCTTTTCAAAAGTACCCTCATGTGCAGCAAGGTACGCATATGCAGGAGTGATGTCAGCGGCCGCAGGTCACAGGCCGTGATTAAATTTGACGTTCATGAAACCGTCACACAGTTTTGACACTTCTTAAAAAAAGGCAGCCTTCAGTGTTTTGGCCATATCTTTTGCATACGGTGTCCGTTTTCAGAAAACTAAATATCGCCGGAAAGCTCCTTCCGAGCCGGAGATGATAATGTTGGTTTTGTATGCATATTTGGCCATTTGAGTACCTGTTTTTAGTGTCAAAGTTTCCACTTCTGTTTCCCTCCTCCTTGCACCAGGTTTTGATCTAAATGCAACTTAAGGTCAGATTTCTCAGTTTGTTTTTCATTTAGAAGAGTTATCATGGGTTTTTCTACTCACCCTTTAGTTGTTATTTTGGAACGGGGTAATTATGAGTCATGGGCAAAGGGTATACTTACACATTGTAGGTGGCTTAATATTTTGCCTTATTTGTATGATCTCGTACCCAAACCAGCCACTTCAGAGGGAAACCTAGCATGGGATATTATTAGAGATCACATAGTA
>MU227120.1:3968971-3991465 GCA_018584345.1 Thuja plicata | reverse complement strand
GTGCTTAAGCTTTCTCTTAGGTGCATTAATAATTAATTCTTTTATTAATTATTAATGTGCAACCTAGCTTTTTTAGGCTTTAGGGTTTTGTTCACCTTTATAGGTTGAACCTTGTAATTATTTTTTCGTTAATCCAGATGATAATTTTTCTCTCACATTTTGAGTAACTTCTGATTTCTTCTTTTTCCTCCTTCTGCTTCTCTCTTGTAACAGGTTATTTGCATGCAGGTATTCTTGGCATTCTGTGGATTTGTATTTCTCAAATCCTACACCAGTACCTCTAGGTAGTCTTCTTGCAAGTGATGTTTCAAGCTCTTCTTGCTTCTTCTCTTCATCCAAGATAGATTTAAGTTCCCTGTAATAACTTGACATGAAGGAAGATTCATGTCTTATCTATTTTCCCTTCTTCTCTAACACTAATTCAAAAGAAGTGAGCTTGCCAATCAATCCATCAATAGAAACAATATAAAATATCCTTAATTATTGTAGAGAAAAAATTCTAACGGCATAAGCAGGTAGCAAGGTTCTTAACATTTTACTTACCACATCACTTTGTTCAATGTTACCACTAGCAGCTTTGATAGCACCAACTACTTCCTTTATCCTTTGACCATATTGAGCAATGTTTCCACCTTCCACCATTTTCATGTCATCAAATTTCCCTTCAAACTACCTACCCTATCTTTTTTCACATGTATGTCTCTACCATATTGGTGCAGGAGCACCCTGAATGAACCAAGTGTTCCTATGGAACCTAGGGGTTCTCTCAAGGTCCTAAGAGGCCTTTAGTAATGTTATGACATTGGGTTAATCTCTGGATCACCTTGTAAGGCCATAGTTCCAAGATTGGCACATTATGAGCCCTTGGTTAACTATGAGTCATTAACAATCCAAAACCATAGGAATAGTTTTTTTTTAGGTTTTTTTATGTTTGGATCCACTAGGGATAAAAAAAAAACCTTGTGACCAAGTTTGGTCACTAGATTTGCAAAATTGCAAAAAAAAATGTAAAAGTTGCTCAAAAGTTGTCGCGCAACTTTTGAGCAAACTTAACAAATTTTTGAAAACCAAAACCCAAATGGTCAAGTTGATTCAAACTTGTCATGTAACCATTGGGAGTGCCTACAATAGCCCTTTCAGGCGGGTGCTAGGCTGATCTTGTAATTTTGCATTTGAAAATTAATAAAAGTAACCATTTTTCTTGCATTCCCGAGAAACAATCATTGTGTACAGTCGGGTACAGATAGAAGGACATGAAAGTATGACACCAAGGGTTAGTGTTTTGAATCTTCCTTCATTTTATTTTGGTCTCATGTGTTGATCAATTTTGGTTTGAAAGTTATTGAATTTACAAACTCGTTGCCTGGATTGTAGGCCCTAATTCAGGGTTTCTAAGAAAATTAAGTGTATTTCCACTTTCCACCATGGGAATTCAATGACCCTTGGTGGAAAGATTTTTTATATGATGCTCTTTAATATTATGCAAGATAGGTCCTGCAAAGTGCAGGGAGAAGGAGTTAAAATGATGCCCTAGGTGTATATCCTTATGTATGCACCAATCCTGAATTAGGACAACAACCATAACTCTCGTTTGGGGATTGACCAGAGGCCCTAAATTGGAGGAGGATACCCTTGTATACATCTTCATATGATCCAATCATTTATTTGGTATTTGGATGCATCCTAAAGGTACCTCTAGTGTAAATGGAGGCCTAATTAGCCCTAATTACATAAGCAATTTTGTGTATTTTCATGTCTCTTTCTCATTTCCATATTCTAGGGTTTAAGTCCAAGGTATTAGGCCATAAAGGGTCCCTAAATCCCTAATAATTTAAGGGGGATATGTGTAACAATCTAAATTAAGGTCAATTTTCCTTCTGAAAAAGGCTACAAGCATAGTCTTGGGTTTGTGAAGCAACCATGGCATATGGATTGATTTTGAGTGAAAGTACCATTGGAACTAAATTTTAGGGACCTAAATAGACCCCACCTATTAGCATAGGTCACCCCTAGTCCCTTAACTCATTTTGGGGGTATTGTGAAGAATTTGAGTCAAGTGCTCCTGAAGCCACTCTTGGTAGTTGGTGTAGTAGGATTGGTAAAACCTAGTGATTAGGTTTCCCTTGGGGTTTTGTGGTTGTGATAGCCTAACCAAGTCCTTTTCCCACACTTGTGATAAGTGTGAAGTACTTTGGCTCTGAATCAAGTAATTATGGGGGGGGTACATTGCCCTATTTGGGTCACTTAGAGGCTTCTAGTTGCCCACTTTGCATCAAGTGGTATCAGAGCTATGTCAGCTCCTGAAGATGAAGATATCATTTCAAGGGTTACAAATATTGAACTAGCAAAGATGGTGAGAGAATAGAGGGTAGAAAATTCAACCTTGACAAGAAGACTCCAAGAGTTAGAGAACAAGGTAGAAAGGGGTAAAGAAGATAATTTTGGTGGCGAAGAGGGAAGTGAGTCAGAGGATGACAACCCTGATCAGGATGTGAACATTCCTGTAGACTAGAGACCCCTTCTAGATGCCTTAAAGTCTATGGGGAGAAGAACCATGGAGGAGAAGTTGGATCTACCAACTTTTAATGGAAAGATGAATGCAGATTTGGCCTTGCATTAGATAGAGACCCTAACAAGCTTCTTTGAGTGTGAGGACATCCCTGAGAAGCAGAGAGTGAAGATGGAAAGATCCAAGTTGAAAGGAGCAGCCCTGAATTTTTGGAACTTCATCCAAACAAAGAGGGTGAAGAATGGGAAGAGCATGATCTCTTCATGGAACAAAATTATTGCATTGGTCAAGGAGACCTATGTTTCTGAAGACTATGGGGTTCAACTCCATAAGAGAGAAAATCCTAAAGCAAAAGGATATGGATTTAGTCTCATACACCGAGGAGTTCCTAAAGCTATGTATGAAGACAAATGTGGCAGAAGATGAGGAAGAGAAATTAACAAGATACATGAATGGTCTCAAAGTATCCATTCAAGAGAAACTTAGCCTACACTGCCCTACCATAGTGAACAAGTGTTATCAAATGGCACTCAAGGTAGAGGAAAAGTGGAAGAGAAAGCAAGAGTTTGGAAAGGGAAAGATTAATGACAGTGGGAAGAACTTTAGAGGGAGAGGAACCTCTTGGAATAGAGGGCAATATAGTTGTAATAGCAGCAGGACCCCTGACCAAGGAGATAAAGAAAATAGTGATACAAACTTCAGAGGTAAATATAGAGGGAGAAGACCTTTCAATAGGGGGAGGACAAAAACTGGAAGAGGAAATGGACCATTAAGGTGTTACTACTGCAATCAATTGGGACACCATGCAGGAAGATGCCCTGAAAAGAGAAATAACAATAACCAAGGTGAAAGAAGAGCTCAACTCATTCAAGAGGACAAGCAAGAAGACAATGCTAATGCAAGGGACTTAGAACCAGAGGAAGGAGCATGTCTGATGATGAGACAAGTCTTCCTTCAAGTTCCACAAAGCCAAGAACCTCCTCAAAGAAAGAATTTCTTCCGGACAAAGATCAAATGCAATGGGAAGGTATGTAGTTTACTTATAGATTCTGGCTCAACTAAAAATCTAGTATCATGTGAAATGGTATAGAAGTTAAACCTCCCTAAGAAACCCCATCCTTTTCCTTATCATGTCTCTTGGCTAACAAAGAGTCAACAAACCTTACTGACTGAACAAGCATGGATAGAATTTTCAATAGCAGACTTTAAAGACAAAGTTCTTTGTGATGTTGTGGAGATGGATGCCTCCCACATTCTCTTAGGTAGGCCTTGGCAATATGATGTAGATTCCACACACCATTGTAGGAAAAATACCTACTCTATCACTAAAGATGGAAAAACATTCACTATGAAGCCCATGTCAGATACAAAAATAGAGAAGGAACCTACTGTCATAACCATGGGGGGAAAAGAAATGCTAAAAGTATTGAGGGAGCCTGAAACTGAAGCCTATGTCTTGATCTCCAAGCCTAAGGATAGTGTAAGATCTGATAATAATGACCCCATACCTGATGAAGTTCAGAAACTTCTCACAAAATATAGTGATGTCACTGTCAGTGATCTACCCAAAACCCTCCCTCCCTTGAGAGAAATTAGTCACCAAATTGACTTAATAGCTGGCTCCTCTTTGCCCAAAAAAGCCCCATACAAGATGACACTAGTGAAGCATGCAGAGATTACAAGACAAGTAAATGAACTGTTAGAGAAGGGAGTCATCCAAAAGAGTCTCAGTCCATGTGTTGTCACATCATTTTTAGCCCCTAAAAAGGATGGCAAGTGGAGATTATGTACTGACAGTAGGGCCCTAAAAAAGATAACAATAAGATATAGGTTCCCCATTCCAAGAATGGAAGATCTACTGGACCAATTAGTCACTGCTTATTACTTCACTAAGATTGATTTAAAATCAGGCTATCATCAAATCAGGATTAAGTTAGGAGATGAATGGAAGACAACATTTAAGACAACTGAAGGTTTGTTTGAGTGGCTTGTTATGACATTTGGCTTGAGTAATGCTCCTAGTACATTCATGAGACTCATGAATGAAGTCTTTATTGATTTTATTGGTAAGTTTGTGGTCATATATTTGGATGACATTCTAATTTACAGTCATAGCAAAGAGGAACACCTTGATCATGTTGAGCAGGTACTAAGGAGAATCCATCAGCACAAGTTAGTGATTAACTTGGAAAAATGTATGTTTATGAAGAAGGGACTCATCTTTCTAGGATTTGTCATCTCCCAAGGCACTCTCAAAATGGATCTAGAAAAGGTTGCAGCAATAGTCAACTGGCCTCCACCAAATAACCAAGGTGATGTTAGAATTTTTCATGGTTTAGAAACTTTTTATAGAAATTTTATAAATAATTTTAGCCATGTGTGTGCTCCTATGTTGGGCACAATAAAAGGTGGAAAGAAGACTAGATTTGAGTGGACTAAAGAAGCAGCAGATGCATTTCAATATCTTAAGAATAGGGTGGCACAATACCTAATCCTAGTACTCCCTGACTTCAACAAGGTATTCACAGTTGAAACAGATGCAAGCAACTTGGCTATAGGTGCAGTCTTGAGCCAAGAAGGTAAGGCTATAGCATTTTTCTCAGAAAAATTGAATGATGCCAAAAGGAGGTATTCTACTTATGATTTAGAGCTTTATGCAATGGTGCAAGCCTTGAAAAAGTGGAAACACTATTTACTCCCTAAAGAATTCATTGTTTATATTGACAACCATGCTTTAAGTTTTCTAAACAATTAGGAGAAGCTTGGGGTCAAACACATCAAATGGATGGAGCAGTTACAAGCATATACCTTCAATATTAAGCACAAAAAAGGAGTGGCAAACAAAGTGGCTGATTCCCTAAGTAGAAGGATTGGATTAGTTGAGGAAGTTCAACTTCAGAGTGTAGGGATTGATTCCCTAAAACACTTATATGCTGATGATTCAGAATTTAGTGAAGTTTTTGAGGTATGCACTAAAATGGTTGGCAAATACCATACTAAATTTTCTGATTTTCTAATTCAGAATGGACTTTTGTTTAAAGGAGCCCAATTGTGTATTCCTAAATTTTCCATGAGAACAAATATCATTAAAGAAAAACATTGTGGCAGCTTAGGAGGACATTTTGGAATAGATAAGACCACTGAGTTAGTGAAAAGAAGTTATTTTTGGGCAAAGATGGGGATTGAAGTCAAGAAATTTGATGAATCCTGTACTATTTCCCAGCAAGAAAAGGGTGTATCCACTAACCAAGGATTGTACCAACCCCTACCAATTACCTCTAGGCAATGGGAATAAATTTCAATGGATTTTGTTATGGGTCTGCCAAGTACAAAGTGGGGTTATGATAGTGTTTTTGTAATAGTGGGAAGATTTAGTAAAATGGTGCACTTTGTTCCTTGAAAGAGCACAAATGATGCCTCCCATATAGCACATCTATTATTTAAGGAAGTGGTTAGAATCCATGATCTACCACAAACAATAGTGTCTGATAGAGATGTGAAATTTGAAGGTCACTTTTGGAGGATACTTTTCAAGAAATTGGGGACAAATCTGACTTATAGTTCAACACACCACCCACAAATAGATGGGAAAACAGAGGTGGTAAAAAGACCACTTGGTAATCTCTTGAGATGCCTAACCAAACAGTACAAACAAAGTTGGGACATGAACCTACCTCAAGCAGAATTTGCATTCAATGAATCCATGAACAGGTCCACTAGAAAGACACCATTTCAAACACTGTATGGACTTCATCCTAAAGGTACATTAGATTTAGTAGAGTTACCATATTATTTCAGAGTGAGTGCACAAGGAGAGGAGTTAGCCAAACTAATATCTAAAGTGCAGATAGAAGTAAAAGAGTCACTACAATAGTCAACTATGAAACACAAAGCACAAGTAGACAAGAGAAGAAGAGAAGTTCACTTCAAAGTTGGAGATAAGGTATGGGCATACCTAAGGAAGGAGAGACTCCCTAAAGGAAGATATTCAAAGTTGCACATGAAGAAGATTGGTCCTTGCACAATCCTCACCAAGATGGGTGAAAATACATATGAGATTTCCTTGCCCCCTACTTTACTGATTTCTCCTATTTTTAATATTACAGACCTCACTCCTTACAACTATGTTGCAGACATTGTCAATGTGCAGTGATCACAAGCTAAAGATGATGGAGACTATGTGACAAATCTCCCACCAACCAAGCAAGTGGAGTTAGACACCATTCTGGAAACCAAAGTCCTAAAGAAGATAGGAAAGAACAAGTACATGCAGTACTTATTGAAATGGAAGGGACTCCCTCCAATAGATGCTACCTGGATGACAGAGGACCAGATCCAACAACGTGGAACCATTGTTGACCAGTTATCCTAAAGTGGGAACTTGAGTTCAAATCTCATGGGGAGTATGGTGCAGGAGCACCCTAAATGAACCAAGTGTTCCTATGGAACCTAGGGGTTCTCTCAAGGACCTAAGAGGCCTTCAGTAATGTTATGACATTGGGTTAATCTCTGGATCACCTTGTAAGGCCATAGTTCCAAGATTGGCACATTATGAGCCCTTGGTTAACTATGAGTCATTAATGATAAAAAACCCTAGGAATAGTTTGTTTTTAGTTTTTTTATGTTTGGATCCACTAGGGATCACAAAAATAACCTTGTGACCAAGTTTGGTCACTAGATTTGCAAAATTGCAAAAAAAATGTATAAGTTGCTCAAAAGTTGTCAAGCAACTTTTGAGAAAACTTAACAACTTTTTGAAAACCAACTCCAAAATGGTCAAGTCAATTCAAAATTGTCATGTAACGATTGGGAGTGCCTACAATATCCCTTTCAGGCAAGTGGTAGGTTGATCATGTAATTTTGCATTTGAAAATTAATAAAAGTAATCATTTTTTTGCATTCCCGAGAAATAGTCATTGTGTACGCGCGGGTACGGATAGAAGGACATGAAAGTATGACACCAAGGGTTAGTTTTGTGAATCTTCCTTAATTTTATTTTGGTCTCATGTGTTGATCAATTTTGGTTTGAAATTTATTGAATTTACAAACTCGTTGCCTGGATTGTAGGCCCTAATTCAGGGTTTCTAAGAAAATTAAGTGTATTTCCACTTTCCACCATGGGAATTCAATGATCCTTGGTGGAAAGATTTTTTATATGATTCTCTTTAAGATTATGCAAGATAGGTTCTGCAAAGTGTAGGGAGGAGTTACAATGATGCCTTAGGTGTATATCCTTATGCATGCACCAATCCTGGATTAGGACAACAACCATAACTCTCATTTGGGGATTCACCAGAGGCCCTAAATTGGAGGAGGAGACCCTTGTATACATCTTCATATGATACAATAATTTATTCATTATTTGGATGCATCCTAAAGGTATCTCTATTGTAAATGGAGGCCTAATTAGCCCTAATTACAGAAGCAATTTTGTGTATTTTCCTGTCTCTTTCTCATTTCCATATTCTAGGGTTTAATTCCAAGGTCTTAGACCATAAAGGGTCCATGAATCCCTAATCAGTTAAGGGTGTTATGTGTAAAAATCTAAATTAAGGTCAATTTTCCTTCTGAAAAGGGCTACAAGCATAGTCTTGGGTTTGTGAAGCAACCATGGCATATGGATTGATTTTGAGTGAAAGAACCATTGGAACTAAATGTTAGGGACCTACATAGACCCCACCTATGGGAATAGGTCACCCCTGGTCCCTTAAGTCATTTTGGGGGTATTGTGAAGAATTTGAGTCAAGTGCACCTGAAGCCACTCTTGGTAGTTGGTGTAGTAGGATTGGTAAAACCTAGTGATTAGGTTTCCCTTGGGTTTTTGTGGTTGTGATAGCCTAACCAAGTCCTTTTACCAAACTTGTGATAAGTGTGAATTACTTTGGCTCTAAATCAAGTAATTTTGGGGGGATACATTGCCCTATTTGGGTCACTTAGACGCTTCCAGTTGCCCACTTTGCATCACATATATTAGCTTTAACTATTCCCAAACCTCATAAGTAGTCTCAAGTCCATGTACATCAATATATTCAATATCAGAAAGAGTACTTGTACAATAGCCTCCAATCCTTGCATGTTCTCCTATTGCTCCTTCAATTGATCTGTAGTAAGAGTCCCGATAGGAAATGTATATTTTTTTACAACATGATTCCAGAACTGTGGCCCCATGCCTTTTAGATATATATTCATCCCATAACTCCATATTTTTTAGTTGTCTCTTGTGAACTTAGGACCTTCCTTCTTCATCATCAGATCTTTTCCTCAAGCTATTAATTTTACAACAAAGAGGACCAAAGCTCTGATACCAATTGTTAATACTATAAGGTCCAACATTACTGAGAGGGGGGGTGAATCAGTAATCTACCAGATTAGAATTTTTCACAATTCATTCAACACATTAAAAACATTCATCGACCTTAAACCTAATGCAACAATAAATAAAGAGACCAAATAAACATCCAAATCATGAAACAAAGTGACACCATTATTTTTATCATGAAACCCTTGGTTAGAGGGAAACACCACGGTGGGAATTAGTACCCACAAATATTTTCACTCTTCTAAAATGCACCGTGTTAAAGGCATATCCCTATTAGTAGCTTACAATGATGCCTTGTTAGGAACAGACCCTATTAGGAGTCACTCGGTCAAGGGATTTACCTATAGCCCTGTTAGGAGATTACAATTATTCCTTGTTAGGAGTCACCCGATCAAGGGAATTTCCTTTAGCCCTGTTAGGAGCTTTAACCTGTTAGTAGTAACCTTGTTAAAGGATTTAAACCCCAATTAAAGATCCACCTGGTTAAAGGATTTACTTATAATCAAGACCTGTTAGGATCTACCCGGTTAAGGGATTTTCTTGCATAACCTATTAGGATTCAACAAGTACAATGATCTAGGTGCAGTACTCCTCTGCTTGTTCAGATCCAATTAAGCATAACACTTCTGCTTCTTGCAGAAAATCTTCACTCTTCACTCGAATGCACCTTCGCATCCATAATCTACACTTGCTAAATTTATCATTTTACATATAAATAAATTACATGTTCATTATGGCATTAGCCACCTTACAAAATGTATTACATTTTAATTTCATTCATTACAATCATTGTCGCTTGATCCTTAAACCCTAAAATGTATTAACAATCTAGAATGTTTGATTACAAATCTAGGTTGGCCACAAGATTCATCACAAATTGATTTAAAACAAGAACAATCAAACTTTATTTGACTTCCCCAATACGCTTCCAAAACTTGATAGATTTAAAGACCTCGAACAATGAAGTAGAAAATAATCATTACAAATCTATTATGCCAAGTCACCTTGACACTTGGATCATGAAAACATCTACTACAACTGACTACATCATCACCGATCATCGATCTAACACCAACTGTTCAAACATTTTTTTATCTTATACATATTGATCTCCTATCAACTGAAATGGTGTCTTACAGTACTCTAATCTTGTTGCGATCATAATATCAATAGCATATCCTAGTAAAAATAATCATATCATGACCACAACACTTGGATCAATACTGATTTGATAGAACAATCAAATAATTAATTGTATGTCATTGTTTGTTCTTTCTACCTTGTTTCCCTTCAATCGATCATAACTTTCTCCAATTTTGTCTCTAGGATACACGATCGTACAAAATGCATAGTGAGACATCCCTGATTTTTTGACAACGATCGCACACTCCAATTCCTATTGCAACACATAATTCATCTACAGAAATACTTATCAGCACATCAAGAATATTGTGAACAAATACAACACCAAGTTGACATTAATGACAACACAATAAATGATCTTCCTATCATCAAACCTATACCAATCAACACTCAATCAATCTCTGCATCACTCTTAGGATCAAACTTTCCATTAAAATATTCTCTCTTGATATAGCATCTACTACTAAAAACTTTGAAATATTTAACACTACGTGTGTGACCATACCACTATTCATAAGGTGTCTTACCAGTTCCTTTCTTCACGTGTACCCTATTCATTATGTAGACTGCAGTGCTAATGTCTTATCTCCAATATGACTTGGGTACATCACCTTGAATCATCATTGTCCTAAAAACATTAACTATAGTTTTGTTCCCCCTTTCTACAATCCCTTTTTGTTGAGGAGCCCTTGATGTTGACATATGTCTCTTGATTCCATTTTCTTCACAATACTCAATGAACTCCCATGAAGTTAAATCTCCTATGTATGATCTTAAACACTTCAAGCTATTACTTGTTTCATTCTAAGCAAGTTCCTTGAACACTTTGAGCTTATAGAAAGCTTCAGATTTATCCTTCAAGAATGTCACCCACATCATTCTTGAGTAGTCATCAATAATCAACATGAAATACTTATCACCATGATAGATCTTTATCCTCGTAGACCCAAAAAGATCAGTATGTACTAAATCCAATATATTTTTAGATGAAAAAGACTTACTACTGAAAGTAGAACAAGTAGGCTTACTCGATTGACATTCCTTGCACATTACATTTTCTGGTTTCACAAGTTGTGGCAATCCGCTAACAAAATTTGACTTACTAACCTTGATCAAATTATCAAATTTCACATGAGAGAACATTCTATACCACAACCAACTATCTTTAATTTCATATACCAAACAACTATTAACAATAGTATTTAGATGGAATAAGTTAGCTTTATTTTGTTTCCCAGTATCAATCAGATCTCTTGATCTTCCAAATATCCTGCACATACCTCCTTTGAACTCTAAATGATAACCTTTGTTATTCATCTAACCAAAACTCAACAAGTTATATGTAAGACCTTCAACCCATAGACATCATCAACATTTCTTTTACCATTGAAAGAGATTGAACCTTTACCTCTTACCATACAAGGTGTATTGTTTCCAAACCTAACCACACCACCATCAAATTAATCTAGCTTTATGAACTTACTTTAGTCACCGATCATGTGATGTGAGAGCCCACTATCAATGACCCATACATTACCATGTTCCATGTGTGAGACCAATGCCTTCTCATCTTCATAAATTTCTTGTTTGACTGCAACAAATACTATCACTTCTTCATCATTGTCCTTAGATTCTTCATCAGTCACACCTTCATCTACCACAACATATCATTATTTATTTCCTTTTCCCTTGAGTCTTTTGATCTTCTATTTTTGTTCACCATTAGGACACCTAACAACAATATGTCTTATCTTTTTACATGAAAAATATTTCAAAGGTAACTTGCCTTAATAATTACCAGTACCTCTAGGTAGTCTTCTTGCAAGTGATGCTTCAAGCTCTTCTTGCTTCTTCTCTTCATCCAAGATAGATTTAAGTTCCCTGTAATAACTTGACATGAAGGTAGATTCATGTCTTATCTATTTTTCCTTCTTCTCTAATGCTAATGACAATGAGGCCTTAAAGATTGCTTCAACTTTAGGCATGTTGTTATCATAGTTGCTTAATTCAAAAGAAGTGATCTTGCCAATCAATCCATCAATAGAAATAATATCAAATGTCGTCAATTCTTGTATAGAAAAAAATCTAATGACATAAGCAGGTAGCAAGGTTCTTAAAATTTTACTTACCACATCACTTTCTTCAATGTTACCACCAGTAGCTTTGATAGCACCAACTACTTTCTTTATCCTTTGACCATATTGAGCAATGTTTCCACCTTCCACCATTTTCATGTCATCAAATTTCCCTTCAAACTATCTACCCTATCTTTTTCCACATGCATGCCCCTACCATATATTAGCTTTAACTATTCCCAAACCTCATAAGTAGTCTCAAGTCCATGTACATCAATATATTCAGTATCAGATAGAGTACTTGTACAATAGCCTTCAATGCTTGCATGTTCTCCTAATGCTCCTTCAATTGATCTGCAATAAGAGTCCCGATAGGAACTGTATATTTTGTTACCACATGATTCCAGAACTGTGGCCCCATGCCTTTTAGATAGATATTCATCCCATAACTCCATATTCTATAGTTGTCTCTTGTGAACTTAGGACCTTCCTTCTTCATCATCAAATCTTTTCCTCAAGCTGTTAATCTTACCACAAAGAGGACCAAAGCTCTGATACCAATTGTTAATACTATAAGGTCCAATATTACTGAGAGGGGGGGGGGGGGGGGGGGGGAATCAGTAATNGGGGTGGGGGTGAATCAGTAATCTATTAGATTAGAACTTTTCACAATTAATTCAACACATTAAAAACATTCATCGACCCTAAACCTTATGCAATAATAAAAAAGAGACCAAATAAACATCCAAATCATGCAACAAAGTGACACCAGTATTTTTTAACATGAAAAACCTTGGTTAGAGGGAAACACCATGGTGGGAATTAGTACCCAAAAATATTTTCACTCTTCTGAAATTTGCTGTGTTAAAGGCCTATCCCTATTAGCATCTTACAATGATGCCTTGTTAGGAACAAACCCTGTTAGGAGTCACTCAGTCAAGGGATTTACCTCTAGCCCTGTTAGGAGATTTCAATGATGCCTTGTTAGGATAAGACCCTGTTAGGAGTCACCCGATCAAGGGAATTACCTCTAGCCATGTTAGGAGCTTTAACTTGTTAGCAGTAACATTATTAAAGGATTTAAACCCCAATTAAAGATCCACCTAGTTAAAGGATTTACTAATCAAGACCTGTTAGGATCTACCCGATTAAGGGATTTTCTTGCATAACCTATTAGGATTCAACAAGTACAATGATCTGGGTGTAGCAATCCTCTGCTTGTTTAGATCCAATTAAGCATAACACTTCTACTTCTTGTAGACAATCTTCACTCTTCACTCGAACGCACCTTCGCATCCATGATCTACACTTGCTAAATTTATCATTTTACATATAAATAAATTAATACATGTTCATTAGGGCATTAGTGGCCTTAAAAAATGTATTACATTTTAATTTCATTCATTACAATAATTTCTTCTTGATCCTTAAACCGTAAAATGTATTAACAATCTAGAATGTTTGATTACAAATCCAGGTCGGCCACAAGATTCATCGCACATCGATTTAAAACAAGAACAATCAAAATTTATTTGACTTCCCCAATATGCTTCCAAAACTTGATAGATTTAAATACCTCAAAGAATGAAATAGAAATTAATCATTACAAATCTATTATGCCATGTCACCTTGACACTTGGATCATGAAAACATCCACTGCAATTGATTGCATCATCACCGATCACCAATCTAACACCAACTGTTCAAAGATTTTTCTATCTTATACATATTGATCTCCTATCAACTGAAATGGTGTCTTGCAGTACTCTAATCTTGTAGTGATCATGAAATCAATAGCATATCCTAGTAAAAATAATCATATCATGACCACAACACTTGGATCAATACTGATTTGATAGAACAATCAAATCATTGATTGTATGTCACTGTTTGTTCTTATGTCTGCCATGTTTCCCTTCAATCAATCATAACTTGCTCCAATTTTGTTTCCAGCATACATGATCATACATAATGCATAGTGAGACATCCCCAAGTTTCCAACAACGATCACACACTCCAATTCCTACTGCAACACAGAATTCATCTACAAAAATACTTATCAGCACATCAAGAATACTGTGAACAAATACAACACCAAGTTGACATTAATGACAACACAATAACTGATCTTCCTGTCATCAAACCTGTACCAATCAACACTCAATCAATCTCTGCATCACTTACACCAACAATTTTTACAGGAGGCATATCCCTCCCTTGGGCCAGCGGCCATGGAAATTCAAAATAGATAGAGCAGGAAAATAGAGCGGGAAGAGGTTGCAGAGATTTGTGCCACTGTGTTGAGTCATACTATTAGAAGATTGTTACACTACATTTAATTGTAATAAAATTTGACGTCAAATAATAGAATGCCCATGAACTTAAATGATGCCATATGTAATAATGGAAATAATAGATAATTCTTGATGAGATCATACGATACTAAAGTCCAGACACAACTATATTTGGAATGATAAATTTTATAAGATTTTATTCACAGTTTGTAGCTTGTTTTAGATAGAGTTGGTCATTGCTTTTACAAGATATTTTATGGTACTTTTAGTGGACATTTATAAGAGGGTGACTAGCTATTTTGGAAAAGTTATTTTAAATATTTTTTTTATCACCTAGTTGGAATCCTTATGAAATGTGCTTAATTAGTTACTTTATATTTGGTTCTTTTCAATCAATTGTAAAATTTGTAATAGTTAGTTCAATTGTTTATGTTTGGATCTTGCCAATCAATTGTTAACTTTGTAATAATTGTCCAATCATCAATTATTTGTAGAATGATAAATTTTGATTATTTATAGAATTTGATCAATTTAGAAGAATGCAATTCAATTTTTAATTAGACAACCATTCAAGGAAGTGATTCAAGATTGTAATGAAATTTATATTTTTTTGTATGAAGAATAAAAATTATATCTTGGATAGAAATTGCTTAATCAAATTATTATTTTTTGTAGTTTAAAGTACTTAATGAAAATAGGACTAATATAAAGTGATAAAGCATTATATTAATTGAGTAATGAGTGAAAAAATATATTCATGTAATAGATTATAAGTATATATGAAAATGATTATTTATATCTCAAGATGTTATGCTACAAAAATGTAAATTAATCTAAAAATTATATTCATAATATTTGTGAGATTAATTTATATCCCATTTATTTTGAGAAATTTCACAAGCTTTATTGATCCATTTCACGTGATAGATAATTTGGTAGAGATGGATACGAATAATTCTAAGCCATCAATTAACCTTAGGTCCTAGTCTATCCTAATAGGTGCCCACCTTATATAGTTATTTTTTTGAGAGTGTAATCAATCTTCAATATGTTAGTGAATGGACTTAACTATGATAATGATTTGTCTTAAACTAATACTCTTGTTGTTGAATTTGGATCTAGATGGGGAATTTATTGAACATTTTAACATGTTTTTATAAGCTCTATGCAACTTGGATACAATGAAGCATGTTTTCTCTCCATTTGAAATGACCCAAGTTTAATGTTTATCTTACATGATTGCATACAACATCCTGATTAATGTTTAGCTTACATGATTGCATACAACATCCTAATTAATGGAATTACAACTATATATACAAACAATACAACTAGAGCAATAAATCTAAAAAAACCTCAACTTAGATGTCAACTAGGATAAGGAACAAATTGTTGGGATTAAGGCATCTCAACCTTAGTATCCAAACATGCTAATTTAATTATTTATTTTATTTTACACCCACTTTGGAAGTCATAAAGTTAGGTAACTACTATCATAGGTTGCTATGTTGGAGCTATGACAAATTTCTATTATGATTATGATGGTTTCTAGTTTGGTGGAAGAGTCATGGAGAGTTATTTTTTGGCAAAAAGATTTCTATTTTAGAGCTCACTTTTGATAAGTGGTGTGAGGTAGGTGTTGCATATTGAAAGGTGACCATTATGGACGACTTATTATTTGCAGAATTGGAAGTTTTTATGTGCATCATGTCACGAGTTTACAAAGTTTTTTATGACACCACATACCTCTTTAGCCTTGGTGTTAGTTGTGGAAACCATGGACACTTTTCACTTGTGTTGAACTCTATAAATATGTGGATTCTTATTGTAATTTGTATGATAGGTTGGGTGTCTTCTACGAAGATTTTATGTCCTATATTTTCTCTAGAATTCTCTATTGTTGTATTTACTTTGAAGAGCATTGGGTCTAGGAATTATGTTGTAAATGTTGTTATTGATAATACAATTGATTATGGCTTTAGGAGTGTGGGGTTTTTTTCCCAAAAGGGTTTTCCCACATATATCTAGTGTTGTGAGTTTATCTATTTAAATTTAATTTTGTGTATCTATCTAAGGGTTTGTAAGAAATTTTTGCATCATCTCTCTTGTGAGATTTAGCATTTAGAAGTTTTATTTTTAACTTTGGATTCCTTTCAATTGGTATCAGAGCTTGGCCAACTTTTTCGTTATTGTTAGGTAGAAAGTTTTTTTGTGTTGATCTAGTTTCAATTGGAATTTTGTAGAGGAAGATTTCATAGCCTTGTTGTAGGTTTTATATAGAAAACACATTGAACAAAATAGAGATAAATAGATTCAATGACAAAAAAATTGAGTTGTGAAAACTAAAAATGAAGGACATTCTTGTAGATAGAGATCTATGGGTTGTGATTTATTTGACGAAACCCCAAACTATTGCATAGGATGTATGGGATATAATGGATCTAAAAGACAAGGGTTTGATCAAATGTTATCTAGCTGATTTAGTGCTCTTAAATGTCCACAAGGACAAGATTTCAACTGCACTTTGGACAAAACTTAGTAATATTTATCAAGGGAAATCCTTGGTAAGTAAGTTATTCTTGAGAAAGAAGTTGTATTCTCTGAGGATGAAGGAGGGTTTTTTGTAGATCACATAATATGTTCAACATGCTAGTGGTTCATTTAAATTTTGTTGGTGACAAGATTGATGGTCAAGATAAATGTATGCTTCTATTATGTTTTCAAAACTCATGGGATCACCTTGTGATGGACATTGAAAGCACGGAAACTGATTTCAAGATGGAGGATATGGTTGGTTCATTTCTATTTGAAGAGATGTAAAGGAAATGCTTTGAGATGGATAAGGAGGCCCTGGTTTCTTATGGTAGAATTATGGTCAAAGGAAAGGAGGACAAGAAGGGTAAATCCAAGTCTCTAGGGAGATGTAAGTATCTTGGTAAAAAGGCCAAGGAAAATTGTTGGATCTAAGAAAAACCTAGTAATCTATGAAAAAGAGTACAAGGAGGAGAAGAAAAATAAAGGTAAAAAATATTTCTTAGATTTTGACTCTGATAAATACTATCAAGATGACGTAGATTCTTTTCTTGTGGCCTTGGAAACACATGCATTAGAAGATGCATGGTTAATAGATTCATGTTCTTTTTTCCACATGATCTCTCATAGAGGTTGTATTTTTAAGTATGAAGAGTTTGACAATGGGAAGGTGTATCTAGGTAATAACTCCCACCTGAAGGTTGTTGGCCATGGATGAGTCAAGATATTATTCCTTAATAGTAGAGTTAAGGGGATTGATGGTTTCCTACATATCCCTAGTTTAGCACAAAACCTACTTTTATTTAACAAGCTAATTGATGTGGATGTGCATGATGTTTCCTTGAGTGGCAAATGGAAGATGACAAGATGCTCTATGGTGCTTTCTAAGGGTGTATAAATTGGTACATTGTATAAGTTGGATGCATACATGGTTCAATGCAATAATGCTTCTTCAAAATCCAAGAAAGGGGATTTAGATTCTTTATCCTCACTATCAGATTTAGCAGAGAATAAAACGATTGTTTCTATATCTGATGGTCATGATTTTTGGGTACCTAAGGGTGAAAATGCTTTGGAGATGAAGCACCCATCTCAGAAGACAATGCTATGGCACCAAAGGCTTGGTCAAATTGGTCATAAGGGTCTTAGATCCCTAAATGATAAGAGCCTTGTTGAAGGCCTTGATGATTGTAATATCAAGTTCAACTTTTGTGAACATTTTGTTTATGGTAAACAACACCATGTTTCTTTTTATTCTAGTTCTCATAAATTTTCCAGGGTTTTAGACTATATTCATTTATATGTGTTTGGTCCTGATAGTGTTCCTTTGATATCTAGATCTATGTACTTTGTTTCGTTCATAAATTACTAAAATACAAGGATATTTGTGTATTTTCTCAAGTAAATCTAAAGTTTTTAGTTAATATAAGGGATTCAAATTCTTGGTTGAAAACTAGATCAGTAGAAAAATTAAGTGTTTGGGGATTGAAAATGGGAGTGATTTTTATTCAACATAATTTGACTAGTTTTGTAAGGACCATGGGATTGAGAGATATAAGACAACTCAATAAACCCCATAAAAAAATGGGGTCGCATTAAGGATGAACATAATGTTTATAGAGATGGATAGAAGTATCTTGAGTTTTAATAGGCTTGAAAAAAAATTTGGGCTAAAGCTGTAGCCAAGTAGAAGTTACAAACATTATTTAATTAACAAATACCCTACTTTAGCATTCTTTGAGAAGATACCCATGGATGCATGGTTTGGTAAGAATCCCTCATTGAGATATATTTGATTCTTTGGTTTTGAGGCATATACTCATGTGTCGAATAAAAAAATATCCAAATTAGAGAACAAGGTGGTTACATGTATCTTCATTGTATATGGTGTTAGTGTGAAAGGTTACAAGCTTTGGGATCTAGTTGTAGAGAAGTGAATTTATAGTAGAAGTGTGATATTTTGTGAGTTGAAACCTTCCATAGTTGATTTATATCCAAAGAAGGAAGATAAATAGAAAAAGGAGGTAGTTCAGATTGTTCGCAAGTGGCCCATTTTGGATTGTATAGAGGATTTAATTTATGGAAACACTACTCATGTGTATGGTCACTTGAAGTGAAACTCAGTTTTGATATTCAGTTTTGCAAAAATGACTAAGTCCAGGAAGCAATTTACTGGGTACAGTCACACGGTGTTGGTAAGCGAGCACTGTATATGGTGAACTAAGTCATGTGAGTTAGAGGAAGGTCTTTTGTGATATGATAGACCTTTAGTTAAGGTATCTTGTGTTTTGGAGTTCATTTCAGAGAGTTACAACCCATTGAAGTCATGCAAAGACAATATAGCAACAAAGCAGAGCAGTTGAATGGTCGCGATGATTAAGGAAGTATAACGTGGAGTCTAGAAGTGCTATGTTGGTTTTGGATTTGGATTGGATCCTACACCACTTTTTTTATAGTATGATTTCTCACTATGGATTTGATAATTTGATAAGTGTTGGACACATTTGGTGATGTTCTTGTGAGCCGACTGATTATGAGATTGGGTATATATGAAGATGGTTTGAGATGCGAAGACATGGATGGAATGTGTAGATGCATTGTGATGTCAGAATCAGACAGAAGTTGATGTGAGCTATAATTGGTACTACTTGAGCATAGAAGATTCTTGTATAGTTCAATTTTGGAAATCATTGTAACAGGACAATTTTTATGATTGTAAGAGCAATGTGCTCATTATATACCCCTAATAGGATTTTCTATTCCTTTAATAGCGAAAATTACTAATGTAATATTTAGCTCCTAATAGGGACACTATACTTTCAGTGTATAATTTGTGGGTATCATCCCTTCCTAGATTTTCTCTTGGCCAGGGTTTCCTCATGAACAAAATCATGGTGTTATCAATTATCTTCTTTATGTGTATGTTCTTTTCATTTCAGCTATTGTATGGTTAAGTTGGAAGTTATTAAGTTTGAATTTAAAGTGTTGTAATACTAATTCACCCCCCCTCTGAGTATTACCTATTCCTAACAATTGGTATTAGAGCTTGTGGCCCTTGGAGAGAAAGTCTAACAACTTAATGGAGATCCAGATGGATTCAGATAGTTTGGAAGAAAACTTTGAAGCGACACTTGAAGACCTTGAAAAAGCTAAAGCTGAAAATGGTGATTTGAAATTGAAATTGAGAAGAGAAGGTTTCATCAAGAAACTTAAGGAACAACTTGAACTTTCCAGGAATCAAAGGCAAGATCTTATGGAAAAGATAAAAGAGGATTTAGAAAATGATTCATCTGATCAGATAAAATAACTTGAACAAGAAAAAGTGCATTGAAGCAGGATCATGAAACTACTATGCAGATGACTAAAGATGAAAGAACCAAAATTGAAGAAATCCTAAAGAATGTAAATGTTCAGATGGGAAAGATGTAGATTGAAATTGATGAATACAGAATCAAGTATCATGAATTATAAAAATACAACCAAATCATAAAAGGAGAACTTTTTGAGGTTAAGAAACACATTGAAAAACTTCATATGAGCAGTGACAAGATTGATGAACATAGAGAGAGAGAGAGAGAGAGAGAGAGAGAGAGAAGTTGGCTTCAATGAAGCTGAATGTTCTAAATCTCAAGAAGAAAAATCTGAAGAAAAGATAGATGAATAAAGACCTATACAAGAGGATTCTAAAAAGAAGATCAAACCTTTCAGAGGTAGATTCTTTGGATGCAACAAATTTGATCACATGAAGAGAGATTGCAGAGGTAAAGCTCCTTACAAACCCTTTTTTGGTTATTGTTTCAATTGCTATGAACATGGACACAAGAAGACAAAATGTAGAAAACTTGATCAATTCTACACTAATAAAGATTATATTAGAGAGGAAATAGAAGCTAAGATTACATGTTACAAATGAAACAACTTTGGACACATTGCAAGGAACTACATGTTATAGATTAATTAGAACAAATCACCTCCTACATGCTACAAGTATAACAATCAAGGACATATAACAAAGTTTTGCAGGTATAATGGATCTATAGGTAACAGAAGACCACCACCTATTGTGATAAAGAGATATGTTGGTGGTGTTGGAAAAATTATGGAAAAATACATGGAAGAGTTTGAATATCAATTTATGAAAAAAAAAGTGGTAAGGTTTGGAAACTGAAAGAGACGAGTGACCCTAAGGTTCAGGGAGATTTAGTAGTTTCTACTGAACCCTCCCTTGATGTTGTTACATCAACCTAGATAGCCAAGCATGGCCTTAGGGGGAGCTTTGGGTAAATACAGAGAAAACCATCTAGCCCCTATTTATATGGAATAAGCTTTTACGAGCGTATGGAAAGTATGTATGATTGATATGAAGCACCTATCTAAGATCGCACAACTATACACATTGTATCTTGTTATTGCCAGATTAATGATCGACTAGATCATTTGTAGAGTTAAGGATATTGGAAAATGTGTCAATAATTTCATGACAAAGTATAAGTCTATTTATTCAAACATATCTAATCACTATTCGAAGCAAAGTTGAAGGAGATCAGTGAAGCAAGCAGGAAATCTAGGAAACCTTGAGATTTATTGAGTGCAAATTCACAGATTGATCGAAGATAAAGAGGTATTTTAGATTATTTACAAATATTTGATTATGGATACTCCATTGATATTTTATGTCAACGAAAGGCCTAGGTATAAGTTTAAGAAACATCCTTGTAAATCCACCGAAGATGATCCTGAAGGCGCATTTTCTCAAACACCCTACGATGTTCTACATGTTGAGGATATTAGGGCATACATCCATTGTAAGTATGATTCACTGGGAGACTTTGAGATCTATAAGGAAATGAAAGATATGATCAAAGAATATGGAAAATGGAAGGATGAATTTTCTCATCTAGAAAACCTAAGTGTGATGCGAATGGAAGAACTTTATGAGTTGGACGAAGAAGAATGGATCAAAATTATGTTAAGAAGAGTACATGATCAGTTCATTTGGATTAGTGATCATCCTATAAATATATGTAGTGAGTTAATCCATGACATAATTAATTTGGATAACTCTAGTGTTATCTTTGTTAGAGAGAAGAACACAAAGAAGCAAGTGGAAACCCCAACCTACTCTAAATGAGATAAGTGAGCGATGACTATAGCCGACATCTTCCAAGAATATGTGAGATTGGTTTTGTAGACACCCTAAAATGGACAGGCTTGCAACTTTACATTAAAACCCTAATTTTCATCTATTAATTAATGGTTTCTTAATCATTAATTAATCATCTATTTTCTCCTGAAATTCATCTTTCTCAAATCATCTAACCCAATTCTCAACATTAATTAAATAATTAATTTTATTTAATTAATTAAGCTTTAATTGATTAAATTACCATTATTTAATTAATTAAACTCAATTTCCTTTAGTTTAAATCCAATTATTTAAACTTACTAATCTATTCTTTCAATTAAATTAATTTAATTTCATCAAATAAAGCAATTCTTAATTAAAAAGAATTCAATTATCTCACATGTTGAAAATAATTATTAAATAAATGAATTAATAACTCATTTATCATCAAAGAGATAACTCCAATCAGATCACATGGGTTACTCCACCCATCTCTC
>MU227120.1:3955680-3968871 GCA_018584345.1 Thuja plicata | reverse complement strand
GGATTGATCTCAACCACTCATTTCATCATCATTTCCTATATAATGAATCCTTCATAACCATTTGAAGGATCCAGGATTTCAAGTTCACAAGCGCCATTACTCTGTCAGCATTCAGGCCATCCTGCGATCACACACACACTTTGCAACTATCAACATCTCGACGCTTCTCAAGTCATAGACGCTGCCCAGCCAATACTGAGCATCAATAACAGCGTTTCGGAAGGAGTAGAGAGAGACAATAGAAGCTTCAAGCTTCGAAGGGTTTGCATTCATTTGTCTTCCTTTTCGTTGTTTGTACATTTTATTGCTTACGTTTCCATCATTCGTTTAGTAGTTATTGCGTGATAGATTTGCATGCACTTGTGAACCTTGGCTACTAACTCCTGCCCTTGGAAAGCTGTGGGAAACCGGAGAGAGAGGCGTACAGGTTTCAATGATTTTAGGTTATAAAATTTATTAAAACAACCAACCTAACTCAATATCTGCTGGAGTTATAATGATGGCACATAGAATGGTAAAGGAAAATGTTAAATACAACCTTTGTGAAGTACTTGCACAATGGTTCTCGAAGAATGTGTAGCAGATAAAGAGAGACAAAACTAAAGCATTCATATTTGGGTCATTGTTAATACATATGTATATCCACATAGTTCACAAATTCCCTGGAATGCACCCAAGATCTTGGAAGGATAATGAACGTAATGGAATTCAGATTGCAAACAACTATAAGAGACAAAACAATGATTGGGTAGATGGAGAATTATTTGGAATGATCAAGATTCTGCATAGATAAATGAAGGGAAGAATGAGGATACCTGAGGAAATGGTGGAGAAGTATAAGGATACAATCTGTTACATGGTTGAAACTAATTGTGTGTGCTTTGAGGCAGTGAAACTGAGAAAGAAATGGTGTTACCCCATGGGGTATGAGGTTAGTTCAAAGGTCTTAACAATACAAGTTGAGCATATATTATCTTCAGAAAATGATCCATCAGAAGAAAGATGGGGAACTTATGAGGAAAAGTTAGCTAAGATAAGAGAGGAATAGACCAGAACAACAACAGAAGAAAAATTGAGAATGTTGTAGATGATCTAGCAGAAAAGGCTGGTATTTATAAAGAGGAGATGTAGGAGATAAGGAAGAATATGACTGAGAGTGCTTCTAGATTGGTGAGCACTTCTCTTGTAGCCCTTCCACCACCAGAAACTAAGAAGACTAAAAGTCCACCTCCTACTGTAGTAGAAGTGCTTGCTACTACACCAGAAAAACCTAAGAAGACATCGCAGATAGAAGAAACAACATAAATCACTATGAAGAGGACAAGATCCTCCAATCAGAATTCACCACCAAATAGAAAGAGGACTGAAGTACAAAAGAAGAGAGAAGAAGAAAATAAGATTGCACAAGAAAAGGAAGTTGAAGTTAAGAACATAGACGAGAAGAAAATTGAGGTCAGATAGCTATGGAAACTAGATCTAAATATGTTGGTTAAGAGAATCATCGAAAAAGGATAGCTCAATCAGTTACCTAAATAATATGACATGTATGATGAAAAAGATAAGACTCAGATTGAATATTTTATCATAGATCATATGTTTTCATTCAAGAAGAACCTAATTGAAATGGAAGGTAGTATTCCCAAGGAACTGTATGAGAAATTGGAGATTAGGAAACAATTAGCACTAATTGAGTATGAACATATTAGAGTGAAAGCAATTGAGGACATGCTACTAGTTATATCTTACTATGAACATGAAAGGATTCTGAAAGTAATAAAACCATTTTTGAGAACTAAAGCAAGATTGATAAAGATAATGGGAAGTAAATATGACAAGGTTATTGATGACACACATAAAGCTATTGATAAGGTCTTAATGGAAACCGAACTTGAGAAGTCTTCACCTCATAAGCCTAAAAATATCCTAAGGGGAGAGTCCTCCAAGCCTACAATAACCAACATTGATTCACCCAAGGATAGAGAAGATAATAGTATGTTTGTAAGTATAGTGAAGCAACTAGATTGCTTTGTTGCTGGTGTGCCTATATCATTGGATAGATCGTAGGATACAAGTGACTCCTTTAAAGGAAATTTAGATACCATGCCTGATATAGATGGGAGAAATGAAAAAGATACAATAAATCCTACTGAGGAAGAGCCTTCTAAGGGTAAACAAAGCACAACTGAGGCAGAGAAAGAACCTAAGAGAAAATTTGAAGTCAAGCAATAAAAACCTATACCTATTTCTTCAGCTTTGTTGGCAAGTGGAGACAAAACTCTGAGTACTGATGTAGAGAGCATGGATGAGGATGAGCTTATGAAGCTATCTTACATAGACTTTTCCAAAGACAAAGAAAAATCCGAATAGAAAATAGAGAAAAATTCAAGGGTAATGGAAAGAGAAGTTGATACTATAAAAAAAAATCCTACCCCTACCTTTCAATTTTCAAGGAAAGGACGTTACAGAGAACCTGAACACAACATTAGATGAATTTGATAGTCACTTTGAGTCTCTGGAGAAGATTGCAGAAGTAAGAGTTGATCAAAGATACTTGGTAAAGAAACTTGAGGAAGTATGCAAGTCTATCTCATGGGACTTAGGCATATTAAGGAGCACTATTTCTAAAGTGAAGACCTGTATAGGACATGGAAGGAAGTTATATAGCTAATATATAAATCCTATCAAAAATCTTCAAAATATTGAGGATATCATTGCAAATGATAGGAAAACACTAGATGAGTTGGTACATAGTTGTGAGACCTCCTCACACACTATTGTGGAGTTGGACAGAGAAGTATCTAGATTTTTGGATAAGATAAGTGTATTGGAGACCGAGAAAGGAAGAGTAATAGGAAGATTTAGTGTGTTAAAGAGTTTAATCACTCCTAAATTATCAATTCTTGAAAAAAAAATTTCTGGCATGGAGACAAAAATGAAGGCACTCACAGATAATATGCCTACAGAACTAAAGGGAGCATAAACTTCATCATTTTCATTGAATGGATTGATCCATGCTATCAGATTTTGGTAAAGACATGAATTGGAGAGGCAAAGATCTTGGAAACCTCTTTCCAAGATATACTTCACATGGTATGAGTATTTGGTGAGTGTGTGTGTGTGTGTGTATATATATATATATATATATATATTACATTTTGGTATACCTTTTCCATTGATGTCAAAGGGGGAGTAGTAGATATGAAAAATGTATAGAGGAGATAATATGTATATGGATTCAAAAAGTTTGTACTTAGTCAATAATTTGGTATTGCGCACTTAGTCATTTTTCACTAAATGTTGCCATCAATACCAAAGGGGGATATTTTTGTCAATTGGCCCATTTTTTATTATATAGAGGCTGTCATTTATGGAAACACTACTCATGTGTATGGTTGCTTGAAGTGAAACTCAGTTTTGCAAAAATGACTAAGTCTAGGAAGCAGTTTACTGGGTACAGTCACACAGTTTTGGTAAGCGAGCACTGTATATGGTGAACTAAGTCATGAGAGCTTAGAGGAATGTATTTTGGGATATGGTATACCTTCAGTTAAAGTTTCTTGTGTTTTGTATTTTATTTCATAGAATTATAGCCTTTTGAAGTCACATAAAGATAGTATAGCAGTAAAACAGAGTAGTTGAATGGTTGTGATGATTAAGGAAGTATAACGTGGAATCTAGAAGTACTAAGTTGGATTTGGATTGGATCCTACACCACTTTTTTCATAGTATGATCATTGAATAAGGATTTGATAATTGGATAAGTATTGGACACGTTTGGTGATGTTCTTGTGAGCCGACTGATTATTAGATCAGGTATATATGAAGATGTTTTGAGATGCGAAGACATGGATGGAATGTGTAGATTCATTGTGATGTCAAAATCAAATAGAAGTCGATGCGAGCTATAATTGGGACTACTTGAGCATAGAAAATGCTTGTATAGCTCACTTTTGGTAAATCATTATAACCAAACATTTTTTTTAATTGTAAGAGCAGTGTGCTCATTGTATACCCTTAACAGGGTTTTCTATTTCTTTAATAGGGAAATGTACTAATGTAATATTCAGCTCCTAATAGGGCTAGGTATCCTAACATGGACACTATAATTTTAGTGCATAATTTGTTGGTATCATCCCCATCAGGGTTTTCCCTTGGCTATAGTTTCCTCAAGAACAAAATCGTGGTGTTATGAGTTATCTTCTTTATGTGTATGTTCTTTTCATTTCAGCTATTGTATGGTTAAGTTGGAATTTATTAAGTTTGAAATTAAAGTGTTGTTATACTTATTCACCCCCTCTCAGTATTACCTAATCCTAACACAGATATCATCTACTCTGATAAGAAATGAATTACGCACTCTTGTTGCGCCTGATGATGAGAGATTAAGAAACTCTGAAAATTCTTAAGAAGAGCAAGAACCTCGACCTCAACAATTGAGGAGGTCTACTCATGATAGGAAGTGACCTAATAGATATGGTTTCACTAGAAAGATTTGGATATGTTAGGATTAGGTAATACTGAGAGGGGGGGGGGTGAATCAGTATTACATCACTTAAAATAAACTTTGAACCAATTCAACATAAACCATAAGCATACATAAATCAAAGGAACATAAACAAATAACACAGTACTCATAACACCATTATTTGTTGTCAAGGAAACCTTGGCCAAGGGAAATCCCCGGTGGGGATGATAGCCACAAGCATGCACTAAAGTATAGTGTCCCTATTAGGAGACCTAGCCTTGTTAGGAGTTGTATATTACATAGTACAATTCCTTGTTAGAGGAATAAAAACCATGTTAAAGGTATACAACACCCTGTTAGGGGCTAACTAAGCATACAAGACTTACAATATACTTTTGTTACACAGTGTTCTCAGTAATGAACAAAACAAGCATCAATAATGCTTAGATAGATCCTGTTATAGCTCTTTAATGATCTCTATCATCCTCTACTCTACCATTTGTATCTCCCAAAACCATATCTTATCCATCACACACTTTTCTCTAAAAAATATATTCATATATATATATCTTTGCCAAGTCGGCTCTTTAAGCTAAATATTACATAGTCAACTCTCAATACAAAATACATTTGATAAATAAAATATAAAATACATAGTTGACACTCTTACATAATGGAAATATAGATTATCAACAAACATAATCTATCTTAGCTTCCCAGGAGTCCACGTTATACTCCCCAAATCATCACTTCAGTTCAACAACTCTGTATCACTATTCTGCTATTGTTGCCTGTCTTTATTTCACTGTAACTCTCTGTAAACTTTACCAAAATGAAATCGATCTTAGATGAAGGTCATGCATACTCCATAGTATCTTCCTCTAAGCTCTCACATCATAAATTGTTGATCTCGATCTTCGATACCCAAAATACCTCTGTATTTATGCTCTGTACTTAGTCGATATCAGAATAGAATTACCAAAACTTAACTCCAGATCAATCTATCAATATGCCAGATGTGTTGCCATAAATTACAACCAAAAAGTGAATCATAACACACAAAATTGATCACTTTCCAAAAATCTCTCCCTTTGGCATTGATGGCAACACTTAACAAAAAAATGACTAAGTGTTCCAACAAAACAAAAATTGTCTCTTCTTCTTCCTCTATTTTGTTTTTCTCTTTTCCCTTATACATTATCTTCTTCTCTTCTCCCCTATTCATTTTTCTCTTCTCTCTTCTCCCCCTTTGACAACAATGATAAAGGTGAATCAAAATTAATAAGACTAGTGCTTTCTCACCAATTTCAGAATATCTTGAAAGGAATCTTCCAAGATCTTCACTTCTGTACTCCATGACTTAATCAATAGCTGACTAACATGAATTAGTCCATTCAATGCAAATGATGTTGTCTCTGCTTATTTCAACTCTATTGGCATAGAGTTAGCCAATGATTCTACAGTCTTCTCCATGTCAGATAAGTGATCTTCAATGACTGATAGCTTAGGAGTGATTAAACTCTTCAGCAAACCAAACCTTGTCATGACTCCCTTTCTCAATATCCAATACATTTAGTTTAGCCAAAATTCTTGTTTCTTCTTTGTCCAACTCCTTACTGATTGTGAAGAGGTCTCACAACTATCCATCATACTATTCAAGGTTGCCCTATCCTTGGCAATAATATCTTCAATGTTTTGAACATGTCTGATAGGCTTTACGCAATAAATGAATAGTGATCTGCCATGTGTAATTAAACTCTTAGAATTTGCTGTTATAGTGTTCAAAATGCCCAAGTCCCATGAGATAGACTGGAAAACTTCAAATAGTTTCTTCTCTAAGTAGTTTTTCTCTGCCTTTTCTTCTGCAATCTTTACCAAGTTCTCATAATGACCATCAAACTCATCAAGTGTCATCTTCAATTTTTCTATATCATCTCTACTCTAGAAAACAATAGGTACTGGAAGCAAATTGTTCACAATATCGATTTATCTAGTCATTACCTTAGTCTTCTTGTCACTCTTCTGCTCTGATCTCTCCTTTTCTTTAGTAAGTGCGGTGAAAGCTAAGCTCACCAGCTCATCCTCATCCATACGATCAACATCAACATATATAGTTTTTTATTTTCTTGCCAACAATAAGATAGAAGATGTGTTTTCCTCAGTTTTGACTTCATCTTTTTCTTATTCTTCTTCTTTCTGTTCCTTTTCTTTCTGTACCTCCTCTCTATGTTCTTCCTCTTGCATTCTTCATCCTTCTATTCTTCATTATCTTCCATAAAAATATCAATGTTTCCTTCAAAAGGGTCCTTCTCATCATGAGAAGTGTCAAGTGTCAGAGGCACACTAGAAACATAGAAATCTGGTTGTGTGTCATCTTCGCTTCTCTCAGTACTTGCCTCAGCTATCTTGGAACTTTCTCCCATTCCTAAGGGTGTAGGCATTGTAGTCTTAGTAAGTGTAGTTTTCTCAGGAATAATACTCATTAGTATCTGATCCAGTGCCTTTTGAGTTTCTTCAGTAATATCTTCATACTCTCTTGCCATAATCTTCACTAGTCTTTCCTTAGTCCTCAATAATGGTTTTCAGTTCTTTGAATACTCTCAATCTCTCTCTCATATAGATATCACAGGTAGCATCTTATCAATCACTTGATTTTTGATAGTCTCATCTTCAATGTGTGCTAGTTGTTTCCTTATCTCTAATCTCTCATACAAATCTTCAAGTACACTTCCCTCAATCTCCAATAGATTCTTCTTAAAAACAAGTAAATGATTTACTACAATATCTTCAATCTTAAGTCTGTCATTTTCTTCATACCTATCATAATATTTGTCTATTGTAACCAACTTTCCCTACTCAATTGCTCTCTTCTCAATCATTCTCAAGTCAGGTTTCCATACAGGTTTATCACTTACTGATATTTTCTCTTCTCTCATAGTCCTCAGTTCTTTAGGTGGTTATTTCTGTCTGGAGGATCTAGTGCTCACTCTAGGAACTAGTTCTACTACCTGTGAGGTCTGTTGTGATGAAGAAGGGGTGTCTACATCAATGAATGTAGTAGGTGCAACAGCTATCATCACAAATTCAAGACCTGGAAGGGCTGAAGTACTAGCACTTGCCAATCCAGAAGATCATTATGCCAGTTTCCTCTTTACTTCCTTCAAATCTTCCTCAGTCAATCCTGCCTTAACTCCTCATTCATGAATAATGTTTTCAACTCTTCTTTTTCTCAAGCCTCTAGTATGTTCTTCTCTCACTTCAGCTAATTTTTCTTCATAAGTACCCCATCTCTTCTCAGATGTATCTATCTCACATACTAGAAAATGTTCAATCTGCATGGTCAGTACTTCTGAACTTACTTCATATCTGATAGGATAACACCATTTATTTCTTGGAACAACTGCCTCAAAGCATACATAATCAGTTTCAACCATGAAACAAATTGTAGCCTTATGTTTCTCAAATAAATCTTCAGGAATCCTGTATCTTTCTTTCATTTTCCTCTGAAGAACTTTGATCATACCAAATAGCTCTCCATCAACCCATGTGTTTTTCTATCTTTGATAGCTCTATGAAATCTGAATACCAGTAGGTATCCTTGTTCTCCAACCACTAGGGTGCATTCCTGGAAATCTGTGCTCAATGTGTATGTACATATGCATTAGCAGTGAACCAAAACTGAAAGCTTTGGATTTGTCTTTCTTTATCAACTTCACATTTTCCAAAAACTATTGTGCCAACACTTTGCATAGGTTATACTTTGTGTTTTCTTTCACCATTCTATAGGCCATCATAATAACTCCAGTAGATATAGAATTAGGTCTGCTTCTATAGTAGAATTTGTAACCAAGTATCATAGTAATCAATCTCACATCGTGTTGCAAGATGTCATTCACTATCATGGCTTGCCTATCCTATTTTGAATGTGTTAGGGTTTGAACTTTCTTCTTAACAGGCTTCTCTTCTACATGAATGATTCTAGTATTTTCCAATCTAGTAATCTCATATATCAAGTTACTACATATCTTCATAGGTTGTTCGCCTATCCAAATAAACTTATCATGAACTCTACTCAATAATATCTTAATCCATTCTTCTTCGTTAAATTTGTGTAAATCCAGGATCTTCATAATTTTTAGCTCATTAACATGTTTGAATTCATCTCTCATAATGCCATTATCAGTCATGTACTCCATTTCAGTAGAAATATCATCAATACCCAGTATGTCATACTTGCAATGAATGTATGCCCTAATGTCTTCTACATGCAAGACGTCGTGAGGTGTCTGAGAAAATGCTCCTTCAGGGTCTTCTTCACAGGATTTAAAATGATGTTTCTTGAATTTATACCTAGGTATATCCACAACATCAAATATCATAGGTGCATCCATAGTTTTTGTATAAGTAGATGATGTAAATACCTTTCACACGTTGAATTCTAAGTATTCACTTCGATCGATCATGAAAAATAATTGCTAGATGGTTTGAATGTCTTTTCTCTCTAATCTCCTTAGGTCGCTCTTCATCAAATGGAAAGGAAATAGATAATCATTAGGTTCTTTATACAATGTTTAGTCATTTAAAGCTAGCATTACCCAATGTTGTCCAGTCAACTATAAATCTCGCAATCAAAGTATATGCATTGTCCTATGTTGCACTCTTAAATATATGTTCCATGATGTCGGCCATGATCACCACTAAGCTCTCTAGGGCTCAATCCACATAATAAGGGGCAAGATATATTCTGATATCTTTATCTAACCCTCCCCCTAAGGCCATGATCAACCAATTAGGTCAATTAAGCTTTGTTAACATCAGCCAAAGATCTAATAGCATCTACTGTCTCTCCCTGCACCAATATATCACTGGTCTCCTTAATTTTCCATATCTTTCCACTGATGTTATCTTCAGCTTTCTTGAAACAATTCTCAAAGTCATTCTTTAAATCTGCAACTATCTTACCAATATCATTTCCATTCTTCTATGTATTCATAGGAGGTGGTACTCTTCTGTGGTTTACTCCATTATACCTGCAAAACTTTTCTATATGACCTGGATTGTTGCATTTGTAACATATATGAGGTCTTATATCCTAATTTACTTACAACATACAAAACTTTGCAATGTGTCCAATGTTATTACAACTGTAGCATGTGTTTGATGAAAATGTGTCACACTTCTATGAATCATTCCAATCAAGGTTTCTTAAGAATGAGGCCTCAAATATCGACTCATAGCTCTCTAGTCATGGAGTGCAAATGTTTTGTAATGAAGGCCCTCAGATTGACCTAGTTGTGCCCATGCAAGTACACCATGAAATGAGAGATTCAATGCATGAAAATTAAATCTATTCTATATGATAACAATGCATAAAAGGAAATTAATCTAAATGATAACAATGCATGATTTATTCTATGAAAGGAAATACAAATGCAAGATTAATCTATGAAAAGAAATATGAATTTAATCTAAAATGCAAATGCAAAGTAATCTAAATGGATTGTCATGAATGCATGAGAGAAGAAGACAAGAAGATAGAAGTTGCAATATCCAAGCTCAAGTGCTTAAATTCTCCTCCAAAGTTGCTCTCCAAACCTGCAGTATAACAATAAAAACTTGGGATGCTCAAAT
Organism: Thuja plicata; assembly: GCA_018584345.1. Lineage (NCBI taxonomy): Eukaryota > Viridiplantae > Streptophyta > Pinopsida > Cupressales > Cupressaceae > Thuja > Thuja plicata. The sequence continues at coordinate 3,958,775 of MU227120.1, read as the reverse complement.
GAGAAGGAGAGGCTTCCTTATATAGAATAATGGACAGTGAAGATTAAGAGGCTTTTAAAGCAATGGTGGAGATTAAATCTTGGTTGATCCATGTGCTTTAAATCTACAAGAGGCAAAATCAAAGGCTATGATTAAGAGGCAAAAAATCCCACCACTTAGGAAAGTGTGGAGAAAAAAGAATTTTTATTTAATTTTATTTGATTTATTTCATTTTTTATCAAAAAAAGAGCTTTAAGTGGGGATTTTATTTATTTAATTAAAAAATAGATTTTTAATTAAATAAGATAATATTATTTAATTAAAAGAAGGATTTTAAAACAAGATAAAATCATTTAATTAAAAGAAAGAATTTCTTTTAATTAAATGAGATTATTTTATTTCTTTTAATTAAATAAGATTATTTTATTTATTTAAAAGGTATCTTAATTAAATAAGATAATATTATTTAATTAAAAGATGGATTTTAAAACAAGATAAATTCAATTAATTAAAAGAAAGATTTTCTTTTAATTAAATAAGATTATTTTATTTATTTTAATTAAATAAGATTATTTTATTTATTTAAAAGGTATCCTAATTAAATAAAATAATATTATTTAATTAAAAGATGGATTTTAAATAAAGATACAATCATTTAATTAAAAGAAATATTTTCTTTTAATTAAATAAGATTATTTTATTTCTTTAAAAGGGATATTAATAAGATAAAATCATTTAATTAAAAGGGATTTTCCTTTAATTAAATAAGATTATTTAATTTCTTTTAATTAAATAAGATTATTTTATTTCTTTTAATTAAATAAGATTATTTTATTTAATAAAAAGAGATGTTTTCTTTTAATTAAATAAGATTATTGATGAAATGATCAAATCTTAGGAAATATTAAAATAATTAAATTAATTACGATTTGATCAAGGAAATTGATTTGAATTGAAAATGTTCCAAACCATTGATTCAGGAAATTGATAAAATAATAAAAATGATAAATGGGGTCTACAGTCTAGGCGACCATTTTAGGGTGCATATATTTGCCCCTTTTTGACTAATGTGTGATCATTTTGGGAACACATGTAGTCAAAGAATGTAGTTGAAGTGTGAGATTGATTTGGGATCACAAAACAACACAGACATCAACACCGTTGTAAATAAGTAATTGACATCAGAACAAAGATAAGCAAATTGAAAAAGACAAGGTCAACACCGTTGTAAATAAGTAATTGACATGTCTGAGATAAGAATCTCAAGCAAGGTTGATATGATTGATAAAGCTAAATCAAAGATTGAATTTTGATAGGTACTGCCCCCTCGTGATCGAAATCGAAATGAGATAGAGGAGAAACAACAAATTGATAAATTTGATCAAATCGAACTAAAGATAAGGTTCTTGATGTAAGATAAAAGATATAAGAATCATAGAACCAAGGTAGATCATCAAGCATGAAAGATTATGCCCCAAGATTGAATTATAAGAAAAGAAGTGGGGTGAAAGCGAATGGAAGATAAAAGTTTGAAAGAGGTGGAAAGAAATGGAGAGAAGAAAGAAAATTTTGCCCCAAAATCAATCAACTGTTTAAGATAGAAAATTTTGATTGAGATCACGAAAGAAGATAAGGAAATGAAGATCAAAACATGATCACAGTTGATTAAAAGTCCACAAGAAAGATGAAGGAAACCCTCTCAAACTCATAATGCAGCCTAAAAATGCAAACTAACATGAGATCTAACAATGAAAGCTATATGAAAATGCAAAGGTGTACTTGCAATAGAGAAACTGTAACATAGGACTTTGTGTTCACCATTCATTAGAGAATGTTAAGGAACTTATTTTCATCATTGGGCCATTATTAACAAACATCGAAAAATCACACAATCATCACTAGTCACAAGTACAACTATGAAGATATGAATGTGATTTATATTGGATTGGAATGTGGAAAGATTCTAACATAAGCATCAAAGACATAAAGGTCAAGATGAGTGTGATGTTAGCTTACCCAATTTAATATAGTAAAACCACGCTCGCATCAAGGCATAAAGGCCGGGATGACCAGCAGAACAATTGTGCAAAAACAGTGAAGCATAAAGCAGGAAGAAAATAAAAACATGTTCCATGCCCCAAGTCCTCTAGCTATGCATCACAAAGAGAATTATGAGACAAGAACACTCAACAAAAATTAATAACAATCAGCACACAAAGAAAAAATCATGACATAGCTCAAGCATTAAGTGTTGTGTTTAAAAATTTAAGTGTGTTAACTAATACTAAGTTCCATGGATAAGGATCAAATGCTCGCAAGCAGGTAAGACCACATGACAAAACTGGGTAAGACCAAACTGATAAGTGTTGAAAAACACTCAATGTCAGGGGTTGTATTGAAAAATAAAATTGGGGTGGTGTTGAAGAACACCATTTGTGAGATGTCCTAAAGACTAACGCATCCAAGAGACAAAAGCTAACACAGGTATGCCCCCTAGACAAAGACAAAGACCAATTCCAGACCAAGGCAACAAGGACAAGGCATGATGGAGAAAGGCTAAGTGTCGAGGACACGCGCTAAGAAACAGGGGTGCAAAGGCATCAAGTAGCACCCATTTCCAGGTTTTCACCACTTGGATTTTATTACAATTTTTTCTCTTTCATTTTTTTTCTTCTTTTTTTATTATTATTTTTTTATTTTGAATTTTTAAATTTTTTGGAAGAAGGCAAGCTTTTTAGATAATACTCCTTGAAAGGATAAACCATGATATGTCAAGGATCCAAAATGATATGCTCAAAGATTCCGATAGGGAAAGGAATATGAAAGAGGAAAATGGAGGATAAGATCTTATGCAAAGCGAGTGAGGTTGGAAGATAGGAGGAATAGGCAAATGAGGAAAAAGAGTAGAAGGTAGATGGATAGTGAATGGAAGGATTGTGAAAGGGTGGATGGAAAGGAAGGCAAGATCAACATCGACACACACCTTGAGGGGTGGCGAGAGGATGGAGGAAATATGAATGAAGGAATACGTGAAGGAATATGGTGAATGGATAGCAGAGGTTGCGGTTTAGGCACATGGAATGAAAGAATATTTTTGGAAGAAGATGAAGTGGAAG
>MU227120.1:3918462-3939845 GCA_018584345.1 Thuja plicata | reverse complement strand
TAATTAAATAAGATAATATTATTTAATTAAAAGATGGATTTTAAAATAAGATAAAATCATTTAATTAAAAGAAATATTTTCTTTTAATTAAATAAGATTATTTTATTTATTTAAAAGGGATATTAATAAGATAAAATCATTTAATTAAAATGGATTTTCCTTTAATTAAATAAGATTATTTTATTTCTTTTAATTAAATAAGATTATTTTATTTATTTAAAAGAGATATTAATTAAATAAGATAAAATCATTTAATTAAAAGGGATTTTCCTTTAATTAAATAATATTATTTTATTTAAGAGATATTTTCTTTTAATTAAATATGATTATTGATGAAATGATAAAATCTTAGGAAATATTGAAATAATTGAATTAATTACGATTTGATCAAGAAAATTGATTTGAATTGAAAATGTTCCAAACCATTGATTCAGGAAATTGATAAAATGATAAAATGATAAATGGGGCCCATAGTCTAGACGACCATTTTAGGGTGCATACATCATGTAGGTTTCATAGTATGTTCTCCTTTATCGTCTTGTCTATATCCAGATTTATTGAGTTTCCTTCATTTTTCCTTCTTGTGTCCATATGCATTATAGTTAAAACAATAACCAGAAAAAGTCTTAAAAAGGACATTACCTCTGCAGTCTCTTTTCATGTGTCCAAAGTTGTTACAACCAAAACATCTACCTCTAAAAGGTATGATCTGTTCTTTAGGTTCTTCAGGAGTAGGTTTTTATGCATCAATCTTCCCATTTGGTTTCTCTTCTTGATTCTTTGAGCATTCAGATTCCTTGAAGCCAATACCAGTCATGTCACCTTTAGGTTTCTGTCTGTCTCTTTGTTCATCGATCAAATCACTGCTAGAGTGAAGTTTCTCAATATGTCTCTTTGCTTCAACAAGTTCACCTTTTATGATCTGATTGTATTTCTCCAATTCTAGATACTTGTTTTTATAGTGGTCAACCTCATTCTTCATCTCTTCCATCAAAACATTTGCATTATTCAAAGCTTCTTCAATCTTGTTTTTAGCATCTTTCTCTTTCTGAATTTCTTTTGTCAGTCCTTTGTTTTCAAGCTTCAGAGTGTCATTCTATTTTTCAAGTTGCTTTATCTGATCTGAATTGTCATTTTCTGAGTCTTCTTTTATCTGAACCACAAGATCTTTTCTCTAACTTCTTGAAAGTTCAAATTTTTCTTTTAATTTATTTATTAATCCATTTGCTTTCCTTAGGTTGAATCTCAAGTCTTCATTCTCAGCTTTAACTTTATCAAGGTCTTCTAGTGTAGCTTCAAAATTCTCCTATAAATTATGTGAATTCATTATGATCTCCCTTAAGTTGTTAAGATTTCTCTCCAAGGGCCAAAAGCTCTGATACCAATTGTTAGGATAAGGTAATACTGAGAGGGGGGGGTGAATAAATATTAGATCACTTGAAATAAACTTTGAACCAATTCAACATAAACCATAAGCATACATAAATCAAAGGAACATAAAGAAATAACATAGTACTCATAACACCATTATTTGTTGTCAAGGAAACCCTGGCCAAGGGAAAACCCCGATGGGGATGATATCCACAAGCATGCACTATAGTATAGCATCCCTATTAGGAAACCTAGCCCTATTAGGAGATGAATATTACATAGTACAATTCCTTGTTAGAGGAATAACAACCCAGTTTAAGGTATACAACACCATGTTAGGGGCTAACTGATCATACAACTCTTACAATATACTTCTGTTACACAGTGTTCTCAGTAATTAAAAAAAAAGCATCAATAATGCTTAGATAGTTCCTGTTATAGCTCTTTAATGATCTATGTCATCCTCTGCTATGCCTTTCGTATCTCCCAAAACCATATATTATCCATCACACACTTCGCTCTACAAAATATTTTCATATATATATATATATATATATATATATATATATATATATCTTTGCCAAGTTGGCTCTTTAAGCTAAATATTACATACTCGAATCTCAATACAAAATACATTTGATAAAGAAAATATCAAATACATAGTCAACGCTCTTACATAATCAAAATATAGATTATCAGAAAACATAATATATCTTAGCTTGCCAGGAGTCCATGTCATACTCCCCAAATCATCGCTTCAATTCAACAGCTTTGTATCACTGTTCTGCTCCTGTCACCTGTCTTTATTTCACTGTAACTCTCTGTAAACTTTACCAAAATGAAATTGATCTCAGGTTAATGTAATACATACTCCATAGTATATTCCTCTAAGCTCACATGTCATAACTCATCAATCTGGATCTTTGATACCCAAAATATCTTTGTATTTCTACTCTGTACTTAGTCAATTTCATAATAGAATTACCAAAACTTAACTCCAGATCAATCGATCAATATGCTAGATGTGTTTCCATAAATTACAACCAAAAAATGAATCATAACACACAAAATTGATCACTTTCCAATAGGATATTCTTTATTAAATTCCAATTGCATATTTTCTTTGATTTCTAACATTGTGAGTCTAGGACTATTAGAGAGGCTATGGCTATGCATGATATAGATTCATGGATGGAAGCCATGAATGAAGAGATGCATTGAAGAAGAATTCTACATGGGATATAGTACCTTTTAATACAAGATCGAAACTAGTTGGATGGAAATTGATGTTCAAGAAGTAATTGGGTCTAGATCTGACAGGTTTGAGAAGCACAAGGCACAGTTGGTCACACGGTTATCTACAGGTGTAGGGAATTGATTATGGTGAAATATTCTCTATTATAGTTAAGATAAAATCCATTTTATTATTTTTGTCACTCAAAAAATCTTATAGCTTTGAAGTTGAGAAGATGGGTGTGTAGAAAAAATTCCTTCATGGCGATTTGAAGGAGAAAATTTACATTTCATAGCTAGAGCATTTTATTGAAAATGGTAAAGAGAACCTTGTTTATAATTTGAAGAAATATGTATATGGTTTGAAATAGTATCCTAGAATGTGGTATAAAAATTTTGACACCCATGTTTTTTCTTTGGGATTTATGAGATCTAAATCTGACCATTATGTGTATTATAAATTTGAAAATGGTCACATTTTGATCATAGTGTTGTATGTGGATGATATGTTGTTTATTGGGAATGGTAAAGAAATATTTCATATTTTAAGTCTTAATTATTAGCACAATTTTAATTTAAAGATCTAGATACAATAAGATATATTCTTGGGATTGAGATCATTAGAGATAGAACTAGCATAAATCTTTGGATGAGCTAGAGTAAGTATGTTAACTTCAATGTGTTGGAGATATTCAATGTGATAGCTTGTAGGCAGATAGTTCTTCTAGTGTTACAAGGGATAGAAATTTCTATAGAGGATTTTCCAAAATCTCCTACTAAGATGGAGGATATGTATAGAGTACCTTATGCAAGTAAATTTGATGAGTTTAAAAATGATACCAATGTTTGGCACATTTTCTATGAGGGGGAGTCTTAGTTCATCAAGAGCATTGATGGGTATGAAAAGGGGTTATCTATGCAATCCAAAACTTCTTGGATGGTCACAAAATCATTTCCTGCATTAGGACCCCTAAAATCCACACACCCTTTGTGGTGGCCAATGAGCTCTATGACTTGAAGCATACAACCCAATTCCCAGTACTGGTAGCAAGAAAAAAGGGTAAAAAACCTTCCCCTGTATCAAAAAAACCAAAATTAAACATTGATGAGATTATTGGTGAAGAAGAGGAGGAAAGTGTGGAAGAGACAAGAAAAACATTAAAGTAACTGAAGATGTTACCACAAATTGGTGACCCATTTGATGAAGAAAGAAAAAATAAAAATTTGTTGGATGATGATACTAAAGAGAAGGATGAGTAGGTTAGTGAAACAATAAGGATGAAAGAGGGAAGAGTGAAGGGGCTGATAAAGATGAGTCAAATGAAGAAGAGACAAACAACTTGGAGAATTCAACAGGAGATAGGTCCACCCACATTTCTAATAGTATAAAAATGGGGCCAATAGACTTAACCAATGATGCCATGTTAGAGGAAGTGGAGATGAACAAAAATAGTGTTGAAGGGGCCTGTAAAGAATGTAAAGCCATTACCAAGGAGCTGGAGTTACTCAAAACCAAGGTCATGGACATAGAAAAAAAGTTGGGGAGTATTTCCCAGTTTAGCCTGAGTGTCATGCATAACCTAGCTAACCTCCCTCTGCTTGATGTAAAACAAGATCCTAGGGAAAGATGTGGAGAATGAAGGAAACTACAAGGAACTTTTTAAGTTCTTGACCGAGGACTCGATTCATGTGTTCCATCAAATTGGCTCTAAAATTAAGACCCCCTATCATGGTTAATTTGCGTTTGTTTTTTATTGTTAGTACTATTAATGGCCCTAGGTGGCCTTATGCTAAGACTCTTTATAGTTTAAATAGTTTATTAGACTATGGTTTTAGAGTTGAAACTTTCTTTTATAGTATGTTGTTAAACTAGTATAGTTTTTTATGTTAGTTTACTATTAAAGTGTTTTTGATGCTTTATTGTTGATGACTTTGTGCCTTTGGGTTGGTTGTTTTAAAGGGACATCACCCTTGTTTTGTTTCTTATTAATATAAAAAATAAAGCCAAGACTTAAACCCACAAGAAAATTAAATTATTGAAGACACAAGTCCACAGTCACAATGGCCCAATGGGGGGTTGTGCACTTAGTCTCTTAAGTGCACACAAATTTGACCAACTCCATAGATCTTTAACTAATTGTGCAGGCTTTTGAGTAACTATATAGAACTTTGACTGACTTTGTAAAACTTTGCCTAACTACACAAGACTTTGACCATGTGTGCAACATATTCTCAAAACCATGTTTCCTATCCCAACTACACAAAACATGTTTCTAATTGTGAAAATTTTATGTCCAAACCCTAGTTTATGACCTAGAAATGCTAAATAAATACATGAAAAAGTATGTAATAAATATGAAATAACGAAGGGGAAATGATGTACATACCTTTGCCCTTGCGCCCTTCAGGTCATATGTATCTCAGTATGCTTTCGCCATGATGATTCTCCATCATAACTCACACCATCTTCCTTTCTCTAAAGCTCCAAATTTTCCCAATGAAAGAGTGAAATTGACCTCTTTTTCTGTACCAAATAGCTTTTATACCATTTTTTGAGGGCTTAGATGGACATGCAAGCTTTAGTTTTTTTATTGGTCGTGTTCTTTCTCTCACTTTGAGACCCATATCTTTTGTGTTTGAACTCTTATTTTTTATCTATTTGTGTCTGTAGCATGCTAGTGTCTTTATCAAAAAATTGACCTCGTACTTGGATTTTTCAATCAATTTCTTGATGGCTCACCCTTATATCCCATCATTGCCAAGGCAATTTTTAATAGAAGTTTTTCTTGATTTTTGTTTGAAACAATGCTCAAAATTGCATTGTCTCAAAGAGGGGCAAAATATAGGTGCTAAAAAATGGTTAACACCTGTAGTGTCACTTTTTAACATCTTGGCGTTACTTTTGAAAAATCATTTCACCATTTTTCTAACTATTCTTCTATGTCACACAATTGATCTTTATTATTTATTGACATTGTGTCATTATTCATTAATTAAATAATGATTTTTTAAAATTAATCATTGACATCCGTCATTTAATACTGTCGATTTCACCCTTAATCATTTAATCTCGTCGATTAATTAGTCATCTTTAGGGGCAAACAACCAATAGTTTATCCCCTTATCCTAGGTCCTATATCATGGTAAATGAAATTTATTTAGTTACCCCCTTTTCTATTATCCCACAATTAATTAATTTTGAATTAATTAATTGACTAATTTATCTCAAATGTGGGAAATGATAAATTTGAATTTAAGTTATGCCCTCATTTCTAATCCCACTAATTTGGCTTCATTTCCACTTAATTTGCTTCCACCCACTAATTTAGCCTCCATCCCCCTAATTCTTCCTTACACCATCCCCTTTCTGTTTCCCCTAATTTAGCCTTGCACCTTCCCCTTAATTTATGCAAATTTGATTTCTCATTTCCAATTGTGCACTTCAATTTGCCATAAAATGCCATAACCTTGTCATTTTCCCAAATGCACCTCTTAATTTGTTATAAGTTTTTCATTTTCCAATTTTGAGTCTTCAAATGCGATCTTAGCCGTCAATTTATCCTTGATTCTAACTGTCGATCCAAGTTTCAAAACTCTATAAATTGGACTTGATTTCCTCATTCTCTAGAACCATGCATTTCGAGTATATCATTACCGTCTTTCCAATAATTGTTTTCATTGTAAGTGCATTTTGTCAACTTGGGAACAACATCAATTTGGAGAAGAAAGAAAGAAAATTAAAGCTTCATTAAGGGAGTGCTTTGTTTGGTTTATTTTATATGCTTTATGCACTTTTCCTTAATGCTATTAATGGTGAGATAAGGATTAGGTCTGCATGATTTCATAGGCTTTGTTGTTGGTCAACCTTAAGATACAAACATTGACCTGTATCTTAAAACATTGAAGTTTGAACAACTATCTAAACTATTATTTTTAATAACATAAATTCTTAATTACATGTATAATCTAAAAGTAAGTTGTAATAAAATTATGAGATCCAACCATATAGAACACTCATAATGTTTGAGAATCACCGAACCATAATTATGATCTTATCTAAAAAAAAATTGTAAAAAAATTGTGAAGTCTAATTGTATACCACTTCTTATAATGTTTGAGAAAACCAAAACATGATAACAACCCTACTTAAAAATAAAATATGACAAAATCACAAGATCCAACAATGTATAATTCATAATATACAATAATCACCAAAGGCCTTCTATCTATTCAATTATTAAATATATGTACTTTTATAATCATATATATTTACCCCTTTTAATATATTTACCATGCACTCAATTTGCATGCCTCTTGAGGTATGTTTTTGACTCTACCTCGACTTTTGTTATTCACCTTTTGAGTGTATCCAACTCCATCATTTAAAAATTTGAAAACATACTAACAAAGTCTAACATTCCTTAGACTTAACACATAAAATATGAATTTGTTTTAATCAATTGAGAAAAGCATCAACTTCTCATATATTCAAATATCAACAATTATTAGGGCATTCAAACATAAGAGAGCAACATAAAAGTAGATAAGAAAAAGGCAGACATTTAGCTTTCATGAATGGAATACAACAAAGCCAAGAAGTTTGGTGGGTTGGGGTCATACCATATTTTTCCTCTTTTTTTTACAACGTCGTAATCAACATTATTACATATAGAAGAGGTTTAGTATGGAATCTTTAAAAAGAAAATCTAATAATTATTTAAGTCTACTTCCTATGTTAAATTTGGGTGTCAACTTTTTCCATCGAATAAAAGTCATTCGACACCGCCCTTTAAATGCTAAATAAAGTAACATGACAAAGTAAACATATTATTGCTACAAAAAGCCACTTTATTTTCAACAATATAATTTTTACAATTACAATAAAATTGAATTTATATGTTTGATTATGATATTAGATGTGTGTACATGTAAATTTATATTTAAATGGTTGTTAGTTAACTAATAGTTAGTGTTATATTTTTTTATTATATGTCATTATGAAAAAGCTAGATTTCATAATAGATGTATATATCACTATTATAAATGTTACAAAATCAATTATGTATGATAGTTTCAAACATAAAGATGAAAGATTTGTTTTATTGTATGTTTCTTGTCAATGCAACTAATACAAATTTTATTTTCATTAATTAAATATAATTTAGTAATGTTATCATTAAAGTAGGTTACTTCAAAATATATGTTAAAAATCTCGTTAATCGTTATTTACATAGGATAAAAATTTATCATTTTTGTTAAATACAATCTATTATAGTCTCGTATATATATTTATTGATAACTTATATCTTAAAACATATAAATTGAGTCAATGATTTAAGATATTGTTTAATAACATAAATTCTTAATTAAACATGTAATCTAAAAGTAAGTTGTCATAAAATTATAGGATTCAATCGTGTACCACATTGCTTATAATGTTTGGGAATGACGATGATCTGACTTCAAAATAGTTGTAATTAAATCGTGAGATCCAATCATATACCATTTCTTATAATGTGTAAGAGACCAAAACATGATAACAACCCTAGTCAAAAACAACGTGTGACAAAATTATAAGCTTGAACAATATATAACTCATATATTCAATGATGGCCAAAGCCCTTGTATCATATTTAATTATTCAATTTATGTAATTTTATAATCATATACATTTTCTTTTTCAGAATAAATTTTTTTACTATGCACTTAATATGCATACCTCTAAATATATGCTTCTTAATTTTGATTTTTGTTATTCACCTTTTGAGTGTATCCAACTCCACAATTTAATAACAAAAAATGTGGGACTATCTTAATACAAGAGAAGAGAATATATTCTCTTCAACATATTAAAACTAGCGCTTGCACCAAAAGGAGGTGCAAGGGTTATGCCGATAGGAAGTCATATATATGTTAATATATTAGAGAGAAAAATTTGATATGTGCATAGAAGTCACATTAGTTTAATTTATAATATTCTATACATATAAATAGAATTTTTTATACAATTTTAAAATACATAAACAATTGTTTAAATAAATCTATTGACCATGAAACAAAAAAATATTACGTACTTGTAAAAAGAGGTTTTTGCAACTTATGGAAGTAATGCTACATTAACTTATTGTTCTAAGTATTTGTTTTGATTTGTAGATTACTTCTATAGTACTTTTGTATGTCAATGTCTATTTATCTCACCTTTGACTCTTCTTCTATAGTTTTGTAAACTTATTTGTTTCTCTTTTATTAATCTTTCCCTAACAAGGAGTAGTTATCTTGAAGGTACAAACCAATCCCTCACTGGTTTTGCATTCACATTTTAACCATGATGGTCAAATCTTGATTAAACCTTACTTCTAATAGTCTCTGTATTTATTTGAAATCGAGCTCACAAAAATAAAATGGCTTAGACACTTTACGCCACCCAAGTCTACTCCAATACATGTAGCTTGCAAGGACTGCATTTTTCGTGTGTAGAATATTTTTTGTTTTTATATCAAGATTGTTTAACATCCCCTCCCGATAAAACTCATCGCATTTTTTAGATGACAAGAATTAAGCTATTTTGCAAGGGCTTTTTATAGAAGAATGAGGTGGAAAATTAAAAAACAAAATCATTGGTATTAGAGGCATATAGTAGCTAGCAAATGGTTATTGTCATTTTTTTAATGCACCACCACCATCTCCCTACAATCATTAATTGATAATATTTAACATTGAATGCGTGTGGTTTGTTCCACTCTCCTCTGGAAAAATGGTTAAAATTATGATTTCTTTCGAGAAATATTCAAGGTTTTTTAAAGAATTAACAATGATTTTATGATATTCCTTTTAAATAATAGTAATTCCTCTAAATAATTATATTTCATGTTGATTTTTTCTTTAGTTTCGGGTCTATGCCAAGTTTGGTTCATGACTTTATAGAGTTCATTGTTAGAATATTACATATAAGTAAAGAACACATAAGTACACTATCTTATAAAACTTAGCCACATGACTGAGTGTGTGCACGCGTGTGTGTGAGATTCCATCATGACAAGTCCTCTTATCAAACTAAATTAATTAGTCCTTAATCATACTTCAATAAACATTAACATAATCCAATTATATTTCCTAATCATTTGGAATTAATAATTAATACACAATAATTTAATAATTAAGCTACGCATTTGAACAGGATGTTATATTGGATATATCAATGTGAACAATTTTTTTTATGATAATTATCTTTGTGTGCATAATTAATTTATACATCTAGGATGCAATATTAATCTATACATACATGGTTGGAACATACACTCATGAATGTGATTCACGTTAACTCTATATATTTGAATTCAACCTTTGTAAGATTTTGAAAATGAATAGGTTCTTACCTTCCTATTATACTTCAAAAATATCCTAAAATTTGTAATCATATATTACGATTCCCAAATTATAATCATAACAATAAACAACTATCTATCAACTTCTAAAATAGCTAAATACTTCCTTTCCTTTTAATTTCTAATTCCCTAATATATTTTGATAAAATCTATCACAAGTTAAAATAAAATAAATTAAATCATGTTACCTACCTTATTCATAAAACTTAATTTCATCCTAAATTTTTCTTTGGTTTCTTTATGAATTATATTAATTTTTTTTAAAAAAATAATATAAGCATAATTTATGTTTATAATTATTTAAATTTATTAATTAAATTAAATTATTATTATTATTATTATTATTATTATTATTATTATTATTATTATTATTATTATTATTATATCCTTGTAATACTCAAATTTATTATGAATGGACTCTAGGGGTTTTATCATTTGTATTTAATTAATAAAGAAATTTAAGAAGCCAAATGTTAAATATTCAATATTATTTGTATTATATGCAATTGTTCTAAATAGACAATGGACATACATTAGAAGTAGTTGGATATAAGATATTCTTTTAAAAGAAGTACCATCTATAATTAGAATAATCAACATAATTTTAATTTTAGTATTCTTAATTATTATCTTAATATATTTTTTATTTAAATCTATAATATATTACTTTTAGAAAATTTACTAATTATTTAATTAAATTGAATTAAGTAAAATATAAAGATTTATTAATTTATTTTTGAATGTTATAAAATATATAAATTATATTTTATCAAAAATTACAATATTTACATTTTTCAATTTTGTAATAAACTTCATTATTATTATTATTATTATTTATTTGTTAAATAAATATTATTTATAGATAAGATTTTGGCATTTCCATGTTTAGAATATCTCCAACTACATTACTTTTGCTCTCTAGAATATCTCCAATTTTCTCTAGCATTTCCATTTTTAATCTCTCATACAGGTTAAACTATCCTACTCTATTCGCATCCACGATAAATTATAAGAAAATCATGTTGAAGACTTACATAAGAGGAGAATGTTACTATTATTTACTTTGTGAGCGGATATTCTGAGCCATAAAATATTTTTTCCAGTTTGTTTAAAAGAAAAGATAAAAGTTGTACTATTTTTTTAAGCTACCACATGTTCTATGCATTTAAGATTATTTAGAAATATCAAAAGCTACAATGCAGGAGCTCAAGTGCGGAATGGGGAACTGACATTTATTTGACTGGTAGAATAAAAACACAAATTTCATTAGTGGGTTAAGATCATGACCTCCTCTTATGAACATTTAAGAAATATAATGACCTTGTAACTCTCATGATTGAAGAATCTTGAGCGCAATAGCCCGAATGTAAAGATCATGACAATTAAACAAGGTTGGAGATGGAGACAACTACATTATTAAATGATATTGACACAACAAATAAAATTTGACTTGTGTATATGTATTTAGTTATTTGTTGTGAAATATCTAAGAAAGTTTCTTTTATTAAAAAAAATTGAACTCAATCACATCAAACATGTATCATGTATACATCTAGAAATGGTTTAAGAAAATTAATTATCTAATTAATATTTGGTCTTCTATTACTAAATGAATAATTTAATCTATATAGTTAATTCACCTTGTATTATTCTTCTAAGTCTAAGTCCTCTAAAATTCTTAATTAAATAGTTTCCTAAAATATTTAACTTGTCATCATATGACCAAGTCTCCTAATCCACTTGATTAGTCTGCCTCATCCTCCATCCCAACCATATGGTTTGGGAAAATAATCTATATTAATATTTAAATATCTTATTTATCTTCAACAAAGTATTCCTAGTAATAAGGGAAGAGGAAACCTATGTGTCCACATGAAACTAAGTCATGTGGTTATGTGTCCTCATGAGACCAAGTCTCATGCCACCTTCCCTATCACTTAGTGACTTGTCCCTCCACATCACCTGGTCAAAAGTGACTCATAGGACACTTATTAAAAGAGTCCTACAATGGGGATTCTTCTTCCACCATTCTCTCACAAGTCATGGAGAGACGCTCGACAAGTGTCTCTCCCTTCCACATAACCCTCCATGCTTTCAATGTAGGAGGAACATCTCCCCCTCTTTTTCTCTCACATTCCAACCAATCCCCATTTTCTCTCCATACTCTCAACCAATTCAAAATCAACACTCCATTCTTCCAAGATTTAATCTTAGCCATTGATTTGTGCCACATGGGATCAAGGTGAGGAAAAGCCTATAAAAGGATCCCACATTTCTTGATTTGAAAGGAATTAGCATTTTGTATTCTTGAGACATTAAGCATAATTTGAGCATTTTTTAGAGCATTCTAGTGTGCCTTTAGGTTTGAGCATTTTATTATTTTTATATCATCATCATAGTAATCATTAGCAACCATGCTTACTTTCATTATTATATAGATTTTAGCTTGCATCCTCATCACCATTACCATAGCATTTTAGCATTCTAGGATACATTCTAGTTGCATTTAACACCAAAAATCTGAATCACTTGAAGTCATCTTAAAAAAGTGTAAGATTTATGAGAGCAAACCAAACACCAAGATCTCAAGGAGGAGGAGAACAACGTAACAAAGTTGAAGAAACAAGGTATAATTTGGTATTTCATTTTGTTTCTTCAAGTTTCATTGGCTTACTTGTAAAGGTGGGATCTTAAAGTTATTTTGAGGTATATCAATATATTTTGCATTATTACAATTTATAAGTATACATATCCATAACATAATAATTGTGTGGATCTCTTGAGTGTGACTTCCCAAGATGGGCTATATACTCGCCTATACCAGGGTGATTGAAAAGTACATAAAATGATTACTATGAAAATAAATAATTTTTGAAAATGATAAGAAATACATGTTGAGCCTCTAGGGGAGGAATCCCACAAGGTTTTATAGCCTACTTTCACACCCTTAATTCCTAAACTATATATCATATTTTGATAATTTTTTTGTTGAACAATTTTGGATGTTGCGAGGGGCGGGGGGAGGAGTGTGAATCAACATACACTTAAACCTTAACTTTATTATTGATTATTAATTTATGTAACTTATGTGAAGAAGTAAATATCTAAAATATAAGCATCAACACACATAACACATTTACATGGAAAACCCTTGAGACTAGAAAATCCATGGTGAGAATAACACTCACTATATGTGAAATTTATTACAAAAGTTTAGGCTAGAGGCCAAGGAGCTCACTACTCCTAAATAGGACTTGCCGACTAAGACACATTGCGTTAAGGTAAGATGTAATGACTTACAAACCAATAATGATCATTTCTTTAGGGCAATATACAATCATACTAATTACAATAGATTATATTGAATGTGTTGGAAACGAGTTGAGTAACTGAGAGGGGAGGGGTGAATCAGTTACCACAAAACTAGATCCAAGTCCCTTAGATGTATTAAACAAATTTATCAATGTTGCTCGGTTAACATAGATATTCTACTCTCACTCGGTTAACATAGAAAATATTAAGATATTTAATATGATTATCCTTTACTAATTAACTTGAAGAAACACAAACCATAAAGAAAATAACAAGTACACAGATAACACCAAGATTTAACATGGAAACCCAATATGGGAAAAGTACCAATTGCAACTAGTCACTATTTTTCACTCTTATGAAGTGAGCCCTGTTAGGAGCCAATCTTGTTAAAGGTTACAATAACACACTGTTAGGTGTGACCTTGTTAGAGGATCTAATCACCCTGTAAGGAGTGGCCTTGTTAGAGGTCTTCAAACACTTCAATGTAGAAATGTCACCTTGTTAGAGGATTTAAAAAAGACTGTTAAGTCCACTTTGTTAAGAGATTTTGATCACTATTACAATTGTTAGAGAGTAACAATGGATTGACTTGTTTTGATAAGCAACTGTCTTTGCTGATTCAGATCTCTACTCTAGATTTGATTACTTGATCCTCACTGATCAAATATTCTGTTGTAGCTCTGTATGTTCTGTCCTTAATCAGAATCCCATCTGATTTCACCTTCACTCTTCATATTACAAAATATATACCTTACATTACACTTACACTTCCACCTAATTTGATCCAAACTTGACCTTATATGAATATGATAAGCCTTTTCAAGTCGACCTTAATGTCCTTCCAAATAATCAATAAAACTTAAGTTTGTCATCTTCATACAATCAATTATCCATAAAATATAAATTGTCGTTAGTTGGCTGCCATTAAAAGCATAACTTGGTCAATATTGAAATCCTTCAATGCCTGACCAAAACTGTAATGCCCAAGTGAACTCAGTTAGAACTATAAATCACTTTGGTCCTCTTCAATGCTCGAGAGAGCTTGGAAAACACTGTTTGTGCTCGGATAGGTTTAGAAATTTGTGTAAACATCAATGACAATACATAATTGAATAATTTTCATCAACAATATCCCTCTTTGGCATTAATGGAAAAACAACATGTCATAATACAAAGAATTATAGAGCAACAGACACAAGAATCAAATTTTATAAATGTCCTTAGCTTTATTATGATTCACATCCAAAAACTCCCTCTGTCATCAATCTCTAAAATACAGATTTTTGCCTCTTATATTAATCTCTATTCTCTGATAAAGTTTTCCCTCTGTCATCAATCTCCCCATCAGTGGGGGTGGACCAGCTCCCTCTTTGACAACCAATGCCAAAGACACCATTTAATACACATCCAATGAAGTTGTAATGTACCTGTTTGTACTGATTCATATGCAATAAGCTCTAAATATCTGCATCGACATGTTAAATCTATTATGTAGCTCGGTTGATGCACCACTAAACTATGTTTTAGTGAGCCTCAGTTAGTGGAATCACCCCCATCTTTCCTCTAAGATACAAAATTGCATCCTTAGGTAACAGTTTTGTGAATATATCTACAATTTGTTCTTTAGTATTCACATATTCCAATCTTACTTCCTTGTCCTAAACCAATTCCCTCAATAAATGATACTTTATTGCAATATGTTTAGTCTTATTATGCATCAAAGGGATCTTTGAAATGTTAATATCACTATTGTTGTCACAATAGATAATAATTGGTTCTTTCATTTCCACCTTCATACCTGACAACGATTGTTTGAACCATATGATATTTGAACAATTTACTACTGCAGGAACATATTATGCTTCTGCTGTAGACTGAGAAATGTAGTTCTATTTCTTGCTTCTCTAGGAGACTAATCTCTTACCAAGAAATAATGCTCCACCACTTGTTCTCTTTCTATCATTGACACTTCATACCCAATTAGCATCAGTTAAAGTCTTCAAATCAAAGTTTCCTCCTTTCTTATACCATAATCCATAATCTTCAGTACCCTTAAGATATCTCAGAATCATTTTGATATATATGAAGTGATTCTCTCTAGGATTAGCTGAAAACCTTGCAACAATACCGACTGCTAATGCAATATCAGGTCTAGTGTGAATGACATATTGAATTTTACCAATCATGGATCTTCAGGTAGTCTGATTTACCTGCTTTGAATCATCATCCTTAGATAGCTTATGTCCAGTAGGCATAGGAGTCCCAACTGGTCTAGAATCTTCCATCCAAAATTTCTTCAGTATCTCTTTGATGTATTTAAACTAAGTAATATATATACCATCCTTCAACTGATAAACTTGTAAGCCAACAAAGAATTTGATTTCACCAAACAAAGACATCTCAAATTCCTTACTCATTGCTATAGAGAATGCTTTGCATAAATAATCATATCCAGTGAATAGTATATCATCAAAAAATATCTCTGCTAATAGTATCTTGTTATGAGGTCCTTATTTAATGTACAATCTACTATTGTCATTAGTGCTCTGAAATCCAATATTTACCAAGTAACCATGCAATATTTCATACCAAGCTCTTAGAGCTTGCTTTAGTCCATACAAGGCTTTGTGTAATTTGAAATCCATATTCCTTTTGTTAGGATCTACAAAACCTTTAGGTTGCTCAATATAGACTTCTTCTTCTAGCATTCCATTCAAGAATGCAGATTTTACATCCATTTGATATACCTTGTATCCTTTATGTGCAACATATGCCAGAAGAGTTCTGACTCCTTCAAGTCTTGCAACACAAGAAAAAGTTTCTCCATAACTTGAGCATATCCTTTACATACTAATCTTGCTTTGTTTCTAGAAACTTCACCTTTCTCATTCCTCTTGTTTCTAAAAACCCACTTAGTACCAATCACATTCTTGTCCTTTGGTCTAGGTACAAGAGTCCAGGTTTTCTTCTCTTTTATCTGCTCAATCTCTTCATTCATTGCTTCTATCTAGCTTTCATCATTCAATGCATCTTTAACAGTTCTAGGTTCAATTTCACTAGGCAAACATGTACCTATTTTGTTTTTTTGCATTACTCCTTCTATCTGATCTCCAATTATTTGTTCAGGTGCATGATGCCTTTTGACATATTTTTCAAGCACAGGATCCTTCCTTCTTGATTTTGGGCTTGTTCCACTATGTTCACCTTGCTCAAATATTCTATCTCGTTCTTCTGTCTGATACTCGGGTTCCACAATCTGAGAATCGGGTGCCTCTGTCTATGACTTGGCTGCCTCTGTCTGTGACTCAGGTGCCTCTATCTATGATTTGTGTGCCTCTATCTGCAACTTGATTTCTTCAGTCTGAGACTCGGTTCCCTCTGTTTGTGACTCGATTTCTTCAGTTAGCAGCACTGGTTGCAACAAGGTTTGTGCTGAAGAATTCAGTGGTTGACATGGTTGTTGTCCAATCACCATTTCTTGTGTCTTAGGTATAGTATCAGGTTCATAATACACAAAGTTTCTGTAATCTCCAGGCTCTTTACTGCTCTGTTCTTTATTTCTCTCTGCAAACTCATCAATATTTACATGCACACTTTCTATAACTTTATGAGTAGTAATATTCAAACATTTATATGCCTTTCTTTTGCACGAGTAGCCTAAGAATATACCTTCATCACCTTTTACATCAAATTTTCCATTTCTTGCTTCCTTCAAGATGTAACATTTACTTCCAAATACTTTGAAATAACGAACATTAGGTTTGTAGCCATACCATAATTCAAAAGGTGTCTGGTCAGTACCTTTCTTCAGTTGAATTCGGTTCAAGGTGTGAATTACAATTTTGATGGCTTCCTTCAAGTATTTGGTAGCAACATTCTTTTCAATCATCAAGGTTCTTGCACAATCCATGATGGATCTGTTCCTTCTTTCTGCTATACCATTCTACTGTGATGTACCTAGGGTAGATATTTGTCTCTTGATTCCTCTTTCATTGCATAATTCATTGAACTCATTAGAAATGAATTAACCTACTCTGTCAGATCTTAGGCATTTAAGTTTCTTTCCTGTTTCTCTTTCAACTCTGGCTAGGTACCACTTGAACTTCTAAAAAGCTTCTACTTTTTCTTTGAGAAACATGACAGTCATCATTCTCGAATGGTCATAAAAAAATAGAATGAAATACTTCTCACTTGTGTAACTTGTTGTTCCTATTGGTCCACACAAATCAGCATGTACTAATTCCAAGACTTATTCTATATTGTAGTTCTTGCTCTTGAAACTTGTTTTGCCCATCTTCCCAATTTGACATTGTTTGCATATTGATGATTCAGGTTTCTTCAAAATAGGAATTCCTCTTACTCTTTTGTTCTTGCTTATATTGATTAGGTTATCAAAATTCACATGACACAACACTTTATGCCATAACCAGCTTTCTTCTACTTGTGTAATAAAACATGAACTTTCATTGAGATCAAGATAAAATAGGTTACCTTTTGTTTGCATGCCAATTCCAACTAGGTTTCCTTTACCATCCAGGATCTTGGCCTTACCATTCATAAATTCTACCTTGAAACCAATTTTATTCAGCTGTGCCACACTTAGTAGATTACACCTTAGTCCTTCAACCCAATAAGCATTATCACACTTGATTCCTTCAGTAAGAGAAATACAACCTTTACCTTTCACATAGCAGGGTTCATCATTCCCAAAATTGACATTCCCACCATCATAGTGCTCAAGATGATCAAATTTTTTTTTATCACCAATCATGTGGTGAGAACAACCACTATCAATTATCCAAGTGTCATTCTTACTAATATGAGAGTATAGTGCAGTCTTTTCGTTATTTTCACTATCTGACTCATCCTTAATAGCAATGTAAACCATTTCATCTTCATCTTCATCACTATCAGAATCTTTAGCAATATAACAAGATTTCTTACCTTTGTCCTTGTAGCTTTTGAAATATTTCTTGCCTTTGTACTTGTTGAAATTTCTCTCACCTTTGTCTTCTTTTTTTGGACACTTAGCACCAATGTGACCAACCTCGTCACATGAAAATAAAATCAAGAGTATCATTCCTTTGTACTATCCTTTTCCTTTTGTATCTCTTCTTGCAATTAATGCTTCAATGATTTCCATATCTTCATCATCAGACTCATCATCACTGTCACTGTCAATCTATTTTCCTTTCATATTTCCAAGATTTAATTTAGCTTTGAATTCAGACTCAAGATTGCTAGGATTAGGAGAATAATAGTCAAAGTTTTCCAACTCAAAAGGTGTAAGTATTCCAACCAATCCATCTAGATTTATGTCATTACTGCTTCTCATCTCTTGAATAGCTTATATTGCAGTTACACTTTTCTTGATTATTTCACTGTATTTTGCAATGTATTCTCCTTCTTTCATTTTCATCAGATCAAACTGACCTCTGAGACTTTCTGCTTTGGATCTCTTTACATTATAATCTCCTCCATAAATATCATGTAGTTTGTTCCACATATCAAAGGCAGTAGGGCAGTCCTTGACTTCATCAAATTTAGAATAGTTGAGTGCAGAGGCTATATCAATCATCATTATATTATGATACTTCATGTCCATCATCTAATCCACAATCAAAGGTCTCGGTGGTTCCACGTACCTATGGTCCAAGAATTGCAAACCAATATCTCCAATAGTAGATAGATGTAGCCTCATCAAATCTTTCCATGCAATGAAGTTGTCCTTGTTAAGCTTGGGGATCTCCCTTCTGTAAGACATTTATGATCTTTAGCTTAGGCCTTTAAACCTTCCCTATAAGTACCAAATTCTCTGATACCAATTGTTGGAAATGAGTTGAGTAACTGAGAGGGGAGGGGTGAATCAGTTACCAAAAAAATAAATCTAAGTCCCTTAGATGTCTTAAACAAATTTATCACTATTGCTCGGTTAACATAGATATTCTACTGTCACTCGGTTAACATAGAAAATCTTAAGACATTGACTGTAATTATCCTTTAGTAATTAACTTGTAGAAACACAAACCATAAAGAAAATAACAAGTACACAAATAACAGCAAGATTTAACGTGGAAACCCAATATGGGAAAAACCACCAATTGCAACCATTCATTGTTTTTCAGTCTTCTGAAGTGAGCCCTGTTAGGAGGCAACCCTGTTAAAGGTTACAATAACACATTGTTAGGTGTGACCCTGTTAGAGGATTTAATCACCCTGTAAGGAGTGGCCTTGTTAGAAGTCTTCAAACACTTCAATGTAGAAATGTCACCTTGTGAGAGGATTTACAAAAGACTGTTAAGTCTACTCTGTTAAGAGATTTTTATCATTGTTACAATTGTTAGAGAGTAACAATGGATTGACCTATTTTGATAAGCAACTATCTTTGTTGATTCAGATCTCTACTCTGGATTTTATTACTTGATCCTCACCTATTAGCTATTTTGTTGTAGCTCTGTATGTTCTATCCTTAATCATAATCCCATCTGATTTCGCCTTCACTCTTCATATTACAAAATATATACCTTACATTACACTTACACTTCCACCCAATTCGATCCAAACTTGACCTTATATGAATATGATAAGCCTTGTCAAGTAAACCTTAATGTCCTTCTAAATAATCAATAAAACTTAAGTTTTTCAGCTTCATACAATCAATTATCCATAAAATATAAACTATTGTTAGTCGGCTGTCACTAAAAGCATAACTTGGTCAATACTGAAATCCTTCATTGCCCGACCAAAATTTTAATGCCTGAGTGAACTCAGTTAGAACTAGAAATCACTTTGGTCCTCGTCAATGCCCGAGAGAGCTTGGAAAACACTATCTATGCTCGAATAGGTTTAGACATCTGTGTAAACATCACTATACTTGTGTAAACATCAATGACAATACACAATTGAATAATTGTCATCAACAGAATGAAATAATTACAAGTGCATTTTCTACAATGTTTTTTTTTGTTGGTAATAAGTATATATTTTATGAATATTTAAAGAGAGATTTACAATGTTTACAATCCATCAAAAATATTTATGCTAATGACCAAAAAACCACAATCTCTATTACCCAAACTACCCTAACCTTAAAAATTCCCTTCTAAGATATACTTGACCAAACAAAAAATAGACTAAAGACTTACCCTAATACCACCGTTGATTTAAAAACATACCCAAGCCACACATTCATTAGAAATTTTGATTCTAGAATAGATCAAGCCCAAAAATATACACTTCCTCCACAATGTCTTGCATCTCCCATCTAATGATATTTGCATCCTCAGCCAATTCCAAACCCCAAACCAACATGATCAGTGAGATGATATCCATATTTAATCTATAACAATGACTTGCATTAATGAAAACAACCCCCCCTTAAACCCTCCATAATCTACACCAATTCCATGTCCTTGAAAGTGATGAGTCTCTTCAACCTCTTTGAGGAAATTGGCCCCAAAAAATCCACTTGTTGCTTCATCAACAAGAAAGTAAAATTGGCCTCTATCACCACATTTTTTCCCAAATGTCTTCTCAATTCTTCTGCAAAGAAAACCACCTAACTGCCTTTCTTCCCATTAAACTTCACAAAACTTCTAGAAGAGAACCACCTTACATTGCCATTTAAAATTTGCAATAAAACCCCAATCCGATCAGACCTATCCCACAGAAAAATCATTAATGCACCATCCCTTCGACCGTTGGCACTAATGTTACTCACTGAATGTGAAAGTAAAAGAATCCCCCATTTGGATATCTCCAATATCATTAAATGATAAATCCCATTTAGATTACACATCTGACACCTTATTGCTTGATCTCCTCGCATGACTAATTTGATAATAAAAAAAGGTGGCAACTTCATTTTTAATTACAAAGATAAAATGTTGAAAATATCATGCTTATGCTTTCCCATTAACAATTGCCTAAACAATAATCAAAGAGTCCCCCTCTGATGCAGCAGTGGTCAGCGGAAGCCTTCCAAACAATGAGCAATTTGGTGAAGATTGAACTCCTCAACACCCAATGTGCAAGGTCTAGTGTTGGTATACTTATCACAAGTATCAATTGGGCTTAGTG
>MU227120.1:3901193-3911837 GCA_018584345.1 Thuja plicata | reverse complement strand
ATGAGATCCCAATACTAATTCCTATCCTAAGCATGACTAGAGGTCTCAAGGGTCTTAGTTTGAACCCTTAGACTTCATGAGAATGTCTGGTGAATCTGGAGTAGGAGTGGGTGCTCCTGCACCACCCTCCAAATATTTTTTTAGACACGTACTCAATCATTTACCAAACTTAGCTGCCTAAAGTTTTCCTTTGCCTCGACCACATTATTAGTCCTTTCTAAATTTTTCTCTCATAGAAATGATATTCTCCATCTACTCTCAGGCCATAAATCTCACACCAGATGGGCCGTGATTTTTCTTAGACACTTTATGAAAGTTAACCTTACACCACCCCTCGAGATTTTTAGACCAACTAACCTCCTTTCCTTATACTACTAGATTCACCTAGCTAATCCCACTAATAGAACCTTAAATTGCACTCTTTATAATTTGATAATAGTTCTCTATTCAAGTATTTGTAACTAATTCCATCTCTATATGTCTCCACATTCACACTTTTTCAATTCACAATACACCATACACTATCATACATAACTCACACATTCATCTCCTAATATTATCTACATTTATGTGTGTGTGTGTGTGCATGTGCATGCGTGTGTGTGTGTGTGTGTGTGTGTGTGTATGTATGTATGTATGTATGTATGTATTTTCATCTATATATGTTTGCACATTCACACCTTTGCACTTCACAATACACCATACATTGTCATACATAACTCACACATACATATATACCTATACATACATACATGTATACACACACAAGTGTGTGTGTGTGTGTGTATAAAATGTTTTTCATCTCTATATGTCTGATCGTGCACACTTTTGCACTTTACAATACACCGTACACTTTCATACATAACTCATACATTCATCTCCTAAAATGATCGACATATATATATGTGTGTGTGTGTGTGTGTGTAATACCCACCCCTTATTTTGCTTTTCTGTTTCAGTTGCCAAACTCTTTTAGGCCTTTTCATGTACGTGTTGGCTATTTCAGTTGGTTTAAGGATATTCATGTATTAGGTTTCATTATGTTATTGATCATTGCGTAGTTATGCTATATCTTCTATTTACATGTGATTTATGGTTATTTCATGATGGTTATGTATATGTTATGATGCCATTTTTATTATGGTTTTCTAACAATACTGGCCCTATATCTGTATGTGCATGGATCATTTGTATGTTTTTACTTTTCTATTTGACGTGTTTGGTATGGTATGGGATAGAGTCATAGTTACTTGCTTCAGCGAGATTCACACGACAAACTGGTCTCAAACATTGTTTTTTATATTATATGCATGTATGTTTGTCTTTGTGATGGCACATTTGCAGGTACCGGGCTGCATCTTCCCTGAATTGGTAGGAGTGAGCATGCTCTATTGCAATATCTCAATGGTAAGAGAGGGGAGATAATATTCATGCCTAAATCCCTAACCTAAACCCTTATTTTGTCCTATAAAAGGACAAGAATCTATTTGACTACCCTAGTATCTGACTCTGTTAAGTGATGTGGATTCGTGAGCCTTTCTCTGTGTGCTTATTTTTTTTATTTTAGTTGTTTTTCGGTTTCAGTTGTGTTTTCTATTTGTATGGTTTTTCAGTTGGATTTATGATGTTTTTGGCTTGATTTATTTAATGAATGATTATGGTAAATATTAATGTTAATTATTGCACCTTTAATAAGGTTAAAACATTGATATATTAAATATATAGCTATTTAAAAATTAAATATTAATTAAATGTCTATATTTAATTAATTGATTTAACTATTAAGTCTTAATTTAATAATTGAGATTTAATAAATATTAAATCTAAAAATTGAATAGATTGTACAAATTAAATTATTAAATATTGCTTTAAGCTGCATGATTAATTGTTTTAATTTCATTTAATTATTCTCATGCTTTTTGATTTATGACTTTGATTTTGGATTTTAAAGTTGAGTTGTACATTGTTTTAAGTGAAATTGAAATTAAAGTATTTATTTTAATTAATAATTATTATTCCTAATTAGGGTTTCACTTTTGTAAACTTAATTACATAGTTTTCTATATATCTAAATTGAAAGCCATTTGGAGGAGTTCAATCAGGTGGAAGGAGAATTCAGATGGTTAAATAATTTGTGGAAAGCTTAGGAGTATTTTGGATTCGTGATTGTTTTAGATTTGTATTAGATTCTTCTCATAAGTTACTAAGGTAGGATTTTGAAACTTGTTAATTCCACCCTTCCAGATCCCTGTCTTCTATTCATCTGGATTGTTGGGATCCTGTGTCTGAAACTTCTTTGTTTGATGTTGTGTGTTTTAAATTGCTTAAAATTGAATTATAGGTTATTTGATCTTTCTGGGTATGTTTTCATTTCATGTATCACTATCAGTTCTATGAATTTGGGTCTAAGGGTTTCATTAAATCGTCTCGGTTGTAAAATGGGCATTAAGGTTTTATTTGATATGTATTGGTTTTCAAAATTACCATTAGGGTTTTAGATTTGTGAATGACGTTTTCCTTGTTTGAAAATTTGATATTGTTGCTAAAATAGATAATAGCCTCCAGACCTATAAAAATACTTTACCTTGAAAAGAAAACCATTCTTTTACCAGACTCATGCTAAAAACCTCAATTTCATATCTACATGGGAAACAAAAGAATAGTGGGGTTAGCTTTTGCATGCTAGAATAATAAATTAATTGAATATTTGCATATTTTCCTATATTTAGTAACTTGCATGTTCCTTAAAGATTGCATTATCTTTCAATTCACTATTTTTGTAAAATAATAATAATTAATATATTGCTTAAAAATATATTGTCTAGATGCATGGTTTATGTTCCTTGTGATATTTTTCTTTTATATATATATACTTTTACCTTGGAAATACATTATTTTTAATTAAAAATAATAATAATTTAGTTGTTATTTTTAAAAAAAAAATTGTTTAAAAAATATATTTTCTAGTTAAAAAAAAATTAATTAAAGTATTTTTTTAAAAGTTGCTTTAAATTAATTTAGATTTGTTTTTTTATTTATTTTTAATTGAAGGTTTTTTTTTCTAAAGTAAAGTTTTACCTATTAAAGTAATTTATTTATTTATTTATTGATAATTTTATTAATAGGTATTAATATTAAGAGATTAATATTAATATTTATTTAAAAATATTACCTTTAGAGTTTTGCTTGTTGTAATTATATTGAGTTTTAATAATTATTAAACAGATTAATTTATAAGTGGTAGTCTTATAAATTAGTCTATAAGTGAATTAAATTGCATTTTCTTGGAGATTTAATTATAATGTTGATAGTAATTTTATTGGATAAACTAAGTTATATAGTGCTTATTATAAATTGGTTTATCATTATGTTTTATTAATGCTTTTGGAAATTGAAATTATCATGCAATGACGTTTTCTAGATGACTATTAACTAGATTGTGTGTTTCTCTCTTTTATGGATCCGTAATAATTTTTGGTTATCTGTTGGGACTAGTTGACCCTTAGAATGTTGTACTAGGACTTGTTGGGAATTTATTGGTAGTTAGTTTTGTATGATTATTTTGTGCTGATTGAGATTAGTTATTTGATCTTTTTACCAAACCTATTCTGTCTGAACTCTTATTATGTGATATTTTAAGAGTACCTTATATTATTATGGTTAATGGAGAATCAATAGTTCATGTATGGGTAGGAACTAGTTTATTAGACTTATGTGTGTATTTTTGACCTTGAGCTTAGGGGAGGTTAAATAGGTGCATCTTAGGGGAGTGGCTTACAATAGGGGTCCGGGGCCCAAAGAGGCCAGTTCTAGGGTAACCTATCGCAAGTTATTAATAAGTGATAATGTAATAATAAAACTTGGGGTTACCATTAAATATAAGGTTGTTCATGATGCCTCGCTCGTGCCTAAAGTGCTTGTACAGGCTAAGGATGAGAATGGGATGATAGCTATATAGTAGGTATGATTAGAATTCCTCCTCTTCATGAGAGGGTATTCTAGTTCTGCATGAGTCATGTTGAGGGTCTGGGGCCCAGAGTGACCAGTCCAGGGTAACTCAAGTGATTGACCATGTGATGACACTCCCATACAATGTAGCCTAAGTCTCCTCCATAGGTCATGCTTTACCTTTTATGGTTGTGGTTTTGGCATTTGGCTTAATTTGGTTTCAGTGGTTGGTTCATGTTGGTATTTTGGTTAATTTATGTATGTTCTTTATATTTGGATGGTGTACCCTTGTATTAACATTTGATCTCTAGTGTGTCTTGATCTTTCCTATCCTTATACTTCTACTTTAGTCTTTCTTGTTGTGTACCAGTGTGTGTGGGCCTGATATTATCTCCTCAGCATGGTGAGAGTGGACCTTTGGTTCCATGAGGTCGAGTGGCAGCGATTCTTTTACCATTTGAGATCTGATGCTCTTGATCTTACTTAGATGATTATTATTCTAGTTCTATCTTCTTATTCTTCTAGAGACTTCTTCAGTTTCATGAGTTGTGTAAATATATCTTATATGTATTTTGGTTGGCATCCTTTTAGAGGATGTGTTGTATTGTTATTTATTATTGCATACCCTGCGAATTATGCAGCGGATGTTGATTCATTTATGTATACCTTGGGTATATGTTGTATATATGTGATCTTATTATATGAGATGGATTTTGGATTCAATTGATGTATCTTTTATGTTAGCTCTTTATATTTGTTCTTTGTAGATTAGTTTTCTTAAGTAATTCTACGTCAAGGAACCCTTGAGATTTGTAATCTTTGTTTGAGTTATGAGTATGTTCTGTGTTTCATTGTTTTGCTTCCACGTTGTTATCATTATTGTATGTAAACATTAAAAAAATTATCTTGTTAACTTAGTGTCATGTTTATGTTAGATTCTTTTGGGTTCCCTGGTGGGGCATTACACTTGATATCAGAGCCTGGGTTTCTACACTGGGAACTCTGGGAATATGTATGCCCATTAGGTGTCCTTTTAGTTTAAAACTTGAAACAAACATAGACATAAAAATATTTTGTATTTTAGATGATTGCTTTGTGTTGGGAGATTCATATCCCTATCTTTGTTGTAGGATTCCAGGATTAAGTCTAGTTTAGGGGGGATGTAATACCCACCCCTTAGTTTGCTTTTTTGTTTCAGTTGCCAAACTCTTTTAGGTCTTTTCATGTATGTGTCTGTTATTTTAGTTGGTTTGAGGATATTCATGTATTGCGTTTCATTATGTTATTGATCCATTGCGTACTTATGTTATATCTTCTATTTACATGTGATTTATGATTATTTCATGATGGTTATGTATATGTTATGATGTTATTTTTACTATGTTTTTCTAACAATACTGACCCTATATATGTATGTGCATGGATCATTTGTATATTTTTACTTTTCTATTTCACGTATTTGGTATGGTATGGGACAAAGTCATAGTTACTTGCTTCAGTGAGATCCACACAATAAACTAGTCTCAACCATTGTTTGTTATATTATATGCATGTATGTTCATCTTTGTGATGATAGGTTTGCAGGTACCAGGCTACGTCTTCCCTGAATTGGTAGGAGTGAGCATGCCCTATCGATCACAATATCTCAATGGTAAGAGAGGGGAGATAATATTCATGCCTAAATCCCTACCGTAAACCCTTATTTTGTCTTATAAAAGGACAAGAATTTGACTGACTACCCTAGTGTCTGAATCCGTCAAGTGACGTGGATTCGTGAGTCTTTCTCTGTGTGCTTATGTTTTTGTTTTAGTTGTTTTTCGGTTTCAGTTAGATTTATGATGCTTTTGGCTTGATTTATTTAATGAATAATTATGGTAAATATTAATATTAATTATTGCACCTTTAATAAGGTTAAAACATTGATATATTAAATATATGGCTATTTCATAATTAAATATTAATTAAATGCCTATATTTAATTATTTGACTTAATTATTAAGTCTTAATTTAATAATTGAGATTTAATAAATATTAAATCTAAAAATTGAAATAGATTGTACAAATGAAATTATTAAATATTTATTTAAGTTGCATGACTAATTATTTTAATTTAATTTAATTACTATCATGCTTTTTGATTTATGACTTTGATTTTGGATTTTAAAGTTGAGTTGTACACTGTTTTAAGTGAAATTGAAATTAAAGTATTTATTTTAATTAATAATTATTATTCCTAATTAGGTTTCAATTTTGTAAACTTAATTACCTGGTTTTCTATATAGTTGAATTGAAAGCCATTTGGAGGAGTTCAATCATGTGGAAGGAGAATTCAGGTGGTTAAAGAATTTGTGGAAAGCTTAGGAGTATTTTGGATTCGTGATTGCTTTGGAATTGTATCAGATTCTTCTCATAAGTTACTAAGGTAGGATTTTGAAACTTGTTAATTCCAGCCTTTCAGATCCCTGTCTTCTATGCATCAGGATTGTTGGCATCCTGTGTCTGAAACTTCTTTGTTTGATGTTGTGTTTTAAATTGCTTAAAATTGAATTATAGGTTATTTGATCTTTCTGGGTATCTTTTCATTTCATGTATTGCTATCAGTTCTATGAATTTGGGTCTAAGGGTTTCATTAAATTGTCTCGGTTATAAAATGGGCATTAAGGTTTTATTTGATATGTATTGGTTTTCAAAATTACCATTAGGGTTTTAGATTTGTGAATGACGTTTTCCTTGTTTGAAATTTTGATATTGTTGCTAAAATAGATAATAGTCTTTAGACCTGTAAAAATACTTTACCTTGAAAAGAAAACCATTCTTTTACCAGACTCATGTCAAAAACCTCAATTTCATATCTACATGGGAAATAAAAGAATAGTGGGGTTAGCGTTTGCTTGCTAGAATAATAAATTAATTGAATATTTGCATATTTCCCTATATTTAGTAACTTGCATGTTCCTTAAAGATTGCATTATCTTTCCCTTTGAAAATTTACTATTTTTATAAAACAATAATAATTAATATATTGCTTAAAAATATATTGTCTAGATGCATGGTTTATGCTCCTTATGATATTTTTCTTATATATATATATATATATATATATATATATATATATAAAATTTTACCTTGGAAATATATTATTTTTATTTAAAAATAATAATAATTTAGTTGTTTTTTTTTAAATTATTTAAAATATATATTTTCTAGTTTAAAAAAAAATTAATTAAAGTGTTTTTTTAAAAGTTTTTTTTTGTATTGATAATAAGGTGAACAAAACATAGTTACAATAAAGTTCACAAAGTCACAAATTTAAACCCACAAAATCGAGGCACCGCCTCAGACTGAAAGTATCAAAAGTTTACAGTTTTAGGACAGAATGTCATCATAAGTAAAATACATAATTTTAGAATAGAATATCATCAAAGACATCCACCCATGCAGTCCATCCCATGGTGCCCTCCATCCAAACAATATTCTTCTTCTTCTGAATCTGGTGTAGCAGGAAGATCATGCTATCTGATGTGCCCTTGCTATTTTTTTTAAGTTCCAGGTTGAGCAGCTTTATAGTTCTTTCAAATATGTGCAAGTTGTCCATATGACTTCTCTAGGCTTGCCCATCCTTAGGCTCGAATGCAAATAATGTGGCGTACCCATTCTTTAGCAGTCTTTTGAATTTCTCCTTTTCTACCCTCATGGTAATTTGCACCTGCAAATTTTTTAAAAAATAAGTGAGACTTTTGAAAGACTCAATAAGAATCCTATGATTGCTTTGAAACCTTTCCTCATTCCTGCATTTCCAGAGCTGCCATAGTATGTTAGAAGAAAGAATATTACAAAACAAATTAGTATCCTTTTTAACCCCATCAATATGCCTAGTAATGACTTCAAAAACATTAATATCTTTACGAAGAGTAATACCAAACATGCGCCAGATTTCAATGGCAAAAGAGCAGTCAAAGAAAATATGTCTACCAGATTCAGGAACTCTACATATATTGCAGTATTGTGTTGTAGAGAAATCCTTTCTAATAGGGAGTCTGTCAAGAGTCGAAATCCATCTAAAGCATTTGATCTTAGGATCAATGGAGCTTTTCCATAATCTGCCAAAGATATTCTTCCATGAGGTGATTTCCAGATTAGAGTACCAGAGTTTATTGACATGGCCAATGATAGAGTCATTATACCTAATAATACAGTAAATGTTTTTGGCTTTGATTTTGGTTATAATGGCTCCATCGGGCAATTTAGCTTTCAATATTTTGTCTGAACCATTATGACAACATGAGGGAAGATCTCTATAGGCTTTACTGATCATATTATAAGTTCTTTTTTGGGATAGGGGGATATTAAATCTGGTCCTTAACTCATCCCAACTAATCAGAGTGTCATGTTCAAAAAGGTCCATAAATTGAGTGATACCCAACTTATGCTAATACTTGGTAGAGCAACCTTGGGAGAGGGAAAGGGGCCTACCAGAAAGATGCAGGTTCCACCAAATGGACCTTTCACCAAATAAAAGATTATCATTATGGAAAGACTTATTAGTGGCATAACCTCTCACATTGCTTTAGGCCTTCCATATGGTTTTTAAAATAGCCAAGCCTTGAACCACAACCGGAAAATCCCCAAAGATCAAATCACTAAAAGGTAAATTTTTCCAGGCCTTATCATTCTTGGGGAAACCCCTTTCAATATTGCTCCTAACAGGAACTTTCCAAGCATCATCCCTAGCTAAAGAGTGAAAAATCCATATGGTGGCCAAGGCAATTCCCATGGTTTTAAGATCCTTCAGACCCAATCCCCCAAGGAGTTTGTCTGAATGGTACCATTCCCATTTAACAACATGTAGTTTTTTGTTTCCTTTGCCATCTGACCAAAGATAGTTCCTTGTAGCCTTTTGGATTTCTAATATTTGTTAATTGCTGAACATCCATGTAGAGGAATGATAAATATTATATGATGAGAGAATTTTTTGGCAGACTTGCACTCTACCAGCTAGGGATAGAGATCTGTTGTGCCATTTATTCAACTTTTTAGTAATTTTCTCCTTAACCCAAAGCCACATATCTTTGAGAGAAGGTTCAACAGAGAAGGGTATACCCAGATATCTAACAATGTTGTGAGTTCCATCCCACTGAAAATAAAATTTATTAAACCAGGTTGGAGGATGCTCATCCCAACCGAGACATATTGATTTGGTATGAGAGAGACAAGCTCCATAAATAGTACAAAATATTTTGAGTTTCTCTTGAAGAGCTTCAAAGTTATCTTTGGAAGATTCATGAAAAATGACAGTATCATCTGCAAACTAACACTTAATAGGGTCAGATCCATTAGGAAGGGAAATACCCTTAACCGATGGGGAAAGGGTGCTATCTCTAAGAATGTAAAACAGGGCATCCACAGTAATAGAAAATAGGGAAGGAGCCAAAGGGAAACCTTGCCTTATGGATCAGGTAAGGGGAAAGGCTTCCGATAGAGAACCATTGATATCAATTTGAGCATAGGAATCATTAAGCAACACTTTGGCAACATCACAAAAGAAGGTAGGAAAACCAAAGGCTTCGAACATCATTGAGATAAAGTTCCACTCAATTATGTCGTAAGCCTTCCCAAAATCAAGAAGAAACATAGCCGAGTTCTGGTTAGAGTCTTTTTCCCAATTTAATGCCTCCCAACTAGTAATTAAGTTTTCAAGGATATATTTGCCTTTGATGAATCTAGTTTGGGTTGAACAGTCAAATTTGGGTAAAATATTCTCAATCCTAATAGCCAAGATTTTGGCAAAAATCTTATAGGAGACATTCAACAGTGTGATAGGTTGCCAATTTTTTAGCAAGGCCTTATCCCCATCCTTAGGAAGTAGTTTAATGACACCACTATTAATGGATCTTCCCAAGGTTCCTAATTATAAGGCCTCCATGTAGATATCATGAAGGTCTTTGTAAATCCATTTACTGTTAGCCTTGTAGAACTCAACAGGAAACCCATTAGGCCCTAGAGTCTTGTCATCTTTAAGAGTTTTAATGGCTTTTTCAATTTCCTCCATATTGATCTCCTTATTGAGAAAAGGAAGCATCAATGTTGGAAATCCTATTAGGAATCAATGCTCTACAATGGTTCCTGAGGGTGTTAGCTTCCTCGGTATCCTTGGAAGTGAAAAGGTTCTTGTAATAGGTTGCAAAAGAATGTTTTATGTTATCAATATCAATAATCTCTTGATTACCAACAATAATTCTATCAATAGACTCATTAGAGTGCTTTTGTTTAATAAGATTAAAGAAGAACTTAGTGTTGGAAATAATTGTTTAATTGTGTGTTGTCCTTGATGTTACACAAATGTCATATCAGTCATTAGACAGAGTCTACCGAGCTAAGAATGTTCAGCAAGGCAGTTTACCAGAGTCTACCGATTTCAGACGGTAAGAGAAGCAATTTACAGAGTCTACCGAGCACTACAGAATACTATATCGAGAAGTTAGTTACTACCGGGCTCACTCGGTCAACAAACGAAATTCAGTGCTTACCGAGTTCAGTCGATCATCAAAGTATATATGAAGGAAAGTCAATCTTTACCGAGTTCACAGTACTTACCGAGTTCAGTCAGTTACCAAAGGATTTAGCAGAATCTGCAGTATTCACCGAGCATCAGTTGAATATCATTTCTGGTCTGTGTCGGCCTCCAAAGGTTATTAT
>MU227120.1:3871357-3894967 GCA_018584345.1 Thuja plicata | reverse complement strand
ACAATGAAAGATTAATTTACCGAGTAACAGTAATGTATATTGAAGACATCTAAGGGATTTGTGGATTTATTTTTGTGGTAACTGATTCACCCCTCCCCTCTCAGTTACTCCATCCATATTTCCAACACTTAGACCCCCTATCACCAGCCTGAAGCCAGTGCAACCGAGATCTAATTTGGGCTCCTCTGACCTTAATCTGTTGATGCTTCCTAAGGGCATCTTTAGCACTAGCCACATAGGGGATAAGTGAGTCATCCAAGGGATTGGTTTGTATCTTATTTTTAGCCTCTAAAAGGTTAGCGTTAAGAAGTTTCTCAGTGAACCTAAAGTCTTTAGCCTTATTTTGACCTAAGGTTCTCAATTAGTTCTGCCAAGAAAGAATGTTCATATTCCAATGGTCAGTGTGAGAGATGGAAGGATAGTGGTTTTTGTTAATGAGACAAATGAGTTTGATAGCAATAAGAATGTCCTCATCATTAAGAAGACTAGTGTTAAGAATGAATTTCAGATTGGAAGCTTTAATAAGGGCAGGTGAATTGTTAAATCTAATACAAATAGAGATTAGGTGATGATCAGAAAGGGAAGTGGGGGTGACCAAGATAGAGTTACCAAGATTATCAGGTAAAACTGAGAAGAAGTTTTTGTTAGCATAAAACTGGTCCAGTCTGGAATAGATTCTCAACAGCCCATGCTGAAAATTGCACCAAGTATGCCATAATCTGGGATTGGAATCCTTTCTTTCAGAAAAGGGGTCAAAAAGAAGTTTATCCTATTTCATTCTATCCCATTGAGTTTTTTCAGAGTCTTTCTAGCTAAAGGGAAGGTCACCAATCTTATCATCCTGGTTTTCAATCATATTAAAGTCCCCACCCATAAACTAAGGTATATTAGAAAGAGAGGCTAACCAGACCCAAAGCTGAGATCTCTCTTTGTAATCATTAGAGGCGTAGACCGAACAAATGCCAAACTCCATGTTATTAAATTTAAAAGTAATCCACAAGGCTCTATTACAAGGGGAAATGCCATTGCTAGTAATAGACTTTTCCCATTTAGGATTAATCAAAATAGTCACACCACCTCTACCTCGAGGGTGTTGAGTAAAAAATTTAATTGCGTCTTTCCATAAAAAAATTAAGATTGGATTCAAGAGTGAATCTAGTAGCTTTGATTTCTTGCAGCATCAGGAAGTCAATGTGATTAACTGAATCAAGAAAATGCTTGATAATAAATTTTCTATTCGGGGATTCAAGACCCCTAATGTTCCATAAAATTCAATTCATGAGGAAACATCTGGGGGGGAAGAACCACTAATGTCTATGGCCTCATCATTAGGCATCATTGAGACAGAGGAGTTTCCTCCTTGGTTTTTAGTAGAAGGCTATTTGATTTTGGACCCTATTGGTCTTCCTCTTCATTTAGAAGAGGGGACATCATTTTTGAGTTCCAGATCATCATCAGAAAAACCTTGAGAGGATAGGTCAAGATCCATGAATGGGTTAGAGGTGCAAAGTGAATTGAGATTGTGCGAGGTATCTGCAGGAATGATTTCAACAACAAAATCATCAGAGATCTCTTTGAAATTCTTTGGGTGAGGATTAAGGTGAAAAAAATACAAACTAGGCTGATTTGAAATGATTGGCTTCGAAGTAGGCAAGCCAGAATGTGGTGAAGGAGTGCGAGATAAATCAGGAATAGGATAAGAGGGCGGCTGAGGAGGTGTCGAAGTAAGGAATCGCATAGCAAAAGGGATACCCTTCATTTTGGCCCTCTTCTTCCTTTTTTTGAGACAGTTTGAAACCCATTGTTATGCTTTGTTTCCATGGCAGGTAAAGACTATGGGACAAGAGAAGAAGGTCACGAGGCATGGAGAGAGGTAATAGCTGGTGACATATTGGGAAGAGCGGTCAAAGGTGAAGGTTTACTCAAAGATGATTCTAAATTAGGTTTATATTTTCTTTTAGAAGCAATAAGATTAGCTATTTTTCTCTGAGGAGGATATAGTTTGAGAATAGGGCAATATTTTCGTAGATGTCCCTCTTTTCTACAAAGAAAATAGGAGTTGAGGCCTCCTAAAACTTCAATGGGGCAAGAATAAATATCTGAAGCAATGTTAATCTTAATATCGTTAGGGATTTCTCTTCCTGGGTTAAGGGAAATTAAAATCTGGGCATCCATATGTGGGACAAGCCTGACTATGTCATCCATTCTTCTGAATTTGCCAATAGGTTCTAGGAGTTGGGGCAAGAAACGCCACAAAAATGGTGGAATTTTCTTAACCAAAATCCACCTTGGGGCTGAAAGGGCCAAAAATTATTCATGGATGGCCTCAGGGGTCCATGTTAGGGCATGAAATGAGGTATTTCCTATAGTCCAGTACTATCTTTTAAGAATAGAAGCTTGAGAATCATGATTATTGAAAAAATAAACAAATAAACCCTTTTGTATTTGCCTACAAAATGAAATATGAAAACCAAGTTTAAGATTCCAATAATTGTGGAACCAGTCATCTAAAAACCTTCTGGGAGGACATTTTTCAATTTCAACTGTCGTAGGGAAAATAACAGAATTCTTTAACCTACTCTTTTCTTTCATAATTTCTACAAGCATTTTCGGATTCGGAGAAACAGAGAAAGATGGGAAAACAACCCCAGAACCCTTACTAGATTCCTCAGCTTCATTTGAAGTGGCAATATTAAACCTAGCACTGGCATCGATGGCAGAGGAGGATTGAGCGACGGATTTGGAAAAGGATTTAGGTTTCTCAGAATGGGAGGCATGTTTGTTAATATCGGCGGTCTCATTAAGGATGTTAGACTCCATAGGACTCCCCATTAATGGCGAGGGTATGTTAGTGGGTACGGCCTCTGCCGAGCGGCAGAGGGAAGAGTTAGGAGAAGACATATTCAAAACATTGAAAAAGGAAGGAGCACACCTGTCATTCGATGAGGTCGGGAGATGCACAGCGCAGTTTCCAAGGCCGCTAGAGGTGCACTTCGACGGATCGGGCGACGGTTTTCGCATTTGCAGATAAGTCTGGTTCCTATCTAAATCTCAAAGTTTAAATTCTTTTTTTTTTTAAAGTTGTTTTAAATTAAATTAAAATTTGTTTTTAATTTTTAATTAAAGTTTTTTTTTTCTAAAGTAAAGTTTTACTTATTAAAGTAATTTAGATTTTTATTTTTTAGTATTCTAATTAATATTAATATGCTTTTCTTTTATAGTTTTTTTAATGTGGCTTTATTAATAATATATTAATATTAACATTTATTTAAAAATATTACTTTTAGATTTTTGCTTTTTGTAATTATATTGAGTTTTAATAATTATTAAATAGATTAATTTATATGTGGTAGTCTTATAAATTATTCTATAGGTGAATTAAATTGCACTTTTTTGGAGATTTAATTATAATGTTGATAATAATTTTATTAGATAAACTAATTTGTATAATTCTTATTGTAAATTGGTTTATCATTATGTTTTATTAATGCTTTCAAAAATTGAAATTATCATGCAATGATGTTTTCTAGATGACTATTAACTAGATTGTGTGTTTCTCTCTTTTATGGATCTGTATTAATTTTTGGTTATCTGTTGGGACTAGTTGACCCTTAGGATGTTGTACTAGGACTTGTTGGGAATTTATTGGTAGTTAGTTCTATTTGATTATTTTGTGGTGATTGATATTATTTATTCGATCTTTTTACCAAACCTAGTTTGTTTGAACTCCTATTATGTGATATTTTAAGAGTACCTTATATTATTATGGTTAATGGAGAATCAATGGTTCCTGTATGGGTAGGAACCAGTTTATGAGACTTGTGTGTGTATTTTTGACCTTGAGCTTAGGGGAGGTTAAATAGGTGCATCTTAGGGGAGTGGCTTACAATAGGGGTCTGGGGCCCAAAGAGGCCAGCTCCAAGGTAACCTATCGTAAGTTATTAATAAAAGATAATTTATTAATAAAACTTGGGGTTAACATTAAATATAAGGTTTTTCATGATGCCTCACTCATTTCTTGAGCGCTTGTGTAGGCTAAGGATGAGAATGGGATGATACCTAGAGAGTAGGTATGATTATAATTCCTCATCTTGATGAGACGGTATTCTGGTTCCGCATGAGTCATGTTGAGGGTCCAAGGTCTAGAGTGACTAGTCCAGGGTAACTCAAGTGATTGACCATATGATGAAACTCCCATAGAATGTAGCCTAATTCTTCTCCGTAGTTCCTACTTTACCTTTTATGGTTGTGGTTTTGGCATTTGCTTTTGGTTTTAGTGGTTGGTTAATGCTGGTGTTTTGGTTAATTTATGTGTGTCCTTTATCTTTGGATGGTGTACCCTTGTATTAACATTTGATCTCTAATGTGTCTTGAACTTTCCTATACTTACACTTCTGCTTTAGTCTTTCTTGTTGTGTACCCGTGTGTGTGGGCCTGATATTATAATGACCTAAAAATGGTCACCGAAACCCTAGACCCCTAATCTCAGTCTCATATCAAGAAAGCCTAATCTTGATTATCCTAAGTCCTAAATCAAATAGGCAATTCATCAAATTCAAATTGATTTGACCTAAACCATAGGTCCTAATCGATCATCTTACTTGATTAATTAATTAATCCCTAAAATCACATTACAATGGAAAATAAACCTTATCTTAATTATTTAATTAATATTTTGATATATTAATTAAATAAAATTTCTAAATTGTTAATTAAATAAAAAAAGTGAATTAAATTAATTAATAAAAAAATATGCATTCAAAATCATTTAAATTATTAAAAATGCATATGACATCATCAAATCCAGTTAACTGATTATCCAAAATGGAAACAGTCCAGTTCCACTCAGTTAACTGATTCTCCACTGTTTATCATTTTGGAAACATTTTAGTTAACTGAAAACTGATTTTGGAAGTTTCCAAAATAACTGATCAGCTAGTTCAGTCAACTGACTCTTTCGACCAATCACATTGCTTGCACATGGATTGTGCTTCTTCAATCAAATCTGAGCCACTCTTTTCTTTCGATCTCGACCGTCGATTCGAGAGAGATTTATATAAAAGAGAAACTCATTTCCTTCACAGGTATCCTAACTTTTATTATTATTATTATGCTACATTTTACATTCTAGCTTTCTCACATTTTAGCTTTCAATTTCAATAATGACCTAAAAGTGGTCACCTAAACCCTAGACCCCTAATCTCAGTCTCATATCAAGAAACCCTAATCTTGATTATCCTAAGTCCTAAATCAAACAGACAATTCATCAAATTCAAACTGATCTGACCTAAACCCTAGGTCCTAATTGATCATCTTACTTGATTAATTAATTAATCCCTTAAATTACATTACAATGGAAAATAAATCTTATCTTAATTATTTAATTAATATTCTGATATATTAATTAAATAAAATTGCTAAATTGTCAATTAAATAAAAAAAGGGAATTAAATTAATTAATAAAAAACAAATATGCATTCAAAATCATTTAAATTATTAAAAATGCATATGACATCATCAAATCCAGTTAACTAATTATCCAAAATGGTAATAATCCATTTCCGCTCAGTTAATTGATTCTCCACTGTTTATCATTTTGGAGACATTTCAGTTAACTGAAAACTGATTTTGGAAGTTTCTAAAATAACTGATCAGCCAGTTCATTCAACTGACTCTTTCGACCAATCACATTGCTTGCACATGGATTGTGCTTCTTCAATCGAATCTGAGCCACTCTTTTCTTTCGATCTCGACCGTCGATTCGAGAGAGATTAATATAAAAGAGAAACTTATTTCCTTCATAGGGATCCTAACTTTTATTATTGTTATTATACTGCATTTTACATTCTAGTTTTCTCGCATTCTAGCTTTCAATTTCAATTTTCTTTAATTGTTAGTTTGTTTAAGCATGAAAATTTAATTTAGAGAATATTTCAATTTGGTGTTATTAAAATGAATCAATCACACTTCAATTTGGTGCTCTTAAAATTGAAGCTTAATTAGCTTTGGATTAACAACAATCTGCATCTTGCATTCATCATTTTAGATCAATCATCAAGGTTAAAAATCTTTCGTTTAGGATATTGGTGTAGTCACTGAGTTTGCGATGACCTAAGAGAAAACTCATACCCCTGTCTACTAGAAGGCAATGGGTCATTGTCGGTTAGTGTAGTTGTTTATTTCAATTTCATATTTTCTAACCCGCTAACCACGTAAAGACTCATTGAACTGTGTGTTTGTTGTGCAGCTTGCAGGTACCCCATTTTCACACACACATTTCTGGCACCCACCGTGGGGTTCAAACCCATGACCAAAATTCCTTCTATCTTCTGTCTATTATTCTCTCAATGCCTTTGAGTTCTATTTCATCTCATTCCATCTCTATGCTATAACTTTTCTAACACATTTGCATTTTGTTTAGTGCATTTAATCATTTTTAGCTTGCATGTAGATTGCATGTTCTACTTTTTATCTTGCATGTAATTTTAGTGGATTGCATGTTTTGATTTTTAGCTTGGATGTTATTTCTATAGGTTGCATGTCTTTCTTTTTATCTTGCATGTCATTTCTATAGGTTGCATGTTTTGCTTTTTAGCTTGCATGTCATTTTTGTAGGTTTCATCTTTATCTTTTTAGCTTGCATGTAATTGTAGTAGGTTGCATATCATTTTTGTAGGTTGCATGTTTTATTTTTTAGGTTGCATGTCATTTTTGTAGATTGTATATATTTTTGCATTTTAAATTGTTAAAAAACAACAAGATTTTATATATTCTCTAATACTCATGGTTGTCTTTGTTTTCTATTTTTCTAT
The DNA here is from genome assembly GCA_018584345.1 of Thuja plicata. Classification (NCBI taxonomy): domain Eukaryota; kingdom Viridiplantae; phylum Streptophyta; class Pinopsida; order Cupressales; family Cupressaceae; genus Thuja; species Thuja plicata. The sequence continues at coordinate 3,888,155 of MU227120.1, read as the reverse complement.
TTTTACATCCTAACAGTGGTTTGCAGGACATTGTAAATGAAGAAAAAATCATAAAATACTAATGAGTTTGATGCAGGATGCTTTTCGAAGACCTTGCATGTCTTCCAAAACCATCATGTCTGCATTTTGTAGTTAAATAACACTTCAAATTTGGTGCTTAAAAAGAATCAATTTTCTTGTGTTTGAAGTGTTATTTAGATTTGTAATCCCAAAGAATTGCATGAACATGTCCTCTCCCCTTGCCTTCGCAGATCTTGGGTGTAAGAGAAATTTATGCAAATATTTTAGCGTGGCTACCTCTCGAGAGCTTTAACAGAGCCGGTGAGAGTGGATTGCCCGACCGGTAACAGGCTAAAGCCAAGCCCTTCCAAACCGGTATATAAAAATGTCATTATGATTAATCTCACAGTGAACAGGTGTTGAATATGTTATACTAGGAAGAAGATCTCCCTCAGTACCCTTGTGGTGTGTAAAAACCTACAGAATTCAACTTTTATAGGCTGGGAGGCCTCCATAACGGGGCTAATCTACTGCATGTATAACCACTTGAATAGATGCCCTAACTAAAAACTTTTTTGTAGTATCCAAAAACCCTCTATTTGCTAGCACAGAAGGTTAGAGACTGACTAAGACATCCCACATTTTCACGGCTCTTAGTAGAGACAACGGTCCCTTGGGTAGTGATTACCCTTGGGATTCGAAGCTTGGTGTTCCTGAGAAGTGAGTGCACTATAAGTAGGAGCCCATACCTCCAAGCTTCTAAGTTGTTTTCTATGAGTAGGCATGGCTGAACTTTGGTTCAAGTGGGAATTCAGAAGATATTGCCAAGTCTTACCTAGGTTGTGGCATGTATGTTCTTTTTACAGCAACCATTCTTCTTGATGTGTCTTGCATGAGTGAAACACAAAAAAAAAACAATCAAAACAAACATCAAAATGCTTAAACAATTCCAAATCTACACTCTTAGTTGTTAAACTGTCAAACTCTTGTTTGAGTTTTTGCATCTACTATCAATATCTAGAAAATAATCGAATTGTTGTCCAAATATTTTCTTCCATCACGCTGGTTCTATCTGGATTTTCTCAAATCTGTGCTTTCACCAACATCACTACTAGTCTATCTTTTACTGCAATCTGTTGACAGTCTCACTCGCCTTCTATTTTGAGGTCTGACTTGTTGTGCTAGTCCAAGTGACCCATTATCTATTTCAATCTTATCATCTTTGTTTGTGTTTTCCTTATCCTGAGTTGCAAGAGAAGGTTTGTTAACCTTGACTCATGATCAGAGTCATTTCTATCTCTCTCAGTTGGACATTATCTCCTTTATCCTTTGGTCTTGGACTTAATCAACACTTTAGATATCACTTCAGCACCTATCAGTCAATCAACTAATTCATCGTATCTCCTCTTCAATCTTCTAATAAAGTGCATCAAGATGATCTTACAATGTCTAAAAGAAAATGGGCTAAACCTTATGGTCCTAACAATGCACAAGAAGAGATTCTTATGGCAGCTTTATCAAAACAACTCCAAACTTTGAAATCTAAAATCTAGGAATTAAAGGGGGAAAAGGATACACAATACAACAAATCCTCATCAAGCTTAATCTATCCTTTTCTATTTGATCACAATCAATTGAGTGGCTCCAAAGCCCTAAAAGCTGCTGAAAACACCATGGAGCCTCCCTCCAAAGGGATTAGTAACCTCATGAAAGAAAAACCTTGGGTTAAACGCAAGAGGGACTTCACTCCTTTGGGACAATCTTATGAATCAACATTGGAAGAACTTCTTGAGAATTATCTCATCACATTTCCTCAAGCCACATCACATGGATTGAGATTCTTGAGTACTTATTGTGTATATCATCGACACAATGAGCATAAAGCTTCATCTTGCATGGAGCTGAAACATAAAATCCAAGATCTCATAGATGATGGCATAATTGAAGTGGAATATCCTAACGAATCATCCAGTGAAGATACTAATCTTAAGCATGATCAATATCAGGAATCCATGTCTAGAAATGGTTCCCATGTCACATCTACTTCTTCTAGCATTCCTCCATCTCCTAAAGCTTCACAACTAGCCACACCATCCCTATCAAAGAATGAGCCTAATGACGACTATGTCTACCCTCAAGGTCTACCTCTAAAAGAGATCCAAGATAATAAGCATACGAATGCAAGTCTTTCTTAGGCTTCGAAGATCATAGACCAAAAGCGTCCATGTGCTTCAATGCTTTATCATGCCTATTCTAAATGATTGTCCATCAACATGTCAAGAATCCTCTATGCATATTAACACTCCTACCTCATCCTTAGAAGTGGGTCAATGTTAAGAGGACAATCCAAAGTGTGAAGAAACAAATATCGGTAATGATCAAGATCAAGACACCATCTATCCTTACCCAATAGTTGACCAAAGTCACATATCTCAAGAGTGTCATGATGATTTTATCATCCCATTCCATTTCTTCCAAGAAGATAGCCCTCCATCTCCCAAGCAAGATCAAGATATCCTTTCCACCATCTCTAATGAGCCTATTGAAAATCAATAGAAAGGTATCCTTTGTACATAATCTAATGATCCTTGTCAAGATCAGAGCATCCCATCATCCCCTTGTCATATTCTTCCATATCCAGAAACTATCATTCCTCAAAATCCCTTGCATAAAAATAAATTCCCTCAAGCTTTAGCCGCTCCTATCAAAGCTACTCATGCACCTATGGATATAAATATGAATTCTACAAATGAGAGACTCGGCAATGCAGTTCACTCTAAAGATGTTGATATCCCTTCCACACCTTATCTCCCTCCATTCAAACCTAACCGTGTGCCTTCACTATCCTCAAAATCCATTCTTGGTCCCTATATCCCAAATCTAAAATCATCAAACCTTCCATCTATATTCGATCCTTATATCCCTCCATCCACCTTGCCTATCACTACTAGCTTTTCATCCACTTATCTTATCCCCTATCAAAATCAACAAAGACATTCATCCTTGAACTCTCCCTATCAACCAATCTATATGAACCATCCATATCGACCCTATTCATCCACACTCCCCAAGTCTTTTGGAAGCAATTTGGATGTACAACAAAAAAATCAGAAATACAAGAATCTACTTACATATGAAGATCACTATGTCCCATCTAATCGACATGTGGCTACAAAGAAAAAGAAAATACTCAAGAGGCCACAATGTTCCACTAAGATAAGAATAAAACCAAATAAAATATGTGTTCCTAAATCCATCATGGAAGAATTTTGTTCTAAATCTAAGCAAAGATTAAAGTCAAAGAAAATATGGGTTCCTAAATCCATCATGGAAGAATTGCGTTCTAAATCATCTAAAAGAAAAGGAAAATCAAAAGCTATGTGGATTCCCAAGTCTCTCCTAAAGGACTTGGAGACAAAAATAAAATCAAAAGTTATGTGGACTCCCAAGTCTCTCTTAAAAGACTTGAACAAAAAGGAAAATTCAGAGTTGGCATCCAAGCTTCCAAAGACTTCCACTTCATCTCCATCTAAACACCTCTCACCTTCTAACTCTATTTTGGGTCCTCATGTCCCCAAATCCATTACCTTGAATACTACATCCATCTTGGGTCCTTATGTACCAAGATCCATATCCACTCATCCATCAAAGCCTCAAGCTATTCCATCCACTTTTCCTCCATCCGCTGAATACCCTTCAAGGGGTGCGTCAATGTTGATCTTATCCCCATTTCCATCTACCTCTACACAAACCATTCAATACCCTATCCAATATCCTACACCTACCTCCTACCCATCGATCCCATATCCTTCCATTCCCCTTATCCAATCCATCACATAAATCCTTGGCTACCATCTCCCTTATCCTCCATACCATTCATTCCCTACCATCACCCTAACAACATCTTTGAGCATACTTTCAGCGGCCTTGGCACATCATAGCATATCATTCGAAGGAGAACTATCCAAAGAGAAAGAAGCTTATGTTCCTCCATAATATCAAAAGTACAAAAAAAAAGAAATAAAGAAAAAAGTGCCTTGGTGAAAACTTGGTAAACATGCACCTTGGTAGAAAAATTAAAGATAAGTCAATCTGTCCTATGGTTAAAATCACTTCTTGTGGTGCCTTGTATAAGCACCATGATGAAAACCTAGCAAACAGGCGGCATGCGTAATTCCTCCTTCTTGCACTCTTCACTTGGGGACAAGTTCCTTCCATGTCATCCTATCCATCATATCTTACATCCAACTAGTCCATGAGCATCCATGTTCCTTCTGGTGATCTTGACAAGGTTGAGCCTATCCATGAGCATCATGCCTCTTGCCATGCATTACCCTTTCCATCAACCTATTCACTTGTTGTCATCCACTATACCCTATTGTGATCTTGCTTATCCCAAGCCCATCCTTCCTATCTCTGAGCATTCCTGCCATAATCCAAAACCATCCACTTATACCTCCATCACCCCTTATCCTGATCATGCTATCCCATCACTATCCTATCCAAAATTGACCCCTTGGTCTTGATCAAAATTGAAAAATAGGTTCTTAGAAGTCTCTTAAAATTTCCATTCTTTTGGATTACATGATTTTCATGACATCAGGTCGTTATACTATATGCTATCTAGCATCGCTCCATGAGCCTACATTGCTATATTATTTTTTCCCTACCATGGGTAATCTTGAGGAGACTATCCTTGAGGGTTGAATTCACCATCTTCATCCATCATTGTATTTTATCCTCATCCATTAGCTTTCTAATCCATCTGTGATGTCCTCCACCTTGCTAGACATTGGCGGCAAAATAATGTGATCTTGCTTGAGATCTAGTAATCTCTAAAAATCTAAAAATTGGAAAAAGTCCTAAAAAAATGATCATCTTGGTGAAAACCTAGCAATAGGTTCCTTAATGCATCAATCAAAAAAATAAAAAATGGAAAAATACAAAAGAAGAAGAAAAAAAAGGATGGCGACACAGACATGCTTACAAGGTTTTCAATGATCACATCATTAATCAAAACCCCATCTCTTGGGACATCTTAGCTTCATCACATCACATCAAGTTGACATTATCATAAATCAAAAGCAACCCAATCAATTGTCTTATAAAGTGATGGATACACTCAAAACTAGAAAGCTCGGTCTTAGATGAGTAATTCATTTCTGAAACCAAATACATTGATCAAATTAGCTTCATCTCTTCAAATCAAGTCAATTTATGCTAAATAGCATCTTTTCCAAGTAGGTGAAAACTTGGTAAATAGGTGCCTCTTCAACTCAACACTCCATCTATCAATGCTCAGTCTTGGCATCAATCCTTTGATTCAATTTGTACATATCTTTTAGTCACTTTCATGACACCTTGGTTCTTTTGAGAACCCTCTTGGCTTGAAACCAATCCAGAGTCATAGTCTGGGGGCAAACGAATCAGCTTTGTCCTTGCAGTTGGAGTCAAGTTAGTCATCATTGTTTTCTACTAGGGGCATGGGTCCCCAAATCATATCACATCTTTGGATTACACTAGAGTCAGTAATCTTGTAATTTCTGAAGGACAACTCACTACTGATGCAAACACGTGTTTCTCAACACCTTAATCAAAAGTGTTTCTTAAAACTATCTTTGGACACATCTGTGTTTCTTAACACACATTGGATACCACAAATGTAACAACAGATCGATAGCAATCAAACACATCGTACTCACAAGCACAATGGTGTTTCTCAACACCTCATCCATATACACATCTGTAAACTTTAAAACTAGCTGAAGTATATTGAAATTCTCTTTGTATGCTATCTATTCTCATTGATTTTCATTAATCTTTTCTTTGTCTACTGCTTGTTTTTGTGGTCCCGATGATCCAAAAACGTCAAATAAATAGGGTGTATGCGGTAAGAGATCCTGTATTAAGGTGGAAAATCCTCACATCCCTCAATCTTGTTTATTTGTACGCCAAGGTGAGGTCAGAACTATCTCCTTGACTATTATTTCTCTACTTGTTTACACAAGACCTCACTCATGGTTATCTTGGCTTTGTATGCCTTGATACTAGTGTACTCTTCCAACATCAACTAGAAACAACGTTCAGGTCATCTCAGCTATTGTGCCTCAATGCTTACATTAGTTTCTCATATCTTATCTGATGAAAAGTCATATTCATATCCTTATGGTTGCAGTGGCACCAGTAAGGATTGTATCGACTTCGATGTTCCAAAAATGCTCAATGATGAAAATTTTCAACGGTAAAGCTTCAGTGACTACACCTTAGGTTGCATTCATGTTAGTCTTGCATCTACATCTGCATCTTCTTGGTGTTGAAATTAGCATAATATCGATATCTCTATCCAATGTGAAGGATCTGACATTCTAATCGATCAATCTTCTCATTGTCAAGTGGTCAGTTGTGCGTAAACATGACACCCCTCGCTAATTAGACTGTCCTGATTCCATTTTTAGGATCAAAATCAAAATTTGATGTTTGACTTTTTCAGTCAACTAGAGCTGACCGCTTGCACAACCAATGGAAATCTCTCATGCTTTTATTCTAATCAATCCTCCTATCTTACTTTTGGTCAATCTTGGTCACCAAGACCTCCCATCAAGTACATCTTTTGTCCTAATCGCTTGGGACCTATTTCTCATCAGATCAGCTTCTTCTTGCATCATGTTATCAATTGAATTGCTTCTCACCACTGGGGCGCCATATTTTGATTTCACTCATGAGGGGGCAGGATTAGGACATCAACATTCCATTTCATCACATCCTCAATCAGAACCCCATCGCTTGGGGAATCTTAGCTTCATCACATCAAATCAAGTTGAGATCATCTTAAAATCAAAGGAAACCTAATCAATGGTCTTATACAGTGATGAATACACTTGAAACTAGACAAGATCAGTCTTATACGAGCTAGTCGGTATTGAAACTAGATACATTGATCAAATTAGCTTCATTGCTTCAAATCAAGTCAATTTGCTTGCTAATCAAATCTCTTAACGGTAATAAGTTTCATCGCTTCAAATCAAACTGGTTATTCATTCAAACCAATAAAAAGGTTTGAGATTTCTTGACAGATGTCCAGTTTCATCACTTCAAATCAAACTGAGCATTCTGTTTAATATATTTTGATCGATCTTTATCCAATCAAGCTCGAATTTGGTGTTCTTCTTCAAAAGAATGGTTTCATCACTTCAAATCAAACTATTATGGGTCTTCTCACTAACAAGTCTTTGAATCAATGCGCTGATCGCACATCAATTCAAAGAGGGGCAAATGTAATGACCTAAAAGTAGTCACCTAAACCCTAGACCCCTGATCTCAGTCTCATATCAAGAAACCCTAATCTTGATTATCCTAAGTCCTAAATCAAATAGACAATTCACCAAATTCAAACTGATCTGACCTAAACCCTAGTTCCTAATCGATCATCTTACTTGATTAATTAATTAATCCCTAAAATCACATTACAATGGCAAATAAACCTTATCTTAATTATTTTATTAATATTATGATATATTAATTTAAAAAAATTGCTAAATTGTCAGTTAAATTAAAAAAGGGAATTAATTTAATTAATAAAAAACAAATATACATTCAAAATCATTTAAATTATTAAAAATGCATATGACATCATCAAATCCAGTTAACTGATTATCCAAAATGGAAACAATCCAGTTCCACTCAGTTAACTGATTCTCCACTATTTATCATTTAGGAAACATTTCAGTTACCTAAACACTGATTTTGGAAGTTTCCAAAATAACTGATCAGCTAGTTTAGTCAGCTGACTATTTCGACCAATCACATTGCTTGCACATGGATTGTGCTTCTTAAATCAAATCTGAGCCACTCTTTTCTTTTGATCTTGACCGTCGGTTCGAGAGAGATTTATATAAAAGAGAAACTCATTTCCTTCAAAGGGATCCTAACTTTTATTATTGTTATTATGTTACATTTTACATTCTAGATTTCTCACATTTTAGCTTTCAATTTCAATTAGCTTTAATTGTTAGTTTGTTTAAGCACGCAAATCTAACTTAGAGCATATTTAAATTTGGTTTTATTAAAATGAATCAATCACACTTCAATTTGGTGCTCTTAAAATTGAATCTTAATTAGCTTTGGATTAACAATAATTTGCATCTTGTATTCATCATTTTAGATCAATCGTCTAGGTTAAAAATCCTTCATTTAGGATATTGGTGTAGTTACTGAGTTTGCAATGACCTGAGAGAAAACTCATACTCCTGCCTGCTAGAAGGCAATGGGTCATTTTTAGTTAGTGTATTTTCTTATTTCAATTTCATATTTTCTAACCCGCTAACCACGTAAAGACTCATTGAAGTGTGTGTGTTTGTTGTGCAGCTTGTAGGTACCCCATTTTCACACATACATATATTATCTCCTCAACACAATGGGAGTGGAGCTTTGGTTCCACGAGGTCGGGTGGTAGTGATTCTTTTAACATTTGATATCTGACACTCTTGTTCTTTCTTGGATGATTCTTATTGCGGTTCTACCTTCGTATTCTTCTAGAGACTTGTTCAGTTTCATGAGTTGTGTAACTATATCTTATATGTATTTTGGTTGGCATCCTTTCAGATGATGTGTTGCATTGTTATTTATTATTGCATACCCTACGACTTGTGCAGTGGATGCTGATTCATTTATGTATACCTTGGGTATACATTGTATATGTGATCTTATTATATGAGATGGATTTTGGATTCAATTGATGTATCTTTTATGTTAGCTCTTTATAGTTGTTCCTTGTAGATTAGTTTTCTTAAGTAATTCTACGTCAAGGAACCCTCGAGATTTGTAATCTTTGTTTGAGTTATGAGTATGTTCTATGTTTCATTATTTTTCTTCCATGTTGTTATCATTATTGTATGTAAACATTAAAAAAATTATCCTGTTAACTTAGTGTCATGTTTATGTTAGATTCTTTTGGGTTCCCTGGTGGGGCATTACAGTATGTATATCTAAATGTATGTATATGTGTGATATATGTGTGTGTATGTACATGTATATATGTGTATAGTCAAAAAATGGAATCACTTCCATGATAGACTGGTTTAGCCTTCCAAGTAAGTGGTTTGGAGTCATATCAAGCACCTTGAGTGGGTTCCAGATCTAGACCTGGCTTTCCCCCTGTTCTGCCCCACTTTCCACTTCTTTCCAACCTAATTTTTGCATTCTAGACTCTAGACCTGAGATCTTGGACCTCAAGGTCAGGGTCAACCTTTTTGGTCTATGTCAACCTTGACCCTGACCTAGGTCAAGGTTGACCTTGACCTTGACCCAGGGTTCATATCCTGGGGTCCCACAGTTTCTGGATGTCGGTCTTTGCAAAAGTTGTTTCCCGCTTCTGGGTCGGCTATTTCAGGTTCCGAAGCATCGATTCCTAAATTATATTTAATATAGGTCCTCTCCTAAGGGTAAAGGCTTTAATGGGAATTTAATTATCCTATTTTGGCCTCCTTAGAAGATTGTGCCCTAGTTTCATATAAAAGGGAGCTTTCTCCTCTTATTTTCTCTAAGTCTTCTAATTGTGATCAAGCATTCTCAAACTATCATCAAGTGCAATTCCAGCAAGCTAAGGAGAAAGAATTCAAGCAAGCATTCATCCATCCTCAAGAATTCTAGCATCCATTTTCATGAAGGAGATACATTGGAGGCCATTGAAGGATTCAAGCTACATAGTGCCCTTTTGGTGATCTCTCCATCCACCTTCCTCCAAGCCTCTTCTAAATCAAGAACCCATCCAAGACTTGGTGTTGGAGATCTACAAGAAAGAGATTGAAGACATCCTACATTCTACATTCCATATTTTGGTGTATACTTGTGGATCCACAGATTCAGATCCACAATAAGGACTTTTTACAAGCAAGGTGAATTTATGCGTTTACGTTGTTTACTTCTGCAATTTCAATTACATATATTTAAGGTTAATTCCAAAACCGGGGTTTGACTAAGGCAAACCACCCCCCCCCCCCTCAACAAACAAACCTCTTTTTCTTGTAGATACAGGTTTGGGACTGCTGATGTGGACTCAGATCTAGATACCCTTTTCAGCTTTCTTTCAGGCTCCGCGAACATATTTTATGTCGACGCTGTGCAGGTTAGGGTCAACATTATTGGGTCAGGGGTGACATTTGTGGGTCAAGGTCGACCTTTTTCATAAGACAGTGTCAAATCAAAAAAACATTTCAGGGTTTTGTTCATCTCTGCATTCTGGTTCTGGATCATACTTTAGATTTTCCAGAAATAGTCTACAGACCTTAGAAAATAGCATTTTTTGGATCTGCAATACCTTAAGGTTGGTTCTTCTTCTCATCCTTTTCAATTTCTGCCACATATCATATCTATATAATCAATTAACAGAATTTAAGATCTTCTTCTTTACTCTCATTTCCAAATGATTGATTCATTTGTGCATTAATCGCTCATTTGGGTTGATCAACTTGGATCTTACATTTGTGCATTTGGGGATAAGGGTGGAACATATTATCTTCCTCATAATCACATTTTAATACAATTATAATTTAAATGTAAAGTATAGGGAAATATACAATCAAACCCTAATAAAACTAAATAAACAAAAAAGATTTTTTTTTCCTTTACATTTTGGTGAACCTGCGATAGACAACTCTTTCTTTTTGGTGTTAGATTTACATGTTTATGCTAGATCTTGCATGTTCTTTTAATTACATTCAAAATTAATAAATCAAAAAGTTGTGTTAAGTTCATTTGCATTATATTGGTGTATGAGCTTTACCACCTCTACTCCTACTTATAGTATCCCAGTTAGAAGAAGTCATAGACTTATGGGTTCCTTTGATCCTGAGTCTTCCTCTCCTTTCCTTAGGATTCCCAATGATAATTTGATAAATCATGATTCCAATCCTTCTATGGAGCATAACTCTGCTCACTCATCTCATGATGAGGATGATGCTTTAAGAGTTCCTCCTAAACAAGTGCAAAACCTTTCAACCAAACTTGATAAAATGGGAAATTGGCTTATCCAAGAAAACCATAATCAAGATTCTATCCAAGCTATAGAGGCTCTTAAGAAAGTCCTCCGTGATAACGTCCAAGGTGTTAATTTATTATGTAGTATTACTCATCTTGTGAATTTGAATGTTAAACCTTTAGCTCAAGAAGCTCAAGAGTTAGGATTCACACCTATTGTCACTAGCGTAGGACCTTCTTCTATTTCTCTACCTAGTATACCTACTTACACTCCTCCTTTGATGACAACTTCTCTCCCAAGTGCACCTATCCCTATGAGTGTTCCGCCAGTATCTTTACCTACCTCACAACCTTCATATCATAGTGTGCCTTTTACTTATACTAATCCTCTTCCAACTATGGTTCCTAATGTTCCACCGGTTGTGTCTTCTATCCCTGCTGCTTCTTATACTTCTCCTAGTGTTCCCAATATTGCTATGCCACATGTTTCTTCTAATGATTCCACAATTATTATTTTGGCTCAAACTGTGTCATCTTTACAACAACAACTAGCATCTTTAACTCAATCCAAATTTAGCATTCCTACATGTGACATGGGTAGTCCTTTATCTTTAGACATCATTCATGCTACTATCCCTCAGCAAGCCGATATGCCTCATCTTGAGAATTACAATGGTAAAGGTGATCCTGTTACTCATGTTAAAACATTTCAAATCCTTTGTAGTGGTTATGCTCATGACCATAGGATCTTAGCTAAATTGTTTGCTAGAACCTTTCAAGATAAGGCTTTACAGTGGTATTGTTCCTTACCTCCTTATTCCATTGATTCTTTTCCTAAACTTGCTAATTCCTTTATTCAACAATTTCAAAATAACATTGGTCCACAAGTGTCCTTATTTGATTTAATGCACTATAAACAAAACTTTAAGGAAAAATTGATTGACTTTATTGTAGATTAAAGCATTTACATGCTCAGATTTCTTATCATGTTCCTGATATTGATATTCAACATATGTTTATTTCAAATTTACAAAAGGATATTAGAGATAAGATCCTGCTTACTGAATTTGCCTCCTTTCAACAATTGTGTGCAACACTTCACCATTATCAATTACAAGTGAGTCAATTTGAGAGAAACACTCCAATGGCTCCTGTTCTAGTTGATAAGAGTGACAATGCTCCTAATCCTAATAAGTTTAAGAAACCTAACAACTATGTCAAGATTAATAAATAGATGAATGCGGTTGCTGATCAAGTTGCGGCTACATCTGCATCCACTGCTTTTCGTATGAATCGTACGTTTACTCCTCTCTCTGAAACTTTGCATTCTATAATGAGTAGGTTGTTAAGTGCTAAATGATTACCTTGCCTCCTATTCGACCTCTTCTTCCCACCATGATAGATTCAAAATCCTTTGATTCCAAAGATTTCTGCCAATACCATCGCCAGAATGGCCATGACACTAAATAATGTTATTCTCTAAAGCATAAAATTCAAGACTTAATTGATTCTAAAGCTTTAACTGTTGATAATTTTGATGGTAACAGGAATAAATCTATTTCTCCTCCTAATCAAAACCTTCAAATCTATACCAAACCTTTACCTACACATGATACGAATACTATAGCTCAACCATCTTCTATGGATATCGTTTATGATTCAAAGATAGATGATCTTAATCATATTGTTAATCATGTTGAGAGTGTTGTGCCATCTCAACTTACTGTTCAAGATCCTTAACCTCCACTTCAACTTCCAATTCCACCTAAACATCAAAAATAAAGTAAAGACAAGCGACCTAGGGAACTTTTAATTACCTTTGATGATTCTGAAACAATTAAAGCTCCCGATGGTCCCCTTTATATCTATGCTAGGATTGCTAAGATACCTACTCGTGGTTGTCTAGTTGATCCCGCATCTTTAATAAATGTCATTACTAAGGAGAATCCTTTTATGAAAGGCCTACAATGTGATTATTATGATACATCTGATGCATGGATCCAAACATGTAATGGTTTTCTTTATCTTGCACTTGGTTCTATTAACTTACCTGTTGAACTTTGTGGTAAAGTTGTAGATACTACCTTCATCATTATCCCTACTTCTGATCAATTTCAAATCAAATTTGGTTTACCTTGGATAACTACTATGCATGCTATCACTTCTCCCATTCATAAATGTCTTACGTTCATTCATAATGGAGAATTCAAGACAATTAATCATAGTTTATATCAACCTTCTAGGCCTAGAGATTGTGCTACTCTCGATTTCTTTTGGCCCTCATTACCTAACTCAAGTCCTCCTCGCCCTGATCATCTCTTTCGCTCATACCAAGCTTACAAACATCGCAAAATTGTTGAGTTAAGTATGCCTCAGATAGATCCTAACCGTGGTCTTTTTCCTACACCTTCCATACCTCCTTTATCAATTACTTCTAATTCTAGTACTCAAACTTCTACTGTTTCATCACAACCTATTGAGAATCCTCCCATAGAACCTATGAAGGAATTTGTGGTCATTCCTCCTAGTTCTCAACATGTGGTAATAAAAGCTAAACGTAACAAATCTACTAATGAATGTCATAAGAAGGTAGAGCTAATGCTAGAGCCCATGCTTCTGCTATTCGAAACTCCTTACATTCTTTTGATCAACCTATGCCTGATGTGTCGAAAGAATTCAATATTCATAATGATGTTAAGATGAATGAGTATGATGATCCTATTCACATCTTAGAACCCATTTCAATCAACCTTGATGAGGAGGACACTCTCGATGATCCTATTGATCTTAGTGATGAATATGATACCATTGATCTACCTCATATGCTTTCAACTCAGTTAACAATTACACCTAGTAATGAGCATTGTGATTCTCAAGAGGATCCTTGTTTGGAACTGGCTATCATTCCTACTATATTGGATATAGTCCCTCTTGCGAGTATCCCACCTTCCATCAATAACATAAACCAAGATGGGGAGGGTTGGTAATGTGCTTGATTGGATTATCTTTTATGGTAGCCCCTTTTGTGTTTGCATGTTGTAATGTGCTTCTCCCGTAATGTATTTGATAAATGTTTGTTAGACTCTTTTATACGACCCTTGTTACTTTGTTGGTGCAAGGTGATAAAGGAATCAAACCTGTTGTACATATTCTTCTATAGGGATATTTATTCTTCTATATGTTGTTTCATGTAATGTTGTACTTGTGCTATTGTTTGTAACTATTTTCCTTGTGTAGTCTACTTGGATCTGTGACATGGTATCACTAATTCTTTTTGGTCTCCAGGTTGTGGTCCGAAAAGATTCTTCTTCGTAACTCTTAAGTTTCTTTATTCCATTGTGATTGTAGTTCTACTTTCTTTGGGGAATGATGTCAATTCATTTGCAATAATACTATATTTCTATATACATGTTATCTTATGATCATACTAACCCCACATTAGGTAGATCCCTCTTGTGTTCTGTTGTATGTTTATGTTTTATTTTCCTTGATTTGTCTTCCTTTGAGGGCATCTCGCAGTGGAAACATAATTCGTAGAGTTGTTTATGTTTCCATTAAAACCATTGCTCCTGTTAAAGTGTTAGCAATGACTTTAACATGGGGGCATACACTCTACTCACTTTTTACACACATGCATGTTCAAAATAGTTTTCAAGACTTAAAAATTTTCCCTTTATGGATTAAAAACCAATCCTTAAAGTATGGACATTTTACCTTTTAGGATCTCTTGATCCCTCCGGTTTAAATTTACATGGATCTCTTGATCCTGCCAGTTTTTAATTTACAATGTTTTTGATCCCTTTAAGAACGGATTTCCCTGATGGGTTGACTAGTGAGTAGCCACATTCACTAGGCAGTTCAACTCCATCTCTCCAGTTACGCTTTTTGTGTGGTTCACAATGGGACATAAGTTCTCATTGGGCAAGATAATCACACCCTCCTCTCTTTCTCTCTTTAACTAGGTGATGTCTCTCTTATCATGATCTTAGGGTTGATAAAGACTTAATTCCCTTGGGGGCTTGAGGATTTCTTTGTCCCTTTTGATTCCAATAAGATTGTTTGTTCTATATGTTCTCCTTTACCAAGAGTTTGTGTTGAGATCATACTCTTGCTAAAGTGGGGCTAAATGTATAGTCGAAAAATGGAAGCACTTCCATGATAGACTAGTTTATCCTTCCGAGTAAGTGGTTTGGGTCATATCAAGGACCTTGAGTGGGTTCCTGATCTAGACCTGGCTTTCCCCCTGTTCTGCCCCACTTTCCACTTCTTTCCAACCTGATTTCTGCATTCTAGACTGCAGACCTGAGACCTCAGACCTCAAGGTCAAGGTCGAACCCTAGGTCAAGGTTGAGGTCAACCTTGACCTAGGTCAAGGTTGACCTTGACCTTGACCTAGGGTTCAGATCTCGAGGTCCCACAATTTCTGGATGTCGGTCTTTGCAAAAGTTGTTTCCAGCTTCCGGGTCAGCTGTTTTGGGTTCCGAAGCGTCGATTCCTAAATTATATTTAATATAGGTCCTCTCCTAAGGGTAAAGGCTTTAATGGGAATTTAATTATCCTATGTCGGCCTCCTTAGAAGATTGTGTCCTAGTTTCATATAAAAGGGAGCTTTCTCCTCTTATTTTCTCTAAGTCTTCTAATCGTGATCAAGCATTCTCAAACTATCAAGTGCAATTCTAGCAAGCTAAGGAGAAAGAATTCAAGCAAGCATTCATCCATCCTCAAGCATTCTAGCATCCATTTTTATGAAGGAGATCCATTGGAGGCCATTGAAGGATTCAAGCTACATAGTGCCCTTTTGGTAATCTCTCCATCCACCTTCCTCCAAGCCTCTTCTAAATCAAGAATCCATTCAAGACTTGGTGTTGGAGATCTACAATCAAGAGATTGAAGACATCCTACATTCTACATTCCATATTTTGGTCTATACTTATGGATCCACGGGTTCGAATCTGCCACAAGGACTTTTTACAAGCAAGTTGAATTTATGCATTTACTTTGTTTACTTTTGCAATTTCAATTACATATATTTAAGATTAATTCCAAAACCAAGGTTTGACTAAGGCAAACCCCTCCCCCCCCAACAAGCAAACCTCTTTTTCTTGCAGATACAGATTCAGGACTGCGGATTTGGACGTAGATCTGGATACCCTTTTTGGCTTTATTTTGGGCTCCGTGAACAGATTTTATGTCGACGTTGTGCAGGTCAAGGTAGACATTATTGGGTCAGGGGTGACATTTGTGGGTCAAGGTCGACCTTTTTCATAAGACGGTGTTGGATCAGAAAAATATTTTTGGGTTTTTTTCGTCTCTGTGTTCCAGTTCCGGATCATACTTCAAATTTTCCAGAAATAGTCTACAGACCTCAAAAAATAGCATTTTCCAGATCTGCAATACCTTAAGGTTGGTTCTTCTTCTCATCCTTTTCAATTACTGCCATATATCATATCTATTTAATCAATTAACAGAATTTAAGATCTTCTTTACTCTCATTTCCAAATGATTGATTCATTTGTGCATTAATCCCTCTTTTGGGTTGATCAACTTGGATCTTATATTTGTGCATTTGGGGATAAGGGTGGAACATCTTATCTTCCTCATAATCACATTTCAATACAATTACAATTTAAATGTAAAGGTTAGGGAAATATACAATCAAACCCTAATAAAACTAAATAAACAAAAAAGATTTTTATTTCCTTTACAATATACACACACACACACACACACACACACACACACACACACACACATATATATATATATATTTGTGTGTGTGTGTGTGTGTGTGTGTGTGTATATATATATATATATATATATATAA
>MU227120.1:3859278-3871254 GCA_018584345.1 Thuja plicata | reverse complement strand
TTATGTACATACATATATGTGTGTGTGTGTGTGTGTGTGTGTGCATCTATATATATATTATATATGTATGTATTTATATATATACATATGTAATGTATGTATGTATATGTGTGTGTGTATATATCCACCGCAACTCAAAATATCATCTATTAGGTCAGCCAAAAAGATGTATGTAATTCATGAACCATCAGCTCAAAAAACCATCTCCAATGTATGTGGAAGCGAAAAAAAAGTATGTAAAGCATCATACCAAGTCAAAACGTCCTCTACAAGATCCAAAACATCAATAGAATCACTGTAATTCATCGCAAAGATAAAACAACTTTAATCATACTTAAAAAATAGAGTTGTCAATGTATGTCAGCCAAACAACCACAAAAAAGAAGTAGAGCCCCAAAAATATTATAGATTCCCAACAAAGAATCACCTAATCCCAAAAAATATCAACCAACCACATCACTTGAACAACTAAAAGAAGAGGAATTTAGAGCGTTCTTGCAAGCAGGTACAATATTTCTATCAAATTAATAGTTAGAACATCATAACTTATGTTGCAGAGAAAATCAAAATATGAAACCTGATATGTGAAATATTCTGATACTTGTCAACACTATATCCCAGTCACAAGAAGAAATATTTTTATGTTCCATAACACAGATGAAAAAGCATAAACCAATCTAACAGACTGTTCACTAGAATAATCATACTAAGTAATTTATGTGTAGATAATCATAATCATCTCCAAAACTTTGGAATAGACCCGAGACCTCTAGATATACCTTATACACACTTCTCCAACAATATCTACTTATCTATGGAATCATAAATGCACATTCCTAATACTATACTACTCCAGAACACACATGAATATTGCAGAGCATAACTCTTAGACATTGTATCCATCTTTTGCAGGCTAACTATAGTAAGTTTAACATCAATGACAACATAACATTCATATGCGCAACAATATCCCCCTGTATCATTGATGGAAACACTTGTGGACCTTCGCACCACCAAGATATTTCTCCCCTTTTGATCAAGGAAAAAAGATGCCCTCAAAAACACTATACATGATTTGAATTGCCATACATTACTCCCCCTAAGACCAAAACAACATATCTAAACAATATTCCTCTACATGCATATGCATATATTTGTAATTGGGGTAATAAGGGTCTATAGAAACCCGCAATAACATCAAAATATCAACTACAAAGAGATCTGTTAGGCAGTTAGTATTCCCAATATCTAAAGAAGCAAATAAATAGTATACATAATCATCAAATAATAATGAAATCAATCAAAACCATGAACATGCAAACCAAAAGTCCTCCTTCGTTGTTAGCCTTCTCTATGCAATGTGGGCTCTCAGAAAATGAGTGCTCTATGTACCAGCATAAGAATTCAAAGTGATTGTGGTTCTTTGGTTTACAAATTAAGAGAATTAACTCTCTATTTATAAGCTTTTTAGGGTTCCAATCAAGATTCCATGATTGGTGGGTTGATTGGTTGTGATTGAAGAGTTGAACTCAGAGTGATTGGGAGTTGAAGTCAACTGATTCTATGTTGACAAAATAGATGGATCTATTAAGACGATAGATTGAAGAGTTGAGCTCATAGTGAGTGGAATTTGAACTCAATTGGTTGCATTTGTTTGAATATATGGGAGAGTTAATTGATCCGATTGAGGACTTTAATTGATGAGGTGGAGTAGAAGACAAGATATATTAAATAGATAACTAATTTAATAGATCAGTTAAGAGAGAGAATTGTGGAGTTAACTGAAACTTATAATTGGAGGGATGAATATGATTAAATATATAAAAGAGTTTATTTATTTGCACATGTGAGGAATATAAATAAATAATTAATCTTTATTTATTTATAAGAGGAAAAATTAGTTTAATTAAATAAATACAATTTATTTTATTATGAGAGGGAAATTGATTTAATTATTACATAAATGTAATAATAATAATAAGAGGAAATACTTAATTCAAATAGTATGGTTATTTCATTAAATATAAAGGACATAGGGAATAATTAAATAATATTTAAATATTTAATTACTATATAGTTGAATTATTGATGAAATATTAAGTAATACATTTATAGGGAAAGGTATTTAAATTAAATTTAGATACCATAGAAGATGAACCACATTTAATTAAATAAATTTAATTAAATAGGTAGGAGAATATAAAAACTATATTTAATCAATTGAAATTAACTATAATGTTACGGGGGAATATTAATAAATTAAATTAAATTAATAAGAGTGCTAAGGGACATTTTTAAAAATGTCTACAGTTTGATTTATTTATGAATTATATTGTTGAGCGCCGACCTTGAGGAGTTCAATTTCCTATGTTAGCGTGATCGCTTATATGGATTTTGTTTAGAATTTGGAGGCCGACAGATGTAACATTTTTTAGGGTTGTTCCACCAACCTAAAAGTGTACATAAGAGATGAAATCAAAGGATGAAAAAGTTAACTAATTGATGCGATGATTGTAGTGGTTGTAGTGGATGTTTGTGTGAACAAAACAATGAATTGAGCAGTGCTAAAGCAGATCTGTCAAGCAAAGTGAGCTACTTTCAGATCAGTTTATTTGAGTTCATTCTCAAGGCAAGTCCTAATAGGCTTGTGAACAAAATCCTCTAACAAGGTTACTCTTAACAGGGTATGCAAGATCCTATTAGGCCCGAAGATCCTAAATCCTTTAACAGGTGACTCTCAGAAGGAGTTCTAAATCCCTTAACAAGGTAGTTCCTTATAGGACTTTTGTAATAGCTTCTAACTAGGCTATAGATACTCTTAACCGGGTATGCCCTAGGCTTCTCCATTTCATAAGTATTACTATATGCTTTTCTTTATGTTTGTAAGTTAAGAGGTTTTAAATGAGTGTGTTTATGCTTTAATTTTGTTGGTTTCATAGTTTGCCTCGAGATTTCATGTTCGGAATAGCTTATGCATTTAAGTTTCTTCAACATCATTAATCTTTAGCGTATCACCTTTCATTTCAGTATTTTGTAACCTTGTCCCCCTTGGCACAAAATGAAGATTCCACTTCTAAAATCTGGGAGGTTGCTTAGTGAAAAGCATTAGGTCCACATTTCATTGAAGCTTCCCATAAACTATTAGACCTAAGAGCAATCTTAGGTTTCAATAGTTAACATTACCTTCCTTTACGAAGATGTGAGAGTCATTGATCTCCCTATGTGGGAAATCCATGACACATGGCACCATCTCACCACCTCACAGGAAAATCACTCTCTCTCTCCTGTATAGGTTGCAAATGCATAAAAACCATTTAATGTAACTATTAAAATGACAAGTTATCCCAAACCAGAAAAAATAACACATAGTATTTTGATAAATATTATTATTAATAACTCCTTATAGCTTCCTTGCAAGAATACATTTAAACAAATCGACATTGAACATAAATAAGAGATGTATTTATAGAGGAAAATGTGATTAAGTATTCTGGAAAGTCTTACAATTTTTAAACCTCTTGTGACATCCTAAGAGTTGAAAATAAAAGTGAAACCTAATTCATTATATTTTGAGGCATATTTTATGCCTTCCAATCCCCTCTATTCCAATGCTCATTACTCTATTCTCACTCAAACTCTACATTATCTATATAAACATCTACATCTTTCCTTCTGCTCTAAGTGCATTATTTTCCTTTTCCCCCTTTGATGGAATTTGTCCTTTGATTGTCAAGTATTCTAGAACATAAATAAATGAGTTCTTGTACCTCTCATCAAGCATCCTGACACCAAGATGGATGATTTTTTTGATTCATGTCTTCCCTTCTTTCACCCTCCATCTACTTCTTATGTTTCCTTTTTCTACCCCCCTCCAAGATGCTACATAAAATTACCCCTTAAAACACCAACAAAGTTGTTGATATCTAAATCCACAGTCAACAAACAGGGGCTCATCCATTGCTAGCCTCCTCCTCCTCTACAGATGCCTGAATTTTCTCTTCTATTGAATACCCTCCTTTGGTAAACAGTTTCATTTCATTTTCAAATAATATGAACTTCTAAACTATCAAAACAATAATTTAAAACAAACCTACATCAGAAGGATAATAAAGGCTACATATGGAATGAATACAATTTCGTTGGTTTGTATTTGATTTATTTCTTTACATTGATTTCATTATCTCGCTATTGGTTGAATATATTCTAAGGATTAGAATCTATTTTTGTGGTTGCTCTTATATTTTATGTTGTATTTCATATTTTCTACCTCATATACCAGGGTTTGGTGTGTGTGTGTGAAATAATCTAATCTATTGAAAATATATTGTAATAACTATTCTTTTACTTCATATAGGACATTATTGGTTTGATTATGGATTTTAAAGTATGTGGACATGACACGTTGTCATCCTTAATTGTATAGCCACACAACATTTATATTTGACCTACTAATGACCCTTTAAATTCCAATTGTTAATTTGTAATTATTACATACCTAGTGCTTGGAAGTCAAATAATCATTTTTAAAGTTGTGAATGGTATTAGGCTTCCATCTCATTCTTCCAAGATTTGTGCACTCTCTTGTGAAACTTGCCAAATCCTTTGTACAAGCTTGAACTCTCTTTGGCTTTGGAAAAAACTTTGTAGTAGATTCATTGGCATTTTTACCATCCTCCATTGTCATTGTAAAGATTGTGTTGGTGTATTTGAGTGCCAATAGCCATAGTTGTAAAAATTGACCAATAAGCACACTTGGTCATACACATGTGAAATAAACTCAATGGCCAATAAAATCCTTTTAGTCGTGTATTAATAAAACTGACAACGATAAAGAACAAACATGCTTACCTTGATAGTCTTGCATCCAATTTCCACGATTTTATGTTGTTGATTCATACATTTAGTATGTCCACTTCAAATAGGAAATGCCTTCGATATAAATGGTAATTGCATGTTGGTGTGCAATGGGTACGCTGAAGAGGTGTGGAAGATCAATTAAGGAACATTTTGGTCTATTTTTTTTCCTAAATTTGTATAGTACATGAGAGTTCACTTGTTATGTCATTAAGGAAATGATGTTTGTGCAATAAAGGTATCAATGAATAATTGATAGCTTCAAATCAACTATGCATCCACTTAAAGGGATCCATACATGACTTAAACAAAACCTTTTAATCAATAAGATAATTAAGTGAGAGAGATGGAGTAAGAAGATAAATAAACAATTGGTAATAGAGATAGAGAAGAGTGGATAAGAAATAAGAAGTGATATATATAATGAGAGATCTTTATATCTTTATCTAAAAATGCAAAAAGAATTTGAATCTGTTTGTAATTTCAAACTTAAGAACAATAACTAAAATAATCTTAAACATACTTTATAAAATCTAATGTAATTTTTTTACCTTATTGGGTGTAGCCGTCTTTCCATTCCATAAATATAACATGAAAATTTGTGAATTATATCATGAAAAGTTGTCTTTCTTTGCATGTCATCTATTTGTCAACGTATTCAGATTTTTATTCACCCAACCCACATCCTTTTCTACCAACCACTATTTCCATAGTAAAACAAGAATTAAACGTTTATAAGTAGTATATTGGAAGCTTAAATGTAGTATTCAACAGACCCACACCAATTATCTTGTGATTGACAGTGAATTTGTCTGTACTAAAAGAGCCTTGATTGACAGGGAATTTGTGTGTACTGACAGAGCCTTTCAATAACCTTTAAATATAATAAAACTAGCAATCGCACCTTAGTGTGCAATGGGAACGCCGTAGAGTTATGGAGTGGAAATTGAGGGGTTATTATCGATTTGGGGATTTATGTTCCTTAAACAATGGGTCATAAAACCATGAGAAAATGTAGTGACAATTTGGTCGAGTCCAAGACACGTCAGTAGATGTTATAACTTAATATTACTAGAAGAATTCCAATATTGACTTGCATACAGCCTGACACGAGCACCAACATCAACGCATCTGCCACATCACATGTTCTGTTTCAACACTTAATTTAACAAAATATTAAGATATCTCTTTTCTTATTAATAAATAATTTAATAATTATTACAAATGTTTTAGTTAAATAATTTTTTATTCAAATTAGGCATTTATAACTAATAATTTCAACATTATAAAGATAAACATAGAAAATTATATTTGTAGTCAAATGAGCAAAATTTATATTTAAAAAATTAATACTAAGTTGGTAGTGATGAAGTCTAACATTAGTGTTTCCATTGGATCACATTAATATCTCCCAAATAAATGATAAGAAATTTATATAGAGAGATATAAATATAGGGAAATAGATGTAGAGAAAGATAAGGATAAAAGGAAATATAGAGAGGAGTGCAAGGGAGATACAAAGAGAAATATAGATGCATTTACAAAGTAGAAGAGATGGAGTGAATGAGAGAGGGAGGGAGTGATATAGATAGAGATATATGGAGAGAGGAGAGATACGAGAGTGTTGGCTAATAGATTTGTTCTCTTTATACTTTAATATTTATCTTCTAACTCTATGCCTTTGAAAACAAATCATTACACAACAGTTGGGTAAGCATTTACTTTGCTTCCCTCTAAATTTTACAAAAGGTACAGCTCCCTTCTAAAGATATTCAACGAATGGATAGTGCAATCTAACATTTAAGCTTTTAACTGAAAAGCAAGAAAAGATCTCTCAACTGTTCTTGGACAGATGAGGTAGAGCAAAAGAAACTTGCAAAACTAAGCAATGAAACATAAAACTACCTTGCGGAGGAAAATTAAATTAAGCGACTAATCAAGAAATTTATAATAACTAAATGTTCATCTATAGAAAAACTTTAACTCAGAGAACTACAATAAATGACTGAAACAGAATCACACATGCACAAGATCGATATATAACTCTCTCAAAGTAGAACATTTATATTTCACCATCTGATTCAAAGATCAAAATAAATTCATGCACGAGTATTCAGGTAAGACTGGCTCAAAGTCCAGATATCATCAGTCATTTAAACTACTGCAAAATAGAAAAGAACTAATGCTACTGTCTAAATTCTCTCTTTCCCTCTATTCTATTCTATTCTAACCCTTTGCAATGTCTTAAGCTCCAGCTTAAATAGTTTAAACAGTCTGAGAAAGCCTCCCGAAAAACCCATCTTCTCGGACACAATCAAAGCAAGAAACAGTTATCAGTTACAACCAAGTTCTCGGAAAAGATTTAAAGCAGGGTAAATTAAGAAAACAAAACTAAATCTGATTCATTTTTCCTGTGCATCCGCTGATGTGGCTACCTTTACCAACTTCCATGACTAGAAGACATGGAGCAGCTCCTGAGTAGGCAGGGCGTGCAGGTTCTTTAACGCGGTCAACTTGGCGTGCGTTGCATTTTTCTCCCACCGCATTTTCTGGATTTTCTCCGCCTGCTTCGGCAATTGCCCCCAGTTTAAGATTAGCATGGCCTCTATGTTGGCGGTTCTCGTGAGGTCGTGAACCATTGGAGCTCCACTCTCTTTGAAAGCATTCATTTCATCCATGAAGGACTTAACTAATGTATCGACGCCCTGATCCCCATCTTCCAGTTGTAGAATGCCTGAGGGATTTACTATTTTGATATCCTTCAAGGTATCGGAATGAATTTCCTTCACTACTTTTTCCATGATTTGCATCTGAGAAGTGGCTATTTTGAACAATGTGTTCTTCCAGCTGAAGTTTTTCTTTAGGATGAAGAGCATGCACGGGTTGACCAACTTCATGGGATTCTCAGTCAGAAACTGTTTCACTCCATAGTCTTCAATTTCCTGTACTCTCTTCACAATCTCTGCACAACTTCCTGCCTCGCTTTCCCAGATTGGGATCAAGGTCTGGATCTCTCCCAGGAGTATTTCACCATCTACGTGGGTGCTCACGAACTCCCTTATGAATGTGCTTCCTTCTGCTATAATGTCGTATGTCCATGCCTTCATTACTTCTGTCCAGGTCCTACCCTGCTGCACCTGTTTGAAAAGCTTTTGACTTTCTGCCGAATTGGGGTCGAATCCTTGATGAGCCTGTGCTAGAGGTATCGCACCATTCTCAGCCAATGAAGAGAGAAATTCTGCCATGGTTGAAACTATTTGCTTCAATTCCCGCTTCTCTCTTCCATCTTTCTGCGACTGTCCGAGCATATGATCCACGGAGAATTTGAAAATGTGATCGCGGGAGTCTCTGTTCAGCACCCCCAACTCCATCTTCGTTATCTCATAATCCTCAGGCTTAGGATCTTGTGTTTCTCCCATAGGCCTTACTGTGGCAATTTCGGCAGTAACCTTCCCTATAGAAGGGTCTGTTATTAACCTCGCGTCGCTCTTCATTCTTTTAGCTTTCGGAGTGCGAGCTGCATACCTTGTAACAATTTCTTTAACTGGCATAGATAGAGGTTTGAAACTTCTCCTCTTGTTAACCGATTCAGTGAGCCATGGTGGGACTGAACTAGGCACCATTCGATTATCAGGGGTCCTTACAGGTGTATTTGTAACCTGAGATAGGTCTTGACAGTGTGTGAGAGCTTCCTGAATCTTCCCTTTGTGATCGGGGGTGAATGAGAGATCTTCATCATTGAGATCACCGACATCATCCAAATAATCAGGTTCTTCTGAGGCCATCCGGTTCTTCTTCTCAGACCTCATCCTTGCTCTAGATCTTGGCGCGGTTGGGTGTTTCACTGAGGCTGTCTTCTCCTTCAATAGTATTTTTTCACCTGCATTTGATAACAAAGGATAATTATTAGCAAGAGCTTGCTTTACATTTTTAATAGGCGACCCAGTATCACAGCGTGTATCTGTAAGGAGTTGAACTCCTTTCTTCCTTGCCATGATCCAGTTCTCAGTTTCTTCAAAAATGCTGCGGGCCCAGAGTCTGATCTCACTGGATTCCTTTCTGCTCCTATCGATGATCAGGACAGCTTCTGCTTCGGAAAAGGTGGCGGATGGACGAGGAACCTCTGAACTGTCATCTTCCATACTTCTGATATCAAACTTCAATTGCATCAGCTTGATCTGAGATACAATGAGCCTGGTTCGATCTCTCTCCCAAATCATTTTCTCATCACTAAGATTTTCCCATAGATCCTCAAGATGATAGCTTGGAGAAGGGCATTTGCTTAACCCCAGGGTCTGCCTGGCAAAACCTTTGCTATCAAATCCTGTCCTTGGTTCATAGAAAGGCATGTGGAAGTTCATTAAATTACTCCCCACAACAGATGCATCCAACATACTGTTACAAACTAGATGGCCTAATTTCACTGGGAACAAAGAGTTCCACTTGTCCTCCGAGAGAGAAGTTTTGATAACAATGAACAACTGTCTGCAAACTTCTGCAAGAATAAAACAGTCGAAAGCATACCTAGGCAGCTTCAAGGGCTCCTCTTCGAATCCTCCTACCCGAATATAAGTGAAGCAGGGAAATTGAATGTAAAAGCTACCAAATACTTTGACCAATTTCTGAGCATTGTCTGAAATCCTCTGGTTCGGCTTGCCAGCAAGTTCTTGACGCAATTTCCCCCAAAACACATCATGTATTGTTTTGTAATCCTCCAAAACTTTATCTTTTCTCAGTAATGGGCAATACTCATAGATAAACAAGCTTTCATTCCAAGGAGCTTTCTGGATAGGAGATAGATTTTGAGTGCAGGCCAAACAATACATTAGGTACGAGGACATATAAAACCCTTCCCTAGTCATTTGATTTTGTTTGAGTTGATCCCTAAGAGATGCGGCTATGATCTCGGCCCAGTCTATGTGCTGCCTTCCTTCTAAGACGATCTCTACAAAATGAAACATCCACTCGTCAAAGAACAAGGCCTGTTCTGAACCTTTTAATCAGTGGAGGAGAACAACCAAATAATGTACCAGGGGGTTCATGTGATCCTTAGTGAAGTATTTGGGCAACCGTGACCCTCATTTATAGTTGGTCTTTGTCCATCTTCTTGCTATGTGGCTTCTGTTTCTGTCAACATTTTCCCTAAATTGGGCTAGAGACTGGGTAGGAGTAAAGTTAACAAGACATTCATCTGGTATTTTGAAAACTGCTACAATGGTCCCGCGGTTCACAGGTATTAGGGTTTGACCATCCGCGTTTAAAATACTCTTCAAATTTACATCATATCTGTTGATACATTCTTGCACTAATTCTGGACAAACAACGGAAGGTGGGAATGCAGCCGCTTCTAATAGACCACTGGCTAAGACTTCTACAACGAACTCCTCATCAACATGAGCTGAGAGTTTCGAAGTTATGGTATCGACTGAAACCCCTAAAAAATTTGAGTCTGTTATGACCGGAGCCCTACATTCAAGATTCTTCACGTTCCCAAAGAAATGCATGACAGACTTCATATTTTCTTAAGAAGATGAAAGTCTACCAGCTCACTGCTTGAAATATTGAATTTTAAGGAATAACCAGAAATGAGAGGCAGAGCTCGAAAAAGCTACCTGTATGATTTGAACTCGACCAGACCACCTTTCCAGCGCCAAGACCCCGCAATGTACAATAGGGAAAAATGACTTACCCAGCCTCTATTTTTAGTTGTTGTTTGAAGCGCGAGATATACTCTATTATGCGAGTATTAATAGGGCCTTCGATACCAAGTGGTGATAACCAATAAATGCTTTCAAATCAAATTAAATCTTAGGGATCTGCCACCTTTTCCGATCATCATTATTCACTCTCAAACCAAATATTTCCCACCCGTGCAAGTGATTTCCTTGGTTTCTGCGTACTGACCCAGCCAATGAAATCATGCCACGTCAATCGGCCCATCTTGTCAGGTCATCACATCATTATTGATCCCGCCGGCAGTCCTTTTGAACTACTTTGAACTACTTTGAACCGGAGTTCAAAGGGGTTCAAAGAGGTTCAACCTCTCTCAAGAGGAAAAATGTCGCGCGCTTTCCTGCATAACACATCGTTAGTAATAAAAGACTTAGGCCGCTATTGAACTCCTTTGAACTACTTCAAACCAGAGTTCGAAGAGGTTCAAAGTGGTTCAAATGACTTGAAAGGATATGTTATCGGTTTAAAAAAGACCGAAACTGATACCAATGACGCCAAAAGCTTAGATTTGACAGACTCAAATGTGTAAAGGCTTTTGGAAGAACCAACAAGGTGGAAAAGTGAACAGAGTGAAGCTTTGACCATTGTAGACACAAAAACTTGGAAAGTTCAAATAAAGGTGACTCTTACCCATCCAACATCGGCTCTGACTGGGGAGTGTAGATTTCCCAATTTGCAGAGAACTTCAGAAAACTGGTTTCGCAGACCAAACCAAACAAAAGGAAAGGAAAAGAAAAGAGGGGCACAACCAAAATTGAAAACACAGGGAACTAACTACTATGTACAAAGGGGATGAACCCAGACACCTACAGCTTGCACAGTTTCAGATCCTGCCCATTATAGGTAAAGGGCAGATTAACACCATCTAGATATGACAACTTAAAGGCGTTCAAACCCAAAGCCTCCGAGATGATGAACGGACCTTTCCATAGGGATTCACACTTCCCGTGCGATCCTTTTGATGCTCTTCTCTTGTCCCATAATAGAACTTCATCTCCCTCCATAAAACCGCGAGGTCTAGCTCGCATGTCAAAGATCTGTTTCACCTTCATCTGATGTTTAGTAATATGATCTACCATATTCTTTCTGTCCTCTTCCAACTTGCTTAGGTGCATTACATGCCTTTCCAGGGGATCTTTGAAATATTCATCTTCAATAAATGCTTGGAGCTTCGCAGAGGATAGCTCGAGAGGCAATGAAACATGAGCTCCAATCCCGTACACTAGTTCAAAGGGTGACATGCCAAAAGCTCATTTTAAAGTGATCTGATCTGCCCACAGTGCCTCATGGAGCTTCTTGTGCCATTCTCGGGGGTTATCATCCATCAATTTTTTCATTATGACTATCAGGTTTTTATTGCTGGATTCTGCTTGGCCATTTCCCTGCGGG
>MU227120.1:3817993-3828925 GCA_018584345.1 Thuja plicata | reverse complement strand
GTTAAGAGATTTGTAAAGAACGGTTAAGTCCACCTTCTACAAAAGGATTTTAGATGTGATGCACTTGTTAGAATGCAACTACATAAGTCTTTGATCTGATGATGTATGCAATCTCTAATTTTTGATACAGATCCAATAAAGCTTCATATGTATAAGTAATCATCCTTCCATGATTGAATAATACCTTTATTTGTTCGTCAGTAGCCTCTCTGTGTTCTTGACAACTGATGTGATCTGTTTTTGAACTTTGCAGGAATTCTGCCTTCTGCTCCTTAGATGCTCTTCATGGATATCAACAACAATGAATTCATAACTCACAATTGATTTGAACATCTATTTATACTAGATTTTGGCTCAATTCTTGATTCATGCTTCACAAGTTAACTCTAGATCCAAGGTTTACAACTTGACCTTGATCTTTAGTTAGATATGTTTTAGATCTGTTAGGATGCTTTAAAACATTTACATAAATCTTGCTTGACCCTCAAGTTATGATTTAAAACAAATTAAAACTCTAAAAATAGAATTACATTGCTTTATCTGACATGTAAAACTCAGATCCACTATTTCTGGGTTCTTTAATTGACTGTCGGTTCTGACGGCCAGTTTTCTTTATCGTCGATGTTCCTTTCTTGAACTGGTCGTCGGGTATGCCTTTTCTGTTCCGTCGATTTTACTCTCAATGTTATGTTATTGACCCGTTGGTGATGTCCTATTCACTTCGTTGGTGCAACACTTGTCAGTGTTCGTCAGTCAATTCCATAATTAGCATTTTTCATGACCTCTGTGTTATGTCAGGTATGCTTGTTGTTTTTTAGTAATGCTTGTAGTCCGTCGGTAATGCTTGTACCGATGATCTCTGTCAATGTTTTCCACTAAGTGTACTAATGGAAAAATTAATGTCATCAATCTCCCCCTTTGACATTAGTATAAAAAACATTGATATGTCCAACATAGTGAGTGTATTAGTATGTACACCTATGTACACTCCTTCCTTAGTCATTTGAATGACTCCCCCTATGCATATGTCAGTAAGTGTAAGTATATATACATATCCTTATGTACTTTTCTTTTCCCTTTTTTTTTTATATATATTGTACATAACTATATTTATATATATCTGTTCCTTATGTACATACAATATACATTTCCTTTCCTCCAATAGATCATACCAGTGTACTAAGTCAAGAATAAGCATGCAAACTTCCTTAATGATTCCACACCCTTGTCTCCTATTGATCATCTCCTATTGATCATACCAATGTACTAAATCATAAATAAGTATACAGATTTTGTTCATGATTCCATGCCCTTGTCTCTAATAGATCATACCATTGTACTGAGTAAGGAATACATATGCAGATTTTGTTCATGAATCCACACCCTCATCTCCAATAGATCATACTAGTGTACTGAGTTAGGAATAATTATAAATATTGCGTTCATGATTTCAAGCCCTCGTCTCCAATAGATCATACCAGTGTACTGAGTTAGGAATAAGTATGCAGATTTCGTTCATGATTCCATGCCCTCGTATCCAATAGATCATACCAGTGCACTAAGTCAGGAAAAAGTATGCAGATTTTATTCATGATTCCATGCCCCATCTCCAATAGATCATACCAGTGCACTGAGTCAAGAATAAGTATGCAAATCTCATTCATGATTGCAAGCCCTTGTCTCCACTAGATTATAACGGTGTACTAAGTCGAGAATAAGTATGCAGATTTCATTAATCCATTCATGATTCCATTCCCTCGACCCCAATAGACAATACCAGTGTATTGAGTCAGGAATAAGTATGCAGATTTCATTCATGATTTTGTGCCCTTATCTCCAATAGATCATACTAGTGCACTGAATCAGAAATAAGTATGTAGATTTTATTCATGATTCCATGCCTTCGTCTCCAATAGATCATACTAGTGTACCAAGTCAAAAATAAGTATACAACTTTCATTCATGATTCCTTTCTTTTTTCTAGACCGGATGTGATTTAATTTATTTTTCTTATGTCGTTGATGTATAATCTAGGAAACCGTCTGATAGCTATGAATTTGCATATCATTCAGACTGTAATTACAAAGACAAAGAACTAATGAGGAATGGTAAGCTAGTTATTAATGTATCTCTTCTTTCTTCTTCTATTAAGGGGTCATTGTGATCAGACCTGGGGTGTTTAAAGGTTCATAAAAGATTTGTGCTACCTCATACTTTTTGTTTAATGATATTCCCCTGAAGTCAACTATTTTTATTAGGTAATTATACTTAAAAATTTCTGATTGTTTCTCAATTGTCTTATGAATTTATGACTGTTTCTTGATTGTCTTATGAATTTCTGATTGTTTTAGGGTTAATGAAGTCCCCTTTTATGGTTTAATTGAGTTTCAGATCCAAGCCCAATTATTATAGGGCACTCTTGCTCCTAGTTTATGACATCAAGGGTCATTCCATAGGACCTAGACTCTTTTTGTGTAGTAAGGCTCTATTACAAATCTTGCATATTCTAAATCAATGGTATATATGAGCATATATGTCATCTAACACTTTTTGTTAGTGATATTTCTATGTAATCATCTGATCTTTTGATGATCAGATGAATAAGTGGCCATGTTTTTTGATTATCCTACAAATTTACCTCTTTCTAATGATTTTAATGAAGTCCTCTGTTTAACAATAGGAGATACCAAGGGAGATCGACCGAGCACAGAACCAATAGATGTTGATGAGTTAGATGTTGACAATGTATTGGATGGAATTCCTCAGCTATTGACTAATATGAGTCACCCAAAGATCACAGTAAATGACATAACTGAAGGTGATCCTGATGATAAAGCCAAAGAAGATGAGATAGTCAGAGCAACCGAGACCCTGGATGAACAAGAGAAAATAGAGGTCGCTCAAGTAAATGTACCAGGCCAGTTACCTATTTTAGCACAAGCTATTGAAATAGAGAGTGAAGCACAAAATTAGACACACAAGCAGGTTACATATACAAATGAAGACAATGGTGATAAGCAAGGTACATAGACCGAGCGTAGTGGTGGAACAAAAAAAGGTGATGCACCAAAAGATACCATTGATGGAGTAGAAGGAAAAGGTGAAGGTAACACAGATACTACAGACAATACGGTAGACACTTCTACTCCAGACACAAGGTTAGTTATTGAGGCTCTCACCAAGTCATCACACCGAGTACTGAGCAAGAAAATCCTGAAATCGAGCAAAAGGCTCAATTGACATTAACTTTATCTCCTTCATCTAGTGTTCAAGGAAAGAAAAAGAAGAAGAAGAAAGGAAGCAAGGACGTAGTTATTTTAGATGAAATCATAGATATTCCAACATGGGATCCAAGAACACTCGATCCAGAAACATTGAAGAAATATGGTGAATTATGCACCAGGGAAAGCAACACAGGACAAATTAAGGCAAGAACATAAGAATGCACAAGTATTAGAAGTTGCCAAGGACATTCTACAACAATTTGTTCATGACTTAAATATCAATAAATCAGCCCCCATCATTGATCAACTTGCACTTCTCACGGAGGCAATTAACAAACCTGACATTGATGTCGAGCATAAATTGGAAGAGAGAGTTGAGAAGAAGATACAATACAAGGTTAACGAGAAGATCAGCCAAGCAGTGGCAGTTAATAAGGTAACTCTATCTAAATTTGTAAGTGGTTTAGAAACTGTCATTGTAATCACATAAAAATGGTCATCTAAACCCTAGACCCCCAATCGCAAAAATTAATCAAGAAACCCTAATCTTGATAAACCCTAACTCCTAAATCAAACATGCAATTCCTCAATCTATCAAATTTGAACTAATCTGACGTAAACCCTAGGTCCTAATTGATCATCTTACTTGATTAATTAATTAATTCCTAAAAATACAATACATTGGAAAATAAACCTTATGTTAATTATTTAATTGATATTTCTAATATATTAATTAAATAAAATTACTAAATTTTCAATTAAATAAAAAAGGGAATTAAATTAATTAATAAAAACAAAATGTACATTTAAAATCAATTAAATCTTTATAAATGCGTATGAAATCATCAAATCTAGTTAACTAATTATCAAATTTGAAACAATCCAGTTCCACTCAGTTAACTGATTCTTATCTATTTATCATTTTGGAAACATTTCATTTAACTAAGAACTGAATATGGAAGTTTCCAAAAAGACTGATCAGTCAGTTTAGTCAACTGAATCTTTCGACCAATCAAATTGCTTGCACATGGATTGTGCTTCCTCAAATCGAATATGAGCCACTCATTTCCTCTAATCTTGACTATCGATTTGGGAGAGATTTTCTATAAAAGAGATGCTCTTTTCCTTCATAAGGATCCTAACTTTTGCTATCGTTATTATGTAGTTTTTATGTTTTAGCATTTTTTAAGTTTTTGAAGCATTTATCATTTTGAGTATTTTTTTTTAGTTTATTTGTTTAAGCATGCAAAATCATAATTTAGAGCACATTTCAATTTGGTTCTTTAAAATGAATCTCTAATTAGCTTTGGATTAACCACAAACTGCATTTTGCATATCATATAGATTCAATCATTTAGATTTCAAATCCTTCATTTAGAATAGTGTGTAGTCACTGGACTTTGCGATGACCTGAGAGAAAAGTCTATACTCCTGCCTACTACAAGGCAATGGGTCGGTGTCAGTTAGTTTAGTTGTGTATTGCATTTCAATTTTGTGTTTTCTAACCTGCTAACCACGTAAAGACTCATTGAAGTGTGTGTGTTTTGTAGCTTGCAGGCAGAAACCCATTTTCACGCATACATTTCTGGCTCCCACCATGTCAAAACATAAAAAATCTCTTATCAAGAATTCATTCATAAGAGATTTCTGGTGGGTGCCAGAAATGTGTGTTTGATTTTGGGTACCTGCAGCTGCAAACACACACTTCAATGATCCATTACGGGGTTAGCTTATTAGAAAATGATAAAATCAGAGTACTCAAATGATCAAATCTAACAGACATCAGCTCATTGTCTTCTAGTAGGCAAGATTTTGAATCTTTATCTCAGGTCATTACAAGAAACAATGACTACACCAGATCCTAAATGAAGGATTTGAAATAGCTAAATGATTGACTCTAAATGATATGCAAATGCAGATTTGATCCCAAGCTAATTAGATTGATTTTATGATACCAATTTGAAATTTTTTTGTTCTTTTTAAAGCACCAAATTGAAATGTACTCTAGATTATGATTTGCATGATAGAAAGTAAACTAACAATTATTCAATCAAAACGCTATGAAATGTTAAAATGCTTTAAAGCTTAAGAAATTAAAACTGCATAATAACATTAGCTAAAAACTGGGATCCTTTGTGAAGGAAATGAGGCTCTCTTTTATAGAAAATCTATGTCGAATCGACGGTCGAGATTAAAAGCCAAAGAGTGGACACGATTCGATCCGAGGAAGCACAATCCATACACATTGCAAAGATGATGATTGGTCAAAAGATTTAGTCTTTTTGGAAACTTCCAAAATCATTTTCAGTTAACAGTTTTTTTTTTTTTCCAAAATGATAAATAGATAAGATTAAGTTAACTGAATAAAACAGATTTATTTCCAATTCAAAAATCAGTTGATGACATCATATGCATTTTTAAAGATTTAATTCATTTTAAATGCACATTTTAATTCAAAAATTAGTTGATGACATCATATGCATTTTTAAAGATTTAATTGATTTTAAATACACATTTTAATTCAAAAATCAGTTGATGACATCATATGCATTTTTAAAGATTTAATTGATTTTAAATGCACATTTTTTTTTATTGATTTTATTAATTTTCTTTTTGAATTTTATTGACAATTTAGTAATTTTATTTAATTAATATATATTAGAATATCAATTAAATAATTAACATAAGGTTTATTTGCCAATATATTGTATTTTTAGGAATTAATTAATTAATCAAGTATGATGATTAATTAGGACCTAGGATTCGGGTCAGATTAGCTTGAAATTGATGAATTGTCTGTTTGGTTTAGAACTTAGAATTATCAAGATTAGGGTTTCTTGATATGAGACTAAGATTAGGGGTCTAGGGTTTAGGTGACCACTTTTAGGTCATTATAGTGGCAACAAATGACATCCTCACAACTTGACTTGTACTGACATTACCTTCCTTTACGAAGATATGAGAACTATTGATCTCCTCTATGTGGGCCATCTACGAAGCATGACACGTCCATCTATCCACTTCACAGGAAAATCACTCTATCTCCATAATAGGTTATGAAGGCACAAAAACCATTTGATTTAGCTATTAAAATGACAGGTTATCCCAAACCAAAAACAATAACACAGTATATTGACAAAGATTATTATTAATAACTTCTTATATCTTCCTTGCAAGAATACATTTAAACATTAATATTGAACATAAAAAAGACATGTATTTATAGAGCAAATGTGATTTAGTATTCAGGAAAATCTTACAACTTTTAAACCTCTTCTGACGTCCTAAGAGTTGAAAATGAAAGAGAAAGCTAGTTCATTACATTCTGAGGTATATTTTATGCCTTCCATTCCCTTCTATTTTGTTAGTAATAACTGAGAGGGGGGGGGGGTGAATCAGTGGCTTCAAAAATTATCCTTTAAACTTTAACCACCAATCAATACACCCCAGATTATTGAGTCCCTACAAGATGCATGCCATGAAATACTAATAATGATTTAATGGTCTGTCGGTTTTCCTTGTTTGTCCTTATTCTCCTTGATTACCAATAAGCAGTAAAACTATTTACCGATACTCAGTAAATATGCAGAGCATACCAATCAATCCAGAAATGCATATGTGAAATGTAAAATAGTAAAGTAATAAACCATACACACATAACACATAGATTTTAATGTGGAAACCCTGTTAAGGGAAAAACCACTGGGACTGGTACCCCAAATTTTCACTCTTTTGAAGTGAGCTCTGTTAGGAGCCAACCCTGTTAAAGGTTACAAACACACTGTTAGGTGTGACCTTGTTAGAGGATTTTATACATAGAGGTTGTCACTTAGTATTGGGCATCTATTTGCTACCATCCTTGAATCAGTCTCCTTCTTAGACTGTCAATAGGCTTTAGGCAAATCTTGCTACCATCCTTGAATCAACCTTCTTCTTGGGCTGTCAATAGGCTTTATGCAATTTCAATGCTACTTTCATGAATCAACCTTTTTGGCACTCCTTGGGATGTACCTCAATATATAGAAGACAGTTAAGTCCTGCTCTGTTAAGAGACTTGATGCTTCAATGGTTAAATTGAAACACTATGACCTGTTTCTAATGCAACTTGAATTGCAGATTTTCAGATCTATTTAAGTACATTACCTCTCTAATCAATGTATCAATTTAATTCTTTTTGTTCCACACTTTCTACTCTGTGATGCTATGCTTCACTATTCGTCGGTGTCTGCAGAATTCTTTAGCTCTCCTTCAGCTTGATTGATCAAGACTGTATGAAGTTATCCTTCATCAGTTTCTCTTCAGCATCCTCTTTTTATTCACTCCCCTTCCCGTGTATGTGATTGATAAAATGAATTATGTGTGTCTCTTATATAGACATGACATTTCCTATTTCTTGATTCTTGATTCTTGATTCTTGGCATGAAAAACAATCCAGCCAATTTGATTTACAGCTTTAACTCCTGATTTATCTCGTAGTTATCTTCTTTCGAATTGTACAAATCTTCTTTAAATCAATTACTTAACTCTGGTCAAATAAAACAAATAAAACAACCATTTAATTCTATTCTAAAGCTCTGCCAGCTAGATATTTTGTCATTTTCTAAAGTCTCTATTCTTTCAGTCAACTCTGCAGTTAGTCATTGGTGACAATTACCAGTTCCATCAATGTGACTCCAGTCAGCTTCGGGATCTCCATCTGTCAGGCATCATTGGATTTTGCTCGTTGGGCAACTCTGTTTTCAGCTCGTCGGGCATCCTGTGATTTTGCTTCATCGGGAAACACTGTCTTCTGCTCATCGGGTATCACTATGACTTTTGTTCTTTGCCTTTACTGATGGTGTGCACTCCGTCGGTGTTGTCTGTCACTTAGTGAATACTTGACTTTTATGCATTTTTGAAAGCATAATCTCGATTCCATTGATTCTCTGAAGTCTTTGGCATTATGTACGTGACCGTACAAATGATATCAAGTTGACATCAATGATAATACAAACCATTAACTGATTTAATGTCTTACATCATCTTCAACTTAACATTATCAAACATTCAATTAGTTACATGTCATCAATCTCTCCCTTTGGCATTGATGGCAACATACTATATTATCACACTATACTATTTCTAATACAATATGAAATACAATTGTTGAGATTCATCAAATTACCAAACACTTTGTTTTGATAACCGATAAAAATGTTTGACCATCGGTAAGCTCTGTGTTAGCTTAGATTTGATTCTTGCAGCTTTCTGTGTTTCTTATTCTTATGTATTGCATCCTTCCATTGTGTCAATATCTCTTTTTTGACTATTCTTCTTCTTTGATGTCTCTGTCTCTTGTCATCAACTCTCCCTTTGTATATGATTTCTTTATACAAATTATCTCCCTGTGGATATGATCTCTCCCTGTTTGGAGTAATCTGATAATGAATAATTTCTTGTGATAATATGGATACATTCTCTCCCTTTGACAACAAAGCCAAACAAATATTTTACAAATATCTGACATTCATGTCAAACAATTATTTTCTTCAATCCATAATATATTCCTTGAATTTCCCTTATCCATCAGCAATACAACAATATGCTCTGGTGTTCGGTTCTGATATATACCTTTATGTATATAGATTTAGCTTTGAAGTTCATCTTTTTGTTTGCATCAACAAGAATGATATTCTGATAATATATAGGCTGATGCAGCCTTCAGTCCTTTACTGACTGGTAGACAAGGGTTTGACCCCTAGTCTCTTTCTCAGGTACTCAAATGTATCCTTGGGCAGTGGCTTGGTGAAGATATCTGCTAATTGTTCTTTTGATTGCACATACTCAAGTATCACCTCTTTTTCTTGAACTTGTTCTCTTAAATAATGATACTTGATTGTAATGTGTTTAGTCTTTGCATGCATGTCTAAATTCTTGGAAATGTTTATTGCACTGGTGTTATCACAATAGATAGTCACTAGTTCTGAGATCTTCATATGCATACCTTCCAGCAACTATTTGATCCATGCAATATTTGAGCAATTTGCAGCAGCAACAACATATTTTGCTTTTGCAGTAGACAGAGAGATGCATCCTTGCTTCTTGCTAATCCATGTGACAAGTCTGTCACCCATAAAGAATGCTCCTCCAGTTTTTCTCTTCCAGTCATCAAGATTTCCAGCCCAATCAGCGTCGGTAAACACTGTTAGTTCAAATTTTCCTTCTCTTCTATACCATAAGCCAAATTCCTCAATCTTCTTCAGATATCTTAGA
The DNA here is from genome assembly GCA_018584345.1 of Thuja plicata. Taxonomy (NCBI): domain Eukaryota; kingdom Viridiplantae; phylum Streptophyta; class Pinopsida; order Cupressales; family Cupressaceae; genus Thuja; species Thuja plicata. The sequence goes on along the minus strand of MU227120.1, from coordinate 3,819,449 downwards.
ATTCTTTTCACAGCAGTCATATGTGATTCCCTTGGGTTAGCAGAAAATATAGCAACAATTCCTACTGCATGTGCAATATCTGGTCTAGTGTGTACAACATACATGAGTTTTCCTATCATTGATCTATACAAAGTCTAATTTACCTCTGTTGTCTTGTCTTCCTTTTTTAATTTGCATCCAGTATCTATCGGTGTTCCAACAGGTTTGGAATCTTCCATTTTGAATATTTTCAGGACCTCTTTGATGTATTTGGACTGTGTAATGAAAATACCTTCACTTTGTTGAATGATCTGTAGACGAAGAAAGACCTTGATCTCTCCAAACATAGACATCTCAAACTCTTTGCTTATCTCATCAGAAAATGACTTGTACATAGTATATCATTGCCTCCAAATATGATGTCATCAACAAATATTTTAGCAATCAAAGTGTTAGCATCGGTATCTTCTTTCAAATAAACATTACTATTTTCACTAGTCCTTATGAAACTGATACTTATTAGATAGAAATTAAGTCATTCATACCAGGCTCTGGGAGCTTGTTTTAATCCATACAGGGCTTTGTGAAGTCTACATACCATGTTCCTCTTGTCTGGATCTACAAACCCTTCTGGTTGTTCAATGTTGTACCTCTTCTTCAAGTATTCCATTTAGGAATGTTGACTTTACATCTATTTGATATACTTTGAATCCTTTATATGCAACATAAGAAAGTAGCATTCTTACTCCTTCTAGCCTAGCAATGGGTGCAAACATTTCTCCATAGTCTATACCTTCTTCTTGTGCATACCCCTTGCATACTAGTCTTTCTTTGTTCCTTGTGACTTCTCCATTCTCGTTCAGCTTGTTCCTGAATATCCATTTTGTATCAATGACATTCTTGTCATCTGTTCTTGGCACAAGTGACCATTTTTGTTCTTCTCAATCTGCTCAATCTCATCATTCATAGCACTTATCCATTCTTCATTATCTAGTGCAGCATTGACAGATTTTGGCTCAAACTCACAAATTAAGCAATTTGAGTTTAAAGACTTACTTCTTGTTCTTGTACTAGCTTTATTATCTCCTATGATCTGGTCCTTTGGATGGTATCTTGCAAGTATAGGTACATCTCTTTGTGTATCAGCTTGATCTTCATTACCTTGCACATTATCTTGATCATTATCCTGACCATCGATAACAACATTCTGACCGTCGGTTGCAACATTCTGTTGTTCTGGAATTAAGCACTATTTCTCAGGTAGAGTTATGGGTTCTTCACAATATACAAACTTGTTGTAGTCTTCTGGTTCTTTTGTGCTTTCCAGCTCATTCTTTTCTGCAAATTCAACAATCTTCACATTTGCACTTTCAACTATTTTGTTAGAAGCCTTGATTAGACATTTAAAATCTTTTCTCTTGGTAGAATACCCCAGAAAAATACCTTCATCACTTTTGGCATCAAGCTTTCCATTTCT
>MU227120.1:3794234-3804599 GCA_018584345.1 Thuja plicata | reverse complement strand
GCTTTCAATTATTCCTCACTATGAACTTAATCACTATGAACAATGAATTCATTCCATTTCATTGGCTATTTGACATTGATTGATCGGCCTGGCATTCGTTCATTGGCAGGAGCACTATCGTTCTGAGATGTTGAGATATCTTCGTCCAACATACAAATTACCCACGACTGCAAAAATCCCTCTCGGTGCTATTGAAGATAGAAATGACCAACAGTTTCTTTTTTTTTTTTTCTTATATCCCGTTAACGTCGCAATTGCGACGTTGTCAGGTTATAATTGAAAAAAAAAGCCAAAACCACATAACATTTGCCCGCCGTCGCAAATTGTTGTCGCGATTTCACCCCAAATATATTAGTGTCAGGTTTACAACTTACACCTAGATCTCCTAGTCTACGTGTTTTAATTCAGTTAGGATGATTAAAGCACTTACATCAATGTTTCTTGTCCCTAAAGAAATAGATTTAAAACAATTAAATATCCTATAAATAGAATACACTTGCTTTATTTGATGTGGAAGTCAAATCCACTTTTTGCGGGCTGCAACTAACTTTCGGTTTTTTCTGTTGGTCATGCTTGACTTTCCTTTGGTTTTTACTATCAGTTGCACTGTATTTGTCTTGTCGGTCTGCACTGTAACTTGCATTTTGGGTTCCTTTGTCGGGTTCCACTTTATCTTTCTGATTTTTGATTTTTGGTTTACAAACTAACTTGTGTCATCGGTTCTCTCTGTACTTAGTCATTTTTGGTGATCTCCTAATCTGATCTTCGATTTTCCTCTTTCCTGTCTTTCGGTGTAGGCTTACCGAAAGTGTTGTTTGTATACTAATGACAAATTAATGTCATCACTTCGATGGTCAAGTATTCTAGATCAAAAATCAACGAGTTCCTGTACCTCTCATCATGCATCGTCACACCAAGATGGATGATTATTTTTAATTCATGCCTTCTCTTCCTTCACCCTCCATCTACTTTTTATGTTTCCTTTTTTCTACCCCCCTCCAAAATGCTACATAAAATCTACCCCTTAAAACACCATCAAAGTTGTTGATATTTAAAACCATAATCAACAAACAAGGGTTCCTCTATTTCTAGCCTCCTCCTCCTCTACAAATGCCTGCCTTTACTCTTCTATTGAATACCCTCCTTTGGTAAACAGTTTCATTTTGTTTTCAACGAACATGAACTTCTAAACTGTCAAAACAATAATTCAAAACAAACTTGCATGAGAAGGATAAGGAAGGTTACATATGGAATGAATGCAATTTCATTGGTTTTCATTTGATTTATTTCTTTACATTGATTTCATTATCTCTTTATTAGTTGAATAGGTTGGAAGGATTAGAATCTAGTTTTGTGGTTGCTCTTATATTCTATGTTGTATTTTCCATTTTCTTGCTCATATACTAGGGTTTGGTGTGTGTGTGTGTGTGTGTGTGTGTGTGTGTGTGTGTGTGTGTGTGTGTGTGTGTGTGCGCGCGCGCGCATGTGCGTGAGNGAGAGAGAGAGAGAGAGAGAGAGAGAGAGAGAGAGAGAGAGAGAGAGTAATCTATTGATTTTTTAAATAACTATTCTTTTACTCCATATAGGACATTATTGGTTTGATTATGGATTTTTTTAAGTATGTGGACATGACACATTGTCATCCTTAATTGTATAGGCATACAACATTTATTTTTAACTTACTAATGACCCTTTAAACTCCAATTGTTAATTTGTAATTATTACATACCTAGTGCTTGGAAGTCAAATAATCATATTTAAAGTTGTGAATGGTATTAGGCTTCCATCTCATTCTTCCAAGATTTGTGCACTCTCTTGTGAAACTGGCCAAATCCTTTGTACAAGCTTGAACTCTCTTTGGCTTTGGAAAAAAAAGTTGTAGTAGATTCATTGGCCTTTCTACCATCCTCCATTGTCATTGTAAAGATTGTGTTGGTGTATTTGAGTGCCCATAGCCATAGTTGTTGTAAAAATTGACCAATAAGCATACTTGGTCATACACATGTGAAATAAACTCAATGGCTGATGAAATCCTTTAGTCATGTATTAATAAAAATGACAATGATAAAGAACAGTCAGGCTTATCTTGATAGTCTCGCCTCTCATTTCCGCGATTTTATGTTGTTGATTCATAAATTTAGTTTGTCCACTTCAAATAGGAAATGCCTTCGACATAAATGGTAATTGCATGTTGGTGTGCAATGGGTATGCTGAAGAGGTGTGGAAGATCAATTAAGGAACATTTTGGTCTATTTTTTTGCCTACATTTGTATAGTACATGAGAGTTCACTTGTTATTCATTAAGAAAATGATGTTTGTGCAATAAAGATATCAATGAATAATTGATAGCTTCAAATCAACTATGCATCCACTTAAAGGGATCCATACATGACTAAAACAAAACCTTTTAATCAATAAGATAATTAAGTGAGAGAGGGATGGAGTAAGAAGATAAATAAACACTCGGCGATGGAGATAGAGGAGGGGAGACATAATTTAAAAAAAAAAAGATAAAAGAAATAAATATATAGAAAGGGAAAGAAAGAAAGAATAAGAATGAAAAAGATAAAAAAGATAGAGATAAGAAGTATATATATATAAATAATTTGAATCTTAATAAAAAAAATATTTATAATTCTAAACTTAAAAACAATAACTAAAATCATCTTAAACATACTTTATAAAATCTAATCTGTTTACCTTCTTGGGTGTAGACGTATTTCCATTCCATAAATGGCAAAGCATCCCGGCGGTCGCGGGGCCTAGACATGTGAATTATATCATGAAAATTTGTCTCTCTTCATATTTTATTCAACACAAGAAAAGAAAAGAAATATTCTCACATATATTCAACTAACGCACATCCTTTTCGACCAACCACCATTTCCATAGTTAGTGAAACGTGTATAAGGTAGGGCAGAGGCTACCCAGCCGACAATTTCTCCATGATAAGTAGTATATTGGAATCTTAGATGTGATTGACAGGGAGTTTGTCTGTACTAAAGAGCCTTTCAATAATCTTCTAATATAATAAAATAAACATCCTCGGATATTTTCTCAACTCACAAATCAAATATAAAAATGGTAACTTTGATGGTCATTAGTCAATGATGATCAATTTCCATCATCCATGTACTTTCATTATCTGATGGCAAATGCCACGCATTGGCTGGGCTTTGGACTTTTATAGAAAATGAGTTTAATTTTGAGCCTCTCAAATATTTTATGTGGGGCTTTGATTTTTTATTTAAATTGAATTGTCACACAAGCTAACTGTTTAAATAAATTATTATGGTGTTCCCTAGTGAAATGGACAATCTAATTTTTTAAATCAATGTTTAGAAATGGTTGCAAGACGATTTCAGTCGTTGATTCTTCTACCGCCATAATTAAATTATGAGGAATAGGGAAATAGGATTGAACGGTCCCCACCCATCTAGTGTTCATATAAAATAGGTAATGTGGATTGGAAGTATTGACAATTTTTCAAAAGGGGATAGGATTAAAATGCAAATTAAAATGTGATTTGCATTAAGTGAAGAATAACATTTATCGCTTGTATTTCTATTATCATTTACTTTTTCGCTCATCCAACCCTTGAAGTGTGTTGTTTATATTTCAATTATCATTCGTCTTTACACATTCAACTCTAGAGGTATACTATAGCGACCTTTTGATGACATTTACAAAACAAATCTTTCCAAAGAAAAGCACACTCAAGGATAAGGGAGTTGGAAAGTCCCAGGGTTTAATTCCAATGAAAATCATGAGGTTTAAAATTGTGTGGGTTAAGGATCTTGGGTACTTTCTATGTTTTCTATCGTAACTAGGGCTTTTTTTTTTGTAGCCACATGACATCTTTCGCAATAATTTTGGACAATTAGAATCTTGTTGTTTTGCAAACCCTTGCCACTATTTCCTCCACAATTTCTCAATAACTTTAGCACAAGCCCTAGTTATTTTCTTTGTTGTTGTAGGGCATTCCAAAGCTTTCTTTGTTTTCCTTTGCTCTTGCTAAAAATATAGAGGACATGAAGTTGAAAGAAGATGCTAGGAAGGGTGGAGGGGAGTCAATAAAGTGACAGAGGAGAAAATGAAGGATAATGTTATTGTAGTGGGAAAGAACTTATGAATGAGATATTGGAGAATGGTATTGTTGTTGGGATAATGTGCAAATATGTGTTTATGAGATGTGTTGTCACATATTTGAGAGATGTGTGTTGTTATTGATGGCAACATATTTGTTTGTCTGTGACAGTGTTCTTGTGAAGTTTAGTGAGTTCGTTGGACCAGTGTAGTCAGTATATTGAATATCAGTGTATACAGATGTGTGTGTTTGATAGAAGGATTGCATAAAAATTTAAGCAAATTATGGGTTTATGTGTTGAGACAACATTTTTAGTTGTTTAGTAGTGATATTGTGACAATATTTTGATCCATAGTGCTCCGCATTGCAAAAAAATTCTATGTGGATTTGGTGAGCGTGTTTGGGACATTGATGTGTGTCCTCAGGTTGATTGGTTCATGACTTGGAGATACACAAGTAATTTTTCTTGGATGACAGTCGTTGTTGCTAGTGTTCTTGAGCTTCGATATACTAATGCTGATGATTCCAACAATTTGAGTTGATGTGGATGTTGTTGTCGTATTTCATGATGATTGTGGATGTTTATAGATCATGCTCCTATTATGTTGTTGGTTCACATTGATCATGGTGCTCACAATTGAATATTTCAAGTGGTGAGTTGGTGTTCTTCATGTTCTAGATTGACATGATAATCAGAGTGTGTTGTGGATGATAGAGGCATAATTCTCGGAGGTGTTTCATGTATAAGGCATATGATTTTGGTATGAGTTATGTCCTAGCCGACATTTCTTGGTTCACATTAAAAATCGTATCATGTATGGTTATATTTATGTAATTAGGTGGTGTGAGTGAAGTCGAACTTGTTGATATTTCCAAGGTTGGTGAGTTTTATAAATTAATGTAATATTCATGTGTATGTGAGTATGGATGTGTGAATAAAGGCAGAGATCTGGTGTGGAAAAGAAAGTTGTGATAGGTACATAAATAGAACTAATCCAGGCATGTTGAAGATGCTAATGTACAATTCATGACCTATGGATTGTAGTCCATGAGTATTTGTAAGGCAGTGAGCCTGCCCAGGGTAGTAAGTCTTTTTGTATTTGAGTAGTGAGTTCTAGGCAGTGTTCTAAATGTGTGTGCATTCCTATTGTAATGCTCCTATCATGGTATAGTGCTTTTAAAAGAGTACATCATCTTGTGGGTTCCTCCCCACTATGTTTTTTTCCCCTAACTAGGTTTCCACGCAAACAACCTTGGTGTTATGTGTTCTCGATGTGTTGTGGAGTTGTGCTTCATTGTTCATTTATCAGATATGGAGTTAAGGTTAAAGTTTTGTTTAATTTGTGGAGTTTTGAAGACAATTGATTNTTCCCCCCCCCCCCCCCCCCTCTTAGTTTTCTTCTACCATATTTCCATCAAGTGTATCAATGGAAGCCAATACAATAATTCCCCTTGATCAAGCCAAGAATGTTGATTTTGATAAAGAAATTGTGGATAATTCAAATGAAGATTTAGGTAAAACTATAGATATTATTTTTCTAGATGATGTGGTTAACTGCATAGTTGAATATCATAATAGATTAGTTATTTTATTTTTCTTAAGAGGCATTTATTTTTAAAATGAAGTACTTCTAATGTTCTAAAACAAACTGTGAAAAATGGGGATGGGGCATTGAAGCCTTGAGAGGTTTAGGGAAAGGATATGTCTCTTGCACATTTTGGTCAACAAAATATTCTCAAGTAGTGCTTCAACATAGAACTTGGGTCATGTATGGGAAAAATTGTTCTTGTTACGAATAAAATGATCTGAATGACACCAAATTTGTAGGTTAAATAATTTTGTTAATCAAAACAATCTTCTGTAATATAGAAATCAAAAGCCAATTCAGATGATGAATTAAATAAAATATTGGTAGATTCTACATCGCAAACTACCCATTACAAATAGACTCAACTATATGATGATTGAACCAGTTAATTGGCCTTTTTGTCAAAGGTGAGAAAATATAAGGCATATCTTTTGGAGATGCAAGTTTGTTAAAAAATGGTGGAATCTAATTTTTAATGACTTTCCAACTACTTTTGAACACATTAATTGGAAATAAGCTCTTCTTTGAGTGGAGTTACATACTAATGTTATTGTTGATGGATTCAAACAAGTTATTTTGTCTCATAAATGGCAATACATGTGTAAAACTATTTTTGGTAACCTAAATGCTCACAGGCATGTTGAATTTCTAGGGCTTTAATTTGACATTTTTTTTTATGTTTGATTTCACATTTTTCTCAACTAAAAGTTGAGGCCGAGAATAATTTAAAGATTGATCTTTAAATTAACAATTCAAACTTTAGGAAATGAAGACATTGTTAAGATTTTTATTGAGGAAATGCAAGATAAGCGTGAACCCACTTTGGGTGTTCTTCAAACGGCCAAGGCTATGTTCTTGTACTCTTTTCGGCTGGATAGATGGACTTTCCACGAGATTAAGAGTCTTAAATTGAAGTATAGAGCCCTCTCTTCTAAGATTGAGAACATTGAGCTTGGTCTTTAAGGTGGCTCTTTTACAGCCGAGAACAAGTATGCTAGCATGCTGGAGGAGAGATTGGAGAGTCTGTGTTCTAGGGTGGAGAAAAAGGGGAACATGTTGAACAAGATCCTCCAGCACAGTAATGAGAGTATCAAACCTTTTGTCCAGTATCTTAATACCTTGGTGGAAAAACTAGAAAGTTCTTTCCATGAGAAAATAATCATCAATTTGGATTCTGACACTGGGGATGTTGCCAGTCAAGGCTCTAGTCCTAGGAAAGGGACAAGGGAAAGCATGAAGAAAAAAGCTAATGTTGTTCCGAAGGAGATTATGGACCTAAAGGTTGTCGTTCAGAAGATGTCTAATCTTGAAGAGGAGGTGGCAGGTACCCTCGAGGACCTGGCCTAGGTATGGCTTCTTGTTTCTCTTTCTTTTGGATTTTGTCACTAGTTGTGTTGCTTCGCTGGGTTTTTGGTGTTGGGTTCTGATGGTTTTTGGGGGCTTTTTTTCTAGAGGGCCTCATTGTTTATCTTAATGTAATCTGTTTGTGAAGGGTTTTGGGTCCTTTCAAAACCTGGTTTTGCAATTAATCAAAAATAATTCAAACTTTAGGTTAAGCTACTGCTAAACAAAAGGAAGGTTGTCATGGCACACGGCATAAGGTCTTCTTTTCAATACTACTGATACTCCTAGTTTTTCTTATGCTAATGTAATTGTTGATGGAACCCAAGAAGAACTCAAAGATGAATGTTCAATTTCAATGAGTCAAAAGATATGTATTGTTTATGTTGTAAAATGAATGCTCTTTTTTTAGTTAGGTTGCTCTGAATTAATCTCATTGTTGTTGTTGTTGGTCTTGATTCCTGTATTTTGGCATAAAAAATCATTCAATCTATTTATTTTTACGCTTAGTCTCATGATGGTAAGATTGTAAGTTTATTTGTTATTTTGTTGCTGTGTTCTCATCATATAGTCTACTATTTGTGTTTTTATTGTGAATTCTTAAGCATTTTTTCAATATAATTTTTTTTAAAAATTAAAAAATTGGAGGCAAATAAAAGTAACAAATCAATTGTAAAGCCACGTGTCATTTTTTTCAATAAGCACTTGTTGCTTATTCCCAACTCCCTTTTCCAAAATTTAATTTTTAATTTTTAAACAGTGTGAGAGCATGAGGTGAGTGATGAAAATTATTTAAAACAATGCACTAGGGGAACGGGTTCATATCCAACCATATTCCAATGACCATTCACCCTTTGTTCATCCCATCCCTTAGTTACTAACTTTGAAAAAAAAAAATGATAGCTAAAAGCCCATTAATAAATTTCACATGTAACAACAACCATCCACATGTACCCAAGTAGTTAAAATTTATAGACTGTATTGGAGGAGTTGTACAACTTTATTGACCACTTTTTTTTATCATGGCACATATAATGAATCCTACACAAAGTTAAAACAATAACTACAAACAATTAGGTCACATATAAAGACAACCAAAAAAAGGTCAAAATTAAGCCAATACATGCTCACCCTAACTTCACACTTCTCAAAATCCTATGTAGATATTTCAAATTAATCACAATTTTTTAGAGAGTATACTTGTCAAGTCCTCTAATTAAAAACAAAATTTCTAGTCCACATGGTCAAATATGATGTCACATTAGTATTTTTTTTGTGTGAAAGTGTCCACATAGCCCCAATAATAAGACCAATAGGTGTGCATAAGTCAAGTTTAATAGTGTGTTGATTGGCACCACATGAGTGGTGGTGTTTTAAAATTTAGAGGCATCTTTTTTGGGGATATGCCCTCATGGAACACTTTTAGTACACCACCATAAAGTCTATTTTGTCCAAATTGAGAGGAATTTTTTTTTTGGGGGGGGGGGGNAGGGGGGATGTGCATTGATGAGACATTTTTAGTACACCACTAAAAATATTTAACCACATTGATGGGCAGTGTCTATGGGGCATAATATTTGCACCTTTGTTAACACAATATGTTGTTAACAATATGTTGTTAACAATATATGTTAACAACACGTATGTTAGCCTATTGTGTTTGTTTGCAAATTACTAACACATGTTAACACAATAGGCTAATATACATGTTGTTAACTTATTTTGTTAACAACATATTGTGTTAACAAAGGTGCAAATATTCTGCCCCATAGACACGACCCACCACTTTAAAGTATATTTTGTCCAAATTTAGAGGCATCTTTTTTGGGGATATGAATTGATGGAACATTTTTAGTACACCATTATAAAATCTATTTTGTCCAAATTTAGAGGCCTCTTTTTTTGAGGATATGCCTTGATGGGACATTTTTAGTACACCATTATAAAATCTATTTTGTCCAAATTTAGAGCCTTTTTTTTTGAGGATATAAGTTGATGGGATATTTTTAGTACACCATTATAAAGTCTATATTGTCCAAATTTAAAGGCATCTTTTTTGAGGAATATGCAATTAATAGAACATTTTTAGTACAGAACTATAAAATTTACTTTGTCCACCTACTATAACATATATTAAACCCCATACATGCATTAATTTCACCAATAGATAAGGGTACATTCCATTAATACTCAAAGGCAAGTCCAAAGTACAAGGAATGCGTGGGCATTGCACATTCCAGAAAATATAAAAATAATAAAAGAGTCGGCAAAAAAATCATCAGATAATGAAAACAGTGGAATTTGTTCGGACATTGACCAAACTGGTACCAACAAACATCGGACCTGCGTTGCCTTTTCTATATTTAATGTTTATCTTGTTATATTAAGGGCCTGTTTGGGTACTGGAATACCATATCCTAGATATGGTCAATTCTGGAAGATGCTGCAATTCAAGAAGATTCTTATCCTCAAAATGAAATCTGGAATATGGACTAACCCGTTTGGTTCACCCGGAAGATGACTGAGAAGATGCATAAGGAATTTTAATTCTTTATTTTTAAGTTTCTTTGAATATGGTGTGTATATGTGTGTATATATACACACATGCACACATGTGTATATACATAGATACATGTATGTATATATACATGTGTGTATACACACACATGTGTGTACTACACATGTATACACATATACGCACATACACATGTGTGTATACACACACATACACACATGTGTTTATATACACACATGTGTGTATATATACACATACATGTGTGTATATACACACACATATGTGTAAATACACATACAAGTGTGTATCCATGTATACACATATACACATATGTGTATATATACACACACACATACACACATGATGTGTATACACATATATATACATTTGTGTATATATATATATACACATTACATGTGTGTATATATATACATGTGTATATACACATGTGTGTATATATACATGTGTATATACACGTGTGTATACACACGTGTCTATATATGTGTGTGTATATACATATACACATGTGCATATATATACACACATGTGTGTATATACACATGTATGTATATATACATCCTTATAGCAATACAATATACATCTTTATAGTCACGGGTTCTACAAAATATTAAATTTGGTTTGTATATAAACGCACATGTGTATATATACACACATGTGTATATAAACACATGTATATATATACATTCTTATAGCAATATAATATACATCTTTATAGTCACGGATCCCACAAAATATTAAATTTGGTTTTCTAAAAATTGGAATTCCCATTCCACTTTTTTGTGAAATTCCAATTCCACCTATTTAGGTGGAAG
>MU227120.1:3770750-3794184 GCA_018584345.1 Thuja plicata | reverse complement strand
GTGGAAGATGATATTCCCATTTTGGGGGCAAAATTGGAATTTTGAAATTCCAATTCCAATTTTTTAGATGGACACAAACATAGAATTAAAATTTCCTGGAATTAGATAATGCCAATTCCAGTCTAATGCCACAAATGGTTTCCTCCAACTCGGTAATATTTCCTTGTCTGATGAAGAGGTTGTTTAGTATACCCAAGAATCGACTCTAAAGGATGCAAAACTGCTTGTCTCAACAACTGCTCTTGTACCGCCTTTGCTTTCAGTCATTCAGATTTTGTTGTTTGTAAGTTTACATAGATGATTTGGAAATATTTGTATGCATCTCTACTAAGTTATCTACCATTTGAGATGTAATAATAACTTGTGAAACTTCTCAAAATATTGAGGGGCTATAGATTAATCTAATAGATTTCATGAATACCATTTTTTTATATTTTCTATATCATAACGTCTTAAGATCTTAGTATTTATTTTCATCTACTTATAAACTATTATGTGTATATATTTATACCTCATCACTCATTTTATATAATTCCTCATTGCTCCCTATTAATCCTCTTTTCATTGAGTACAATAAGCTATAGAAAAAGTTAATATTTGATCAATCAATTTCTATCCAAGATACACTTTTCCTCACTTTATAGTCAATATTTATGTTGAAAAATTATAAAATAGAAGTTTCTTTGAAATTACACACTAAAAATAACTTCTATTCTTTATTGAAAAATATAAATTTCATTATAACCTTGAGTTTCTCCCTCTAATGGCTTCTCTCTAATTAAAATTGAATTAAATTCTTCTAAATTTATCATTCTACAAATAATCAACAATTGGAGAATTATTACAAAGTTTACAATTGATTGAAAAGAGCCAATAATAAAGTAACTAATTAAGCACCTTTCATAAAAGATTCCAAATACGTGATAAAAAAAAAGAATAATTAGATTTTCCTACAATTACATATGACATCATTTAACATCATCAACATTCTATTGTTTGAAGTCAGATTTTCCTTCTATAAAATGTAGTGTAACAATCTTCTAAGCTTTGCAAATACAATTAGCATTTATGATCCATTTTTCTTGGAATGTTAAGAAGGTGTAAAGATTGAGAATATAAGATTCTTAAAAAAAAAATGATCTTAAGTGCTATAATGAATTTAATGATCAATTTCCTCTTCCATCCAAAAAGAAAACAATAAAAAACTTGATTTAACCCTAAAAATAATAAATCTAATCAAACTACCAAGTGAATTGAATTAACAATTCATCAATTATTTATATTTAGCATACAATTTTAAAATAGCTAGAAAGAAAATTAGTGATCAATAAAAAAGAGACATAATACAATCTTTGTATTTAGGAAAACAACCAAAATAGATATAAAAATAAAATATTAAATCATTCTTCATTAATATTATCAAGTGAACAAATATTTATAATAAAGAACAAAAATTAAGTTTATCATTAAGTTATGATCAAATTAATTTATATTCTAAAATTATTCTCTTAAAAAACTAATATGTTTGTTCATGTTTTAATAATTGTTCATTAAATTTTCTTAATTAAAAGTCCACAAGATATATATGTAGAAGTGTTGGATCAATTTTTGCAAATTCTGTATGTACATAGAAGTGTTGAATTAATTTTTGTAAATTTTATGGATAACGAATTCCATCAAATTCATTTTGACTACTCATAAGACAAAATAATATGAGCAATTAGATAACAATGGCTAAGTATTTGCCTAAGAATTAATTATAATCATAATATTAAATATAATTTAATAAAGTATAATAGATTTTTTAGAAGATAATAATTTAATAATAATAGAGTTCTAAAACCTATAAAATAATTTTCATAAATTTATTAATGATAATTATTTAATATAAAATTTGCATAATCTACAATTTATGAATAATAATATATAATTTTAATTATAATATAATAATTATTTTGATTTTAAAAATGACATAGTAGTAAATAAGACATAATTGATAATATTAAAAAAAAAAAATAAATTTAAATAAATTTAAGATACATGAAATTAAGCTATTAATACCCCTGAATTAGGAAACACGGTAATTAAGCACGCGCAAACTAATAGTTAAATTGTGAAAGAAATATCACTACTACAAACAGACCAAGACTAACCAAACCTCCACGCAAACCCCCACAAAAAAGGAAATAGCTTTCATTTCGTGATGGTGAGTGAGTAGGGTAGGGCCGTTATTTAAGGCAAAGGGACTATTTAGCCAATACCTTTTCTGTGTGGGGGACAGAATAAAATCTATTTCAATTTCAACGCTCACGAATATAGGAAACTGATAACACTATGCCTTCCTTTTTCACGTGAATATTCATGTCATCTCACAACAACAACACGCACGCAAATGGAATAAATTTTCTTTGCGGAATGTTCCGTAACTTCCGTTCAACATGTCTTTTCCCTTAAAATCTATTTTTTTCTTTTCTTTTTGAAGTCTTATTCTATGAGGGATATTATTCTATGAGGGATATTAATTAAAAAACATTCAATTTTTTACTTTATTGATTACTGGTATTTTATGTTAAAACTTAATTAAAATATAACAATTCAAAAAGAACTGTCCATTAAGTCTAAGCAATATGTTAGATTTTCATGATTTTTTTCAGTTGTCTTTTTTCTATGTCATATGTCTGTTGACACCTTGAAAAATACTTCTTGACTTATGAACATTAAGGAAACTCTTTGTAAAGATCATCAAATATCAATAATTAAAAAGTGGTCATTTCAAAGTACCTCTCAATGTCCACTTAAAGATGCACCAATAATATTCACTCAAAAATATCAATACTTATGAACAAATATCTACTAATTCTGCACAAATGTACATATGTTATTCTTTTTAAAACTCTTTTAAAATAAAAAATAGAAAGATGAAAACAAATTCAATTATTGGTGTTCTTCCCCTACCATCCTTGATAACTAATACAACAATGATCATAGACACATACCCGCCAGCTCATCATACACGTGTCCACTTAAGTGCCGTTGCCTCTCCAAACACTGCAGAACTGTAGTTTAAAATGCAATTAAGTGTCCAACTGCCTCTATTTCTAAATTCATAAAGAATGGTTGGTTGGACTTGGGATTGGCTGAGGTGGGAATGTTTGATTTGTCAAGTTCTTTTTAAAATATTGTAAATATGGATAGGTGTAGTTGATTCAAAATCGTTGTTGAAAAGGAATTAAATATATTAAAAAGATACACAAGTGGATGAGTAAGTTGGACACTAATCTGCACAAATGTTTTAAAAAAAGATAAAAGAAAAATTATGTTGGAAAAATTCAGGATTACTATGTGGGCTGATATTGACGAACAAAAAGTACATTATATCAAAGAGTTCAATCCATGTCAAAATATGAAAATAAGCTTGTCTAGAGGCTAAAATTTTAGTTGTTTAGTTGGGAACGAGTTTCTTATCATCATAGATGTGAGAGAGATAGATGGACAATCTTCAAAGAAGAGTGAGACATTTTGTACAGCAAAGAGGTGGTTGAAATGGAATAGCACTTCATCTTAGAATGTTCAACTAAGATATTCAGATTTAGTTTGAAAATCATTTGAAAGTGAGTGGTTTAAATGAGCTGTTTGAGCAAGCTAGTCTTTACAAAAGCACAATTTTTCTAATCAAAAATTCATAATAAAAAAACACAGTAAAAAAAACTTAAAAATATATTAAATATTAAATTGCACTTTATTAATAATTAACTTAACAAATACTAACAAACCAAAAACTCTAAAAGCAATTCCATTGCTTTATTTTTCATAAATATATCCACCGCCTTTACTATAAACATAAATTTATCTAATTTGTAATTTTTCATAGCAAAATTTAAACAACCCTTCAAAATTTTGACAGGAGCTTACCTGCTTTGGGCCTTGTTAATTTAGTCACCCCCAAATAAATCTGGGGACCAAGTCTTCGTCGCTTTGTTTCTTCTTGCACAAGGCACCTATGCCACGTCAGCTGCAAACTGTTTGGGACATGTGGCAGGGACAGCTAAGCTACAACTGGACCTTAAAAAGTAAAACTTCACTGTAAAAACCTCTAAAACCCTCCATGGGACAGCTAAGCTACAGCTGGACCTGGTTTTGGTTATGTAACACCAAACTTCACTATAAAAAAACCTCTGAGCCCTCCATTTTCATCACTGAGTTGTTGTAGAAACCATCTGCATTATCTGTATTTTGTAGCAGTATTCTCAACAGTTCTACATAAATGGCTCAGACATCTCGTTTCGAAGTGGCGAAGATCTACAACAGTCAAATGAAAGCAGATGTCGAGGCACTGAGGCAAAGTCTTCCAGGAATCTCTAGTGTTGAATTCGTTGGAGAAAAGATTGTCGAATTCAAACACTGTTCGACTACAACAACTGGCCAAATAAGTATGAATTATCCATGTTTTATCCGGCATATTATCTTATGTTTAGGTTTTTCCCTTTACATTCCTTTTTCACATCCTAAACAGAAGGATGAAAATATTTGCAGTAGGGTTATGAGGCAGGGTTTTGTTTTAACAAGAAAGCAACTTTAGGGTTTTCAGTCTAGATATTGGCGGCTTCAATTGTTTAACCTTGCAATGATCTTCAGAGTAAATGCTAATGTAACTTGTTTTTATGTGTTGTTCATTTTTACAACAGAAGAAGCTCTGGAACGTCTGAATTTCAGGCCTACTCTGAAGAATTATACAACTCCATAGATGGATGGTAAGCCAATTTTTCTGGTTTTCCTTGATCTGCTCTTGTTTTTAAGGGTTTAAGAGCTCTGGAAGGTCTGAAATGGCAGCCAACTCTGATGGGTTATACAACTCTATTGATGGATCATAGGCCAATTTCTCTGGTTTCCCCTGATCTGCTTTTGTTTTTAAGGGTTTAAGAGTTCTGAAAGGTCTGAAATTGCGGCCTACTCTGATGGGTTATACAACTCTATTGGTGGATAGTATGCCAATTTCTCTGGTTTCCCTTGATTTTCTTTTGTTTTTAAGGGCTTCAGAGCTCTGAAAGGTCTGAAATTGCGGCCTACTTTGATGGGTTATACAACTCCATTGGTGGGTGGCAAGCCAATTTCCCTGGTTTCCCTTGTTTTTAAGGGTTTGTGAGCTCTAAAAGGTCTGAAATTGTGGCCTACTCTGATGGGTTATACAACTCCATTAATGGGTGGCAAGCCAATTTCTCTGGTTTCCCTTGATCTGCTTTTGTTTTTAAGGGTTTAGGATCTCTCAAAGGTCTGAAATTATGGTCTACTCTGATGGGTTATGCAACTCCATTAATGGTTGGTAAGCCAATTTCTCTGGTTTCCCTTGATCTGCTTTCGTTTGTAAGGGTTTAAGAGCTCTGAAAGGTCTGAAATTGCGGCCTACTCTGATGGATTATACAACTCCATTAATGGATGGTCAGCCAATTTCTTTGGTTTCCCTTGATCTGCTTTTGTTTTTAAGGGTTTAAGTCTCCAGTTACTGTTCGGTGATAAATTCTTGCTTTCCCCTGTTTTTGAGTCCTCTGTTTCTACATTGGGTTTAGTTTAAGTCCTGTTTTTCTTAATTAAAAGCTAATGTTAAAAAGCACACAATCAGACCCAGAAATCTTTGATATTAATTGTTCTGTTTAATAATCAGGATGTGTGATTCTAAACATGTTTCTGATTATTTCGTTATTGATCTTCTTTTTGGACTCCTCCGTATCTGTTATTGTACTACTCTGTCCTATTTCTTATAGGAGCCTAACTGTGCTTTCATATATCTGCTTCAATCTAAACATGTACCGCATAAAAAGTTTTTCACTTTTAAATCTTGGTTATTTTGCAGGATAGACAAACCAACAGGATCTAATTTGAAGATCAGCTCTGTGAAACAAATTTTAGGGTGCGGCACCTGTTTGGGAAATAAAACCAAAAATATGTCTGAGACTGTAATTCCATTGTAGCGCAGCGTAATTTATTATTTCTATTCCAATGATATAGATCACATGACCTGATTTTCTGCAATAGATCTCTTGAATAAATCTGGAATTTCTTCAGGTTCCTTACAAGTTGCATTCACTTGCTTAACGACGATAGATATCTCTTATTCTCATTCAAACTGGTATTTTTAGGGTTGGACGTTACAACCTGGCCCGCCTTCATGCATGATATTGACGGCCTTCTGCCATAGGCCTGTGGGTCAAATTATTACTTTATTATGCATGCTCCATTGCTTGTTTTTATGCGAGTTTTATTTGGTCAGAGGCTAGATGATTAAAATTAAAGATCCAAGTTGTATCTTTTTTTTTAAAATATATTAAATTGTCCAGAATGATGTGGCGCATAAAGATTTTTAATGTCAAAGACGTCGACACCCATTTATTTTTAAAAACGCAATCTTAGATAGGTTTCTTTGGAACTATTGTAATTATATCACATGTATTTCCAATCAGTCAGGTGTGGGCGTACCACACTCATTAATAATTCATGTGATCCTGACTTTTGAATTTGCGTGTGCAACTAAATAAGTACAAAAGAAGAATAGCTTTCAATACCTTTAATAGATAAACATTAAATATGGAAAAGGCAGCGCAGGTCCGATGATTGTTGGTACGGGTTTCGTCATTGTCGTACAAATTCCATTGTTTTCATTATCTGATGATTTTATGCCGACTCTTTTATTGTTTTTATACTTTTCTGGATTTTTGCAATGCCCAATGCCCAATGCCCAGCATTCCCTCGCTTTGGACTTGCCTTTGAGTATTAGTGGAAAGTACCCTTACCTATTGTTAATAATAGGGGAGTGAAGTTAATCCATGTATGGGGTCTAATATATAATATAGTATGCAGACAAAATAGACTTTGGCTGAGGTGGGAATGTTTATGTTGGAAAAATTCAGGATTACCATGTGGGCTGACTAAAAATAGACTTTATAGTGGTGTACTAAAAATGTCTCATCAAGGCATATCCCTAAAAAAGATGCCTCTAAATTTTATAGTGGTGTACTAAAAATGTCTCATCCCTCCAAAAAATGCCTCTATATTTGGACAAAATAGACTTTATAGTGTACTAAAAATGTTCCATCAATGCATATTCCCAAAAAACATGCGTCTAAATTTCAAAACACCACCACTCATATGGTGCCACATCCACGCACCATTAAACATGACTTATACACACTTATTGGTCTTCTTACTTATTAGGACCATTTTGGACACTTTCACAAAAAAAAAATGCTAATGTGGCATCATATTTGACCATGTGGATTAGAAATTTTGTTTTTAATTAGAGGACTTAACAAGTATACTCTAAAAAAATTGAGAGTAATTTGAAATATTCACATAGGATTTTGAGAAGTGTGAAGTTAGGTGAGCATGTATTGGTTCAATTTTGACAAATTTTTTGGTTGTTTTTATATGCGACTTAATTGTTTATAATTATTGTTTTAACTTTGCCTAGTAATGATTCACACTCTAGGATTCATTATATGTGCCATAGTAAAAAAGTGGTCATTTTAAAGTGTTATGTCCAGTAACTATGCACCACAAGCATCTAAAAAATTTCTAATACTTATGCACAAATGACCCACTAGTTGTGCACTATTGGTACCAATAAAGTTGTACAACTCCTGCAATAAAATTTATAAATTTTAACTACTTTGGGTACATGTGGATGGTTGTTGTTACATAAGAAATCTATTAATGGGCTTTTAGCTATCATTTTTTTTGTTTCTTTAAAGTTAGTAACTAGGGGATGGGGAGAACAATGAGTGAATGGTCATTGGAATATGGTTGGATATGGACTCCTTCCCCTAGTGCATTGTTTTAAATAATTTTCATCACTCACCTCATGTCCTCACACTGTTTAAAAATTAAAAATTAAATTTTGGAAAAGGAAGCTGGGAATAAGCAACAAGTGTTTGCTTTACAATTATTTTTTTTACTTTTATTTGCCTCCATTTTTATTTATTTTTGAAAAAATGTATAAGAATTCACAATAAAAACATAATTAGTAGACTATAAGATGAGAACATAGCAACAAAATAAAAAATAAACTTACAATCATAATATCATGAGGTTGAGCATAAAAATAACTCGACTACATATAGACTTGATTTTTTTATGCAAAAATACATGAATCAAGACCAAGACCAACAACAATAAGAAGATTAATTCGGAACAACCTAATTGAAAAAAGAGCATTCATTTTACAACATAAGCAATACAAAGATTAATTTAGAATAACCTAACTGAAAAAAGAGCATTCATTTTCCAACATAAGTAATACATATCTTTTGACTCATTGGAATTTAACATTCATCTTTGAGTTCTTCTTGGGTTCCATCAACAATTACGAAAAGAAGACCTTCTACCTTGTGCCATGGCAACCTTCCTTTTGTTGAGTAGTAGCTTAATCAAACAATAAAAGTGTCAAAGTAAAGCCCAAGAGATTCAACATGCTTGTGAGCATTTAGGTTAGTAAAAATATATTTACAAGTGTATTTTCATTTATGAGACAAAATAACGTGTTTGAATCCATCATTAATAGCATTAGCATGTAACTCCACTCCAAGAAGAGCTTATTTCCAATTTAATGTGTTCAAAAGTAGTTGGAAAGACATTAAAAATTAGGTTCCACTATTTTTTAACAAACTCGCATCCCTAAAATATATGCCTTATATTTTCTCACTTTTGACAAAAAGGCCAATTAACTGGTTTGACCATCATATAGTTGAGTCTATTTATAATGGGTAGTTTGCAATGTAGAATCTACCAAGGATTTATTTAATTGATCATCTGAATTGGCTTTTGATTTCCATATTACAGAAGATTGTTTTGATTAACAAATTCATTTAACCTACAAATTGTATTTGTGTAAATACCTTAAGGGAAACTTTCAAAGAAACTACAAGTAAACCTTATATACAGGAAAAAGATAGGAAATGATATGATGTCATCCATAACCAATTTTTGTAGAAGTTGCAATGGATAGAGGTAAATAATTTCATAGGTAATTTGAGCAAAACCAAAGTCTATACAAAAATAAAAATGTATTTTGTATTTATTGCTTAGATTGAATTAATCTTTAATAGAGTGGTATGATAACTAGCTCATAGTATGAAAATACTAGAGATCTCTAAGATTACAAACTATTTTTCTAAAGAGTGCATAAGACGATTTTGGAAAGCTTAAAGCAAGGGTTGATTTTTCTAAAGAGCGCATAAGACTGTTTTGGAAAGATTGTGTTGTAGAATGTTGACATTGATGTGAACTCACAATACTCTTGTATGGAAAATTGGAGATTGTTGCAGTATGTTGTCATTAATGTCAACTCATGATACACTTGTACAAAAAATTGGAGGATGTCAATTCGTGATACACTTGTATGAAAAATGGGAGATTGTTGTAAATATGGAGTGGTGTGTATGATAAAGTTATGGATCAATGTGCATGTAAATATATAGAGGGTATTTGCACCAAGATGGGGTACTAAAAAGGGGTCTTAAGATGCCACTTTTTAATTCTAAAATCAACAAACTCTAAACTTGTTAGAAATATATGCCTTTTTTTTTTGTCATTGATGTCAAACATTACGATATTATATATAGTCCAGATAGTAGAAGATAGATATGTATTCTGAGTGATAGCGGAGTGTAGGTATGTTGGTGCAAAACTGTGGAAGACGGGTATGTCTTCTGAGACTACGATTTATCTATACTTAAATGTTATTCTTCTTTGTCCATAAGTCAGTTTGTTTTGGACATTGGTGGAATGGTAACAGGGTGTACATGTTATTGTTATTAGTGTACAATTGCAGAAAAAGATTATATTATTATACTCAGACGCTTGTATGGTCCAAATAATAGTTGTTCAGTGATAGAGAAAGTCAATTGAAGATGGAAATCACATTATCTGGACTTTAATCTGAAGGTCAATTATTTAATAAGATGTTTTTCCAGATGTTAATGACAGCATTGTGTTTATGGTTTTTGGAAGATTTCCTCTTTGGTTATTAATATTGAAGATGTATAGACATGATTTGTAGTGTTACTTGGTATTTTTCCTGGTTGTGGCATTCCTTGTTGTTCTAGGAAAAACTCTTTTTGTTTTGGAAGCAATGTTATCCAGTAATACTTCTATGGTCAGTCTGCATTCTAGTTCGAAAGTATATTTTGATGTCTTTTGACGAGCTAGAAAGTGACATGGATTCTAATATTGCACATGTGATGTGGCATGTGGGTCATACCATAACATGTGGTCGTTCAAATATTGGTGGAAGATGGATGGTTCTTTGTGTTGAGTGATACTACATGTTTGAGTTAAACATTGGGCTTGTTATGATGATTCCAGATTTGGTATTGGGATATGTGAAATGTGTTTTGGTCTCTCTTCCTCCTGGAGTGGATACGAGTCTAATTTTGGTTTGATTTCTATATTTAATGTTTGTATCTTATCTAGATAAATGTATAACATTTGTTTTGATTCATGTAGTCTTGTCATGGCCAACTTCATTGTAATATTATTTATGCCATGACCTAGTTGTAATAAGTTCTTTTGTCAAGGTCGACTTGTAGTTATTTTTTGGGCATGTCGACCTTGTTGTTTTCCGCAATGATATACATTGTATATAAGTACTGTTTGGGGTTAGAAAAAGCAAAAGTGTGAAAAAGAAAAAGGTGAAGTATGAACAAAAAGAAGATCTAATAGCATAATTTTAATAGAGTAGATTCTAATTGTTGTAGCAGAGAAATAAAGATCGTGATCAAGTGTTTCAATGTTGACAAAGTTGTGCATAACAGTTGCATTATTAGGAGGATTTCTCATTATCTACTTTGGAGAGTTGTGTGTATCTTTGATAGTGAGTCTCTGGTACATAAATCCTTTTATGTACCTTACTACTTTGGTAGTGAGCCTCTGTATGTATGTTCAGAGCGATGAGCTCCTTCCTATATTGCTTTTGTAAAGGCAATGCGTCTTTATGAAGCAGTGAGCTTCTATCTTCTTTGTAATTAATATACATATATCAGTGATCTATCTTTGTGGGAAAGTGCTCACTATGGTTTTTACTAGTTTAGGTTTTACACATATAAAAATCTTAGTGCTCATGTGTTGATGTTTTTGGATCTTTATTTGTTGGTTAAGTTATGGAGTATTTTACTTTGAGGTTTAAGTATTTAAGTTGATTTGGTTTATGTTGATTCACCCCTCTCTCAACATTTAGTGTATTTAATAATTGGTATCAAAGAAAGGTTCCTCTAGAAGAAGTTTATCAACTTAAGGTTGATTTGAACCCTTGAACACCATGTTTGAAGAATAGAATGTTATGTTTGAACAAAGAGATTAGAGTGAAGATGTCAATATTCAACAACAAAATGCTTTGAACAAATTGAATAGAACTAGATAAAACTTGATGAAAGCTAACATTAATATTATGTTTCAAAGAATGCTTCTGGAAGATGCAAAGAAGGAAATAGAAGATCTTGATGAAAAGTTGAGTTGCAAACATGATCAATGCTTTCGACTAAAAATGGAGTTAAAAGAAGCTAAGGATTAAATTGAAAATGATCTAAAACTAGAAGATGAATACAAAGTTCTTGATACAGAGCTTGATGAGAAGGGAAAAGAATGTTCAAGTCTACAAGCTAAGGTTGAGAAACTCAAATTGGAACTTAGGAAGCTAAAATAAAAAAAATAATAAAATGGGATCAACATCTTTGAAGAACATTGAAGGAAGCAATAATGGCTTAGAAAAACTGGAGGAAGGCAAAAATAATTTAATAGATCAGAAGGGAGATAAAGAGGTTTCAAAAAATCTAATGGAGGCAAAAGATAAAAGGAGAATGATAAATCAAAAACCTCCTATCTGTTCTAGGTATTCGTCTCATATATCTCTATACAGACCGCCTTGCTATTGTAGATCGGAGTTGCTATCGCGGGTCGAAGTGAACCTTTCTCCCTTTGCGGGACACATCTTTATTTTGGTTGCAGATTCAAATGGTGCCGAACACATGTCATGTCCATAGAAATTTTCAAAGAGCGCAAGGAGTTTCCCTACCTAGAAACTTTGTCGTGCTACCATGTGTCTCAGGCCCATCTCGACAAAGTTGTTCACATTTTGTAGGATGGATGATGATGGTGGTACTAGTTTTTGATTCTCTAAGGATGCATGTTAGGTGGATCAATGTTGTCAAGTGACAACGTTTTTCAGAGGCTCTTCTAATTGTTGATCTCTAAGTTTTGTTGATCATTAGTGTCCCATACTTAGTCATTTATCTAGGCAGTTTTAGCCGATCATCACTGCAGCTGAGCTATCCGGTATAGGCTGAGCTATCTGGCATAGTTGTTATCGAGTCACACGATTGCCAAGTTTAGTCCATGCCAAGCACCAGAGTCTTTTTGTGCCGAGCAAGACAGTTTTGTTATGTATGTCAGGAATGACACCAACTTCGAGGTAAACTATTTTTGGCTGACTTATCTAAGCATTTAATATTTTCAACGGGATAATTATGCATTTAATTATTTGATCCCACTATGTGGCATGGATCCAATCAGAAAATTGGATTTTCCTAAGCGGCATAAGAATTTGATCCTAATCATTGATCTAGACCTAATTGACAGATCCGTAAAGTATATTAAGATTGCTTCTTATCCTAATTAGCATACTGTGAGAGAAGGTGTATGCATACATGAGAGATGTGCAAAGGGTTGTTTTGAGAGAGGAAGCATAGATCTAGCATAGTGAAAAAGTAGTGAGCAGTAGAGTAAAGATATATAAGATTATTAGATCAGAGAAGGCATTGAAAAGAGGAGATCCGTTATCAACATCAGAGTGCATATCGAAGGATCAGATCTTGAGACATTCTAACAAGTGTATCAAGTGAAGTCTCTTAACAAAGTGGTTCTAACAGACCTTTCTAAATCTCTTAGCTGAGTGCTTACTTTGTTGTAAGTTTAAATCCTTTTACAAGGTAGATTGTAATGATCTTTAGCTCTTAACTAGGCAGACCTTTAACTAGGTAGATTACATATTGTGATCAATTTTTTTAGCCCTAACAGGTACACTTTATTGCTGCAGTAGTGAAGATTTTGTGGGTGTCATCCCCACCCCAGTTTTACCTTATTGGGTTTCTGGGTTACCAAATTTTGTGTCTTGTGTTATTTATTTATTGTCATGGATGCTACTAGATGATAGATCAATTACATTTATGTATGATTGTGGATCAGTTTATTTTAAGAGATAAAATGTTGAAGATCTGATTCACCCCCCTCTCTGTATCTTTATTTCCCATATTTTATTTCCAACAATTGGTATCAGAGCTCAGTTCTCCTACAAAAGGTTTTAATCAGCTTGAGAGTACAGATCTTGAGATGGAGATTTACGAATTGGGTAAAGTCATTGAGAATCAAAAGATTGAAATTTAGCTAGCATTACATTAGCTTTAGACAACAAGACATGAATTGAAAAATTCCTTGATATCTAGGAAAGATTTGGCCAAACAAATGAATGACACTCATTATCAGGAAGAAGACACTGCAAGTCTATTTCAGAATGGAAACTCTACTGAGAGTGATGCAACAATTTCAGATCTACTGGAAAGGAACAATATTTTTTTTGAAGAAGCTAGAAACCTGAAAAGAGAAAAAGAAGCACAAACAGTAAGACTATATGTGAAGTAGTGGAACAAAAGAAGAAAGCTCAAGATGACAAAGCTATGGCTGAAGAAGACAAAAGAATGATGACTATCAGACTTGATGAAAGGACACATGATGTACAAATGATGATAAATAATCAGGTTGACATGGTGAATCAACTACTACTTGTAAATCAGGAGATCGATAGGAAAGACATGGAAATTGTGAATCTGAGATCTGAGAAAGAACTTAATGAAAGATTGAACAAACCCAATGAAGCTTTGACTCATTTTAAAAACTTGATGGAAGCATCAAGGAGATCTAAGGACACTTCTGGATTAGGTCACACTAAACAACAGACATATTCTAAGAAAGGAGAATCATCTAAGACTGGTGAAAGGAGGAATGCAAAGACATAGAAAAACAAGCCTGTATTCCACCACTGTGGAAAACTAGGACACACAACAAACATCTGCCAAAGCAAGAATGGTAAGTCCAATCCTAAACCTAAGTTTAATGGTTATTGATTTAACTGTAAGAAGTTTGGACATCAAGCACATGAATGTTGGGTAAAGGAAAATAATGCACCTCCCACACCTAGATTCAATGGGTATTGTTACAACTGTCAAAAATTTGGACATAAAGCACAAGATTGCAGATCTAACGCTAAACAAAAATGGACATCAAAGACACAAGCAAAAGTACCAAGGAAAGGTAATACTTACAATTGGGATTACAACACATGGCATATTTTTCATTACTGTGGTGAGTATGGGCATGTTCCAGAAAACTGCATAAAGACACATTTCAAAGGAAAATCTAAGAGTTGAATGAATGGAAGCCAAGTTTGCTATAATTTTTTGAAAATCGGTCACATTAGGAAGGATTGCAAGACAAGGGTACCTGCTCCTACTGTTGAAGAAATAAGAGCACAGATGAACCAGACAGATAAGGGAAGGAACACTAGCTAAGGTCATTCCTGATTCAACCAAGAAATAGATAGCAAAATTCATTGAACAATATCAAAGGAAGTGTATTCCTAAACAAAGAGCCTATGCAATTTTGAAGAATGATGTTGAAGGTGTAGTTCAACAGAGCACCAGAATATAGAAGGAAAATTTTGGGTTAATCACTAAGAAGGATGATGAGAAAGGTGAAGGCACCTCAGAGCCAAAGGAAATGGAGGAAGAAACTGCTACTGATCAAGTAGAGACTGAGACAGAACCACAAAAGGAAACATGCGATGGGAATACTATAGATTTGACAATGGACAGTCCCATTGACACTACACTTGAAGATAACAACAATGTGGATGCTGAGGATCATAATGAGCCGACAGACACGGGTATGCAATCGCCCATTTGTACAATTGAGTCTAAGTTAGAGAAAGAAGGAGAAAATAAGGTAATAAATACTAATCCACCTATTTTAGAGGTTATACAAATAGTTTTAGAGAGTGGAGAGAAGATGGAAGAAATTGCGAATAAGCCTACAAAACAAGAGGCTATACAAGTGTTGGTGGATCTACCACACTCTGTATCATCTACTCCCAATGGACCCAAAATAGGAAGTATACCTGACCCGTAGGATATCTTGACTCAGATGAAGGCAGCAATTGAAATTGATACTGACAAAGGAAAAGATATCACAGAACCTGAGCCGAGTATTAGCTCACCAGAGCTTAAGAAGAGGAAGTTAAACAAGAAAAAGTCACCAAGCTTAAATGTCACATTGGATGAAGTTATTGTGATTCCTAAATGGGATCCTGAGAGTTTGACATATGAGCATATTCAGACCCTTCAAGACCTACTGAAGAGGAAAAAGAGACAAGAGGAAATGAAGAGGGAACAAAAGTAGAAGCAAGTTTTGCATGACATAAAGGATATTTTCGTTAAAGCTTTTGAGATCTACAAGCACCGATACTAGAATAGTTTGTTCACATTGTGTAGAAAGTTACTAATGAAAATATTGAGGCAAATGATAGATTGATGCAATGGTCTAAGAGAAGATTTGAGAACAAAGTCTTGGAGAAGATATCTGGAGAGATTTCCACCAAATAGGTTGAACTTTCTTCTCTTGTTGAGATTCTTGAGGAAGTTGCCAATAATGTTTTTTCATTGTACACAAGATTATGTGATGTAGTTCATTATTTACAAAGGAGAATCAACAACTTATTGAGAAATTGCATTTAGATATGAAGTCAACAACAAGTTCATTGAGCATGGATGCTAGTTCTAGCTCCATACATTTTGATAGGGTGACTCATGCACAGAGGAGATTATCCGAGCTTATGGCTAAAGATGGCCGAATCAGGGCCAAATTAATAACAATTTAGGATAATTTGATACCTCATCTAGAGGTTGTTCAGAAGGAACTGACAGTTGCACGAGAATTGGTCAAGAGAGATTCTCATCTCTCTATTGCAGATAGTTTGGTAAGTCTAGCTGTCGAGCTAGAAGTTAAGTTGGAGGTTTTGAAGTTTGTTAAGAATAGTTGGGATACATCTTTTGCGTTGATTTTATTGCTTCATAAACCATTTTTGGACAAATACAACTTAACCCCTATAGCTATTAGTGACAAAAACAAGGGGGAAACAAGACATGAAACACAAGAAATAGGCAAAGGAAAGGAAACATAAAAAGATGTGCAAAACCAGGTATAAATATCTTTGTTGAAGGCATGTATATTATGTAGATAATGTATGAAGAGTGAAGTATAATCAAAGGGCGAGTATATTGTGTACTTAGGCAAATTTTGTGAATGAAAATGATAAGTGTTTTTTCCACTAATATCAAAGGGGGAGATTGTTGATCTCTAAGTTTTTTTTATCATTAGTGTCCCACACTTAGTTATTTATTTAGGAAGTTTTAGCCAGTCATCACTCCAACCGAGCTATCTGGTATAGGCCAAGCTATTCAACATAATCATTGCCGAGTCACATGGTTGCCAAGTTCAGTCCATGTTGAGTGCCAGAGTCTTTTTGTGCCGAGCAAGACAGTTTTGTTATGTATGTCAGGAATGACACCAACTTCGAGGTAAACTATTTTGGGTTGACTTATCTAAGCATTTAATATTTTCAATGGGATAATTATGCATTTAATTGTTTGATCCCACTACGTGGCATGGAGCCAATCAAAAAATTGGATTGTCCTAAGCGGCATAAGCATTTGATCTTGATAATTGATCTAGATCTAATTGATATATTCGTAAAGTATATTAAGATTGCTTCTTACCCTAATTAGTGTATTGTGAGAGAAGGTGTATGCATACATGAGAGATGTGCAAAGGGTTGTTTTGAGAGAGGAAGCATAGATCAAGCATAGTGAAAGTGAAGTGAGTGTAGTAGAGTAAAGATATATAAGATTATTAGATCAGAGAAGGCATTGAAAAGAGGAGATCCATTATCAGCATCAGAGTGCATATCAAAGGATCAGATCTTGAGACATTCTAACAAGTGTATCAGGTGAAATCTCTTAACAGAGTGGTTCTAACAGACCTTCCTAAATCTCTTAGCCAAGTACTTACTTTGTTGTAACTTTAAATCCTTTTACAAGGTAGATTGTAATGACATGTAGCTCTTAACCGGGCAGACCTTTAACCAGGTAGTACATATTGTGATCAAATTTTGTAGCCCTAACAGGCACACTTTATTGCTGCAATAGTGAAGAGTTTTTGGGTGTCATCCCCACCCCAATTTTACCTTATTGGGTTTCTGGGTTACCAAATTCTGTGTCTTGTGCTATTTATTTACTGTCATGGATGCTACTAGATGATAGATCAATTACATTTATATATGATTGTGGATCAGTTTGTTTTAAGAGATAAAATGTTGAAGATCCGATTCACCCCCCCCCTCTCAGTATATTTCTTACCCATATTTTATTTCCAACACTAACGGCCTTGATAAATGATTTTCTCTAGGTGGTGTTCTGATCGGCATAGGCTTTTCTATTGGGAAGAATATTTATGGTTAGGAGTTTTGCTTTAAGAGGGTGTATTTTTCTCTTTTAAAGGGGTGGATTTTTATTTGATAGAAAGAGTGATATTTGACCAGAGGATATTTTCCTCTGATATAATTTTGAGATACCATATTTGCAAACTTTTCTTCTAAATACTTTCTTGTTAATTTGGATTCGACTGTGCTCGACTGATCCATTTTGGTTTAAATTGAATCCAATATTTCTATGTTTGAGATTATTTTTAGTGATGGACCAGGTTTGAAACTAACTCTTCTAGTTAAGAATAATTAAGAAATAGAGGTGATCCATGTCTGTGATGTTATCAAAAGTAAATATATGAATATTCATCTTTGAATATTCTTATTGTTGCCTGGATTTTATAGATGCACCCAAAAAATGATATGAATATTTAGATTTGTGTCTAGGATCTTGTCTTTATGTTCTCATTTCAACAATGAAGGGATTTTGGTATGTTATGCCAATTTATGGGACAATATTTGCATTGTGATGTTATGGTTTTGTCTTTTATTTACGAAAGATTGTAAGTAATGAAATGATTTGGCACATCGCCCATAACTTAGATTCATTTTCATTTTTCTTCTCTTTCCATTCCTCTGTTCATGGAGAGCTGAATCCTCAATCCCAAAGATTATTCTGATTATTAGCAATTTGGTCCCAGGATACTCAGACTTTCCATAAGGTCTTATACCTTTCTGAAGTGAAAATTTAAGGATCAATAATTCCTTTTTCCGGCATGCCCAGTGGGACCAAACCATTACGGAGCCTGATATAGAATAATTTTATGAAGTATAGGTCTATCACAAGATCCATATCCACTTGTTATCTAGGATTATTGACCCACCTCCTCTTGTTTATGTAACCAGATCTAAATCTTTAACCTCCTCATCAAGTGCGTTACTAGTAACACCCCCAACACCACCCATGGTTGTACAGAAATTTGTGACTTGGGATAGTGGGAGCCCCCTTATTGGGAAACAATTTGGTGTAAATAGGGATTCT
Source organism: Thuja plicata (assembly GCA_018584345.1). Lineage (NCBI taxonomy): Eukaryota > Viridiplantae > Streptophyta > Pinopsida > Cupressales > Cupressaceae > Thuja > Thuja plicata. The sequence continues at coordinate 3,775,570 of MU227120.1, read as the reverse complement.
ATTTCCCCTAATTCTTTGAAGACTCTACCTAAATTCACGGGTGAAGATGAGAAAATCCATGCTGAACACATGATGGATATAGCTAATACCTATACCGTCCATCATATTATAGAGCAGAATGCAGCCCTGAGACTGCTAGCCACATATTTCAAAGGGAAAACACTATATTGGTATAGATCCCTTACCCCTAATAGTATATCTACTTGGGATGATCTTGGCAATCTATTTTACAACCATTTTGTGAAAAGGGTGATCGTTCTCCATTGCTTCACCAACTCATTAACATTAAGAGAGCTCCTCAGGAAGATGTGGTGGAATTTAATAGAATATTCCATAGGACATGAAACAAAATACAACTAAAGCACACCCTCTAGCACCCATGGCCTTTATTTTTTACTCAAAATCTTTCAACACTTATATAACCTGGACTATTTAGACTATGGGAGGTGTAAGTCTGTCAGTCGCCTATGAGATAGCCATAATGGCTGAGAATAACCTAATTAATATGATAAAATTACCATCAAGGCCACTATTGTCAGTATTCCTTGAATGTTCCTTGCAAACCCCAAAGCATACCCAAAGCAAAACTTTCACTAGCCCTGTTGCTATCCCGCACTCTATGTATGCCTTCCCGAATGGTCAAGCACCAAAAATGACTACTTCTTCCTTGCTAGCTGAAGTGAGTGAGATGAAAAGTCTACTAAGGATGATTACAAATGAGATCACTAGTTTGAAGAGGCATCATGGTGTACCACAACAACCTCATTATCAAAAATTTTAGAACTGTCAAAATGGAAGACCCCCATACTAGCCAAATCAGTATCAGATTTGGAACAAGAATAAACAAGGGAATACTAATCAAAATAATAATGGTCAAAGCCAGAAGTCTAAGTAGTTGATTGTAGTTCCTCATCCGATGGCACCATTACAGTCAATCCCACCTAATGTTAATAGAGAATTGGTAGCCACACATAACAACTTTGCAAAAGACATGAACATGTGGTGCTTTCATTGCAATGATGCTCATATGCCTCAGGATTGTCCAAGAGGAAATATACAAAAAGATATCAAAACAAAGGAGCCAGAGGACAATTCCTTATGCTAGTAACTATTATTATTCTTCCCTTGGGATGTAGAATTCCATGATGACAACGAAAATGTAGGAGATGTCCTTGGAATAAGAATTAGAAATAGCTCCTGATTATGCCCTCTTCTCTTGGATATCGGATGAGGATGACATGGTGTTCATGAATCAAGAATATAATTCAATGAAGACACAAGTCTAGTCAGACTATAATACCTGTTCAAAATAGAGACTCACAAAAGAAATGTCACTGCCAGTCTTACCAAATAAAATTGTGCCATTGCCACAACCAAGGTTTTAGGTGAACAAACCAGTTGTCCAAGAGGTCCAACCATCTCCATCTTAGTGACCAACATAATCCAATCCATGGAATCCAAAATATCCAAATATTCTAGTGGAAACAAAGGTGGACATAGTGGGACAACTTTAGGAAGCCTTTATGAATTTATCCTTCTGGGATATGCTCACAGTCCCTGAGAAAAAAACTATTACTGAAAGAATCTCTTGAATAACGGGATAAAGTGGTAAGAATGAACATTATTGTAGAGAAAGAAAAATTAAGAGGAAAGACACTTGTCATGGACATAGATTTTCCCCATGTTCTATAGTCATTTGTACTGATCAATTCTAAAAATCCATTGAAGAAGAGGAAAAAAGTAAGTCTAAACCTACACCTTTATTTATTACTTTGATAGTCGAGGATAAGGTGCTACATAATTCAATAATAGAATCAAGAGATAGTATTATTGTCATGCCCAAAAATATTGCAGAAGCCCTCAATGTTAAATATGAGCCTTCTGATAGATGAATCATGCAATTGGACGAGAAGAGAGTCCAGTTCATAGTAGTGATTAAAGAGCTCCCTTTCATGCTATTTTCTTGCCCCAATATTATAGTCCCCCAGGAAGTTATAGTCATATATATTCCCTGATATTTTGGTGTTTGTATTTCAAGATATTTCACAACCAAAATGAGAGGTTACATGTCCCTTGACTGGTCCCACCTAATACTAAGGACCAAGCATGGAGTTAAATGCAAGGTATTGTCTGAACCTATGCATGAAACTCATGTAGAAGATGAGCCTATGCTCAAGTTTGAACCTACTCATACCTCCATTTCTAAAGAAGAAATGTGTTGCATTAAAATATTGGAGGATGAGGAAGGAACTGAGATAGAACCAAAGAAGAAGTGTTTCTCAACAAATTATTTGAAGTTGATCCTTTTGGTAACTTCCATGCTACGGATTTGGCACTTATGTAATATTTTATGAAGATCAAATAGTGCCTAAAGTCATTGATGAAGAGGAAAGTAAAGACATTAACCTTTTAGAATTAGAGCTTTGGACAATGCACTTAAATGGAGCTAGGTGTCAGATGGGTTTAGGTACTGATATCAATATGATTTCTCCCTCAGGATAAGAGGTAAATAAGGCTTTTTTCTTTCAATTTAGTTCAAAAAATAATGAAACAGAGTACAAAGGACTAGTTTGAGGGCTAGATTTGGCTGAAAGAATGGGAATCAAATAGCTGCAAGTATTTGGTGATTTTGAACTAATAGTGAAGCAAGTTCACAATACTTCTAGGACCAAAAATTATTGAATGAGGTCCTACCACCACAAGGTTTGGGACATGATCGAGAGTTTTGATGCTTTTGACATTAGAGTCATCCCAAGAAAGTAGAACCTAAAATCTGATCAATTTTCTATAATTAGTTTTCATTTTGAACCTATCAGTGATCTATTTACAAATGAGAATTTAGTCGATGTGATAGTAAGACCATCTATACCAAATAGTGATAACCACTAGAAAAGAGGCCTATGAAGACCAAGTCATTCAGCTTTGAGGGAATAAAATTCCTGAGGGCCTAATAACATTGGAGAGTTTATTTGACTATGATGACATTAGAAGAGACAAACACAAGTTTTTTGCAGATCAAAAGGATTATGAAGAGATAGACATCAAAGATGGTAGAAAACTAAAGGTTGGAAAAGAAGTTCCCGAAGCAGATAGAGAATGACTCAAATCAATGTGCCACCAGTAAAAAGGGGTCATTTTATGGGCCTATGAGGACCTAAAAGGTTATAATAGATATATCATAGATCACACTATTGAGTTAGCAGAAGAATTAAAGCCCATCAAGCATAAGAAGAGGCCAGTCAATCCCAAGATAGAATCCTTAATTACATAAGAGCTGACCAAACTGATTGAATCCAATATTATCTATCCATTTAAACACAACACATGGGTTTCCAACCTAATTCCAGTTTGTAAGAAAAATAGTGACATCTTCCTCTATGTGGATTTTCAAGATCTTAATAAGGCCTCTCTAAAAGATCACCACCCCCTACCATAAAGGAGCAGATTTTATAGAATGTTGTAGTTTCAAAAATGTTCTCATTGCTAGATAGTTTCTCAAGATACAACCAAGTCTTGGTGGTAGAAGAAGATCAACATAAAACCATGTTCACCACCAAGTGGGGAACTTTTTCTTATGCTAAGATGCCATTCAATTTGTCAAATGAAAGAGACACCTTTTAGAAAGCTATGGAGACAACTTTCAAGGAATTGATAAATATGATCATCCTATTCTACTTGAATGATTTGACAATATTTTCAAAAAATATAGAGGATCATTTTGACCACCTTGATGGAGTATTCAATAAATGCCAAGAGTTTGGAATCTCTTTGAATCCAAACAAGTGTGTGTTCAAAGTTCCTCAAGGAAATTTTTTGGGACATAGTATCAACAAAAGGAATTTCCATAGATCCCGAATGACTGAAAGACATTCTAGATCTCCTTCTTCCATCAAACAAAAAAGGGAATCTAGTATTTCCTTGGAAAGATAAACTTTGTCAGTGGGTTCATTTCCAATTTTGTGGGAATGGTGCACCCCATCACTTTGATGATGAGAAAAGATCAAACCTTCTGATAGGCCCCAGAAGGGAAGGTTTCCTTCAAAAGGATAAAGGAGGCAATAGCTACTACCCCAATGCTATCAAATCTAAACTTTTCCAAGGACTTCATAATTAATGCCTATGAGAGTGAATATAGTCTTTCAAATGTGCTTACATAGAAAGGAGAAAGCAAGAAAGAAGAACACCCTATTTCCTTCTACTCTAGGACTCTCAAGAACTATAAGGTTAAGTATAGTTCATGGATAAGAAGGCCTTCTCTTTGGTGAAGGGTTTAAAAAAAATCAGGCATATGATCTTAGGGAGAAAGATTGTGGTATACATGGCTCACCCCAGTATATGGGAGTTGTTTAATGCTGAATGTGGACCTCTCTATCCAACATAAAACCCAACATAGTCATTACACAATCAAGAAACTCACAAAAACAAACATGGATTGTTTGCTCTGCAAGCATGATTGAAGCGACCTGTTGCCTCCTAATTAGGAGTGATTGCTGTAGTGTACCCTCAGAACGAGAGCCAACAACCTGATCTGCTCTAATACGGAGGATTTTTAGAGTGCAAATGTGTGTGAAATAGCCATCAAATGTGAGAAATCTGCAACTAGATATGATGAAAAATGATGCTATTCTATGAATTGAGCATGATTAAGATATGAAAGAAATGCTTTTAAGCTAGAATTGAACTTGCAAATGACTCTAGAAAGCTTTGAAAGTACAAGATTGAATTGTTAGCCTTATAAGTAGAGCATAAGTGAAAGCTAAACAATGTTCAATTCCAAAATGAAATTATAATAATTATGCAAAAGATAAGCTAAAAGCATG
>MU227120.1:3734049-3750752 GCA_018584345.1 Thuja plicata | reverse complement strand
AGAGAAATTGATTCTCATAAATTATCTCAAAGAAGCAAATGACTAGGTGTTGGTTTATTAAGAGGAGGAGGGGGGGGGGTTGGGGGGTGGGGGGTGAATCATAAAACAATGATTCTATAAACCTTAAAAACTTAAACTTCTATTCAACTTGGTGTATCGTCAGAAAATAGAAGAAATTCCATTTAGGACTAGTTTAGCCCTCCGAGTAAGTGGTTTGGGGTCATGTCAAGAACCTTGAGTGGGTCTTTGACTTGGATATGGATTTTCCCCCTATTCTACCCCCTTTTCCACTTCTCTCTGGCCTGTTTCTGGCACCCTGATCTACAGATTTGAGCTTCTTGACCTCAGGGTCACGGTCAACCTTCTGGGTCAAGGTCAACCTTAACCCTAACCTAGGTCAAGGTTGACCTTGACCCTAACCTAGGTCAAAGTCAACCTTGACACTGACCTAGGGTCCAATTTTCAAGTTTTTGGGGTTTTCAGATGTCAGGCTTCGGAAAGATTTAATTCCTGCTTCTCGGGTGACTGTTTTGGTCTTCGAGGCAACAAATATTGAAATTATATTTAATATAGGTCCACTTCAAGGGGTATAGGTCTAATGGGAATTTAATTCTCCTATGTAGGCCTCTCTAGAAGATTTTTCCCTAGATTGGTATCTAAGGAAGTCTTCTCCTTTCATTTTCTCTAAGTGAAAGCTAAGTGTGAAAGGCAAGCTAAGAAGCAAGACTTGAAGCAAGCCAATAATATATTGAAGCATTCAAGAATTCAAGCATATTTAAGCATTCAATTCATCAAGGATATCCATTGGAAGCCATTGAAGGATTCAAGCTCTATGGATCCCTCTTGTTGAAGATTTCTCCATCCACATCCATGCAAGCCGCTTCCTATTCCAAGATCCATTTAAGATTGGTGTTGAAGATATAAATACAATTGATTGGAGACATCCTACATCCTACAGTCTACATCTTACATTCTATATTCATTTGGATCATCCATACTTGTGGAGCCAAGGATTCGAATTCGCCACAAGGGTTTCTATACAAGCAAGGTGAATTTGTTCATTTACTTTGTTTATCTCTGCAATTTTAATTATATTTTAAGGTTTATTCCAAAACTAGGGTTTGACCAAGGCAAACCCCTTCCCCCCAACAAACAACCATTTTCTTGTAGGTACAAGTACAGGACAACAAATATCATATTATATTTGGATACCCTGTTCCGCCAACTTTCAGGATCTGTGAACATAATTTCTATCAGAGCAATGTAGGTCGAGGTCGACATTTTGGGGTACAATTAAGCCCCCACAAAGAGGTCAAGATTGACCCAAATCAGAAAAGAAAAATATTCTGGGTTTTGTAGATCTCACAGTTTTGGTTAAGGAACGCAAAAATCAACAGTTTCTGAGATTGTTTGACAGGGTTTTTCAGCAGATTCTTTTTTGGAGGTATGTATTTTATTCTATTATCCTTTGCAAACATTTTCAGCTCTACATTCCTTATTATTACAATAAAATGTAAGTTTTTAAATGTGGCATAGGGTCTCTTTTATGTGCAAATCTCCATTGTTCAAAACCCTATGGGTGATCCCACAATAGTGGGTTACACTTTTTCGGAGGAAGAAATTGCTCACGAATCCGCAAGGTGGGAGGATTTAGTCGGGTACTTTCGATAGAAAGTGCTTGATTGTTTCGATCGAAACATTCATAGTTTCGATCGAAACTAGCATTTTTGCTTAGTTTCGATCGAAACTAACCTAGTTTCAATCAAAACTAAGCTAGTAAAGATTATAATGGGATTTTGACCCATACACATGTTAAACTAAGAAATTACTTTCGATCAAAACTAATTAGTTTCGATCGAAATTACTTTCTATCGAAACCCCCAAAATTGAGGCTATCTGCAAAGCCTAACAGAAATCTACAGTTTTCATGGCTTCGGGGCTCAAGCGCGGGGCTCAAATGGAAGAATAGGGACACCTCCTTTGGCATTGCACAAGTACTCTGAACGAGCTTTCTAACAAATATAAATTTTGAATTTTTTTGAATTAATTAGGTCTATGTATTTTGACGTGCATCGGATGTAGGTTTTTTATCCAATATACACTTCCAGGTTTGACATTCAATGAAAAATAGTAGAAAAGAGAAAAAAAAATCTGAAAAATAATAGTGCCCTCTGGCTTTGAGTCTTCTTTCTATCAAAAAAAAAAATTGAATTTTGATAAATACACAACAAGTTATCAGCTACGCAGTTAATGTATGTTACAATTACAGTTTACTCTACTTCAAACATTCATAAAATATGCAATAATCATGATAATGTTGTCAAACCAAATGCATGCCCTCTGTATGGATGTTACAAAACCAAATTTGAAAGAAGCGCATTCATATCTATTTTAGAAAAAAAGTTATGTTGTACGAAGTCATTGTACCTTTTTGAAAATGACGTTTTCAGCAACATAGCAGTTTTAGTGGGAGAAAAAAAAACTATTAAAATCAATTCAAAAAAAAATTAAAAAAATATATTTTGAATCTAGACAGGAAATCCTAAAAGACTCTAGTTTACTTCATCTTCCGATTTCAAACAGTTTAATGACAATATGCAGCCGAATGTGAAAGTTTTTCTCAAAATGTAGACTTCAATGTCCGTTTAGGCAAAAAAGTGTAACCCACTATTGTGGTATCACCCCTATCTAAAGATCTCCATTTTCCCATATTTTATCCTCTACATTTTGGTGAACCCGCGATAGACAACTCTTTCTTTTTGGTGTTAGATTTTCATCTTATGTTAGATATTTCATGCATTTAAAAGTAGATTTATTTTATTCTCTTTCATTTATATGTCGAAAATAAATAAAAATCAGAAAAATTCTTTAAAAATACAAAAAAGATTTACATTTTTCATGCTTGTAATGTTACTTTGTGTTCAACATGTATGATTTTTGTTTTGAATACTTTGATGAGGCTTTTGTTGCAAAAGATGATAGATCCCCTAATGAGGTACATGGAAGTGAGGATGAATTTTTTTTGAATAAGATCTCCATGGATCCTATTCCTATTTCATCCTCCTCTATAACATCCTCAATTGACCTTTACCATAGGGTGTGTGCATGGTTACCTTCATGTTCCACTATTTACAACATTGATACACCTAGAAAGACTTCATTTAGTGTGTGTGATGTTTCTTTTTTCTCTCTTGTATTAAGGATATATTAGAGAAAGAAAACTACTTTAATCTTTCTCTTTATAGAGATGAGTTGAGGATTGATGATAATTCTTCTCCTAATATATGTCTTTTCTATGAGCCTACTTTAGTATATAATTTACCTTCTTTCCCCTTTAGGGATCAAGCTTTAGTGATTTATGGTGCTCCTACAAGGTGCGTTATTGATAGGGATGATAATCCTCATATTTGGGATGAACCTTTGGATTTGGATGTTGATTACTCTCTTCCTCATGAAACCATTGTGGATGATTCTACTTTTTGGGACTTACCCTTGGATAATGACATTGATTTATCCCCTCCTCATGAAGATGATTTGATATAAGAGGGTGATTTATTAATGGATGACATATTCATACATGATGGTGACTCTTTTTGTAAAACACACTCCCCTTATGCAGACATTTTAGAGAAAGAAGAAGACATTATAGATTTTTTACCTCCATTTGGGATTCCTTCTAGTGATGAGGCATTAGCGGAGAATGATATGAATTCCCTTCATTCTCTTCCTCTTAGTGATGATCGTATGGAGAATCAAGATCCTACCTCATCTCCTCTTAGGATGTCTTCTTTGCATCCTTCTTGTGAATCTATTCATAGTGTTGAGACAACTAACATGGTTTATCCAAAACCCTTGTTGACTATTAAGGTTGTCCTCACATTATTTTCAAGGGTAAACATAGAGATCCTTTGGATTCCTTTGATAACACAGATTCTATTTCACATTCTTATAATACAAGGAATAACCCTCAACCTAATCCAGTGGTTCCTACTTCTTTACCACCTTCTCAACCCATTCTTCCTCCTCCACCCCATCTTCCTAGCAAGGAGTATGATTTGATACAATTGCACAATAACCCTACCAAGATTTATTTATGGGAGCTTCTTCAAACTTCACCTACCTACCATGAAGCCTTGCAAAAATCCCTAGAAACGCTTCCCACCCAACCTCCTAATCAAGAGAACATCAATTCCTTCTTACAGTGCATGCATGCTACCCTGGGTCCTCCTGACGTTGTACTTACTCAAAAGGATCTACATTCTAAAGAAGTATAGAATCAATATGATGCTCTTATGGTTGTTGTTACTATCAATAAGACTACCATTCATAGGACCTTGATTGATAATGGATCTGGGCTTAATATTCATAGTATGGACATACTCAAAGTGATTAAAGTTGATCTTTCAACTATTCAACCTGATAATTCTCCTATATGTGGCTTTGATAACATTGATAGGAACACTTTGGGAATCATTACCTTACCTATCAAAGTAGGTCCAGTCATCTTGAATACTCCTTTTCATGTTATGCCTGGACCTCTTAATTATAAACTCCTTTTGGGTAGACCTTGGTTGCATGAGATGCATGTTGTTCCTTCCACCCTTCACCATAAAGTCAAGTTTATTCACAACACCATGATATATATACTTCATGCGGATGATTCTCCAAATCCTTGTTTGAATATCAAAACCCACAAGAATCCTATTCCTAATAGTAATCCTTCTTCCTCTAATGCTCTTCCTGGAGATGATTGGGGAACCTTGGATTTTAATCCTACCTTTAATAGAGAGTATAAGGTTTCTGATCTTGATTTTATGAAGCAACAAAGAGAGTTTGAACAATGAGATTTTTCTTCTACTTACAATGCCCTTCGTAATAACTTTGTCATTGCTTCTACCCACTATGAATATGTCAAACCTACTAGTGATTACATAGTGACTATTGAAGTTCCATTGAATCCTTCTAATATTGCTTCTCGTTATGGTCTTGGGTATCATTTACTTGTTAAACAAGGATTCTATGGTCAAGGATTTGGTAAGCATAAATAGGGAATTCAAATGCCCTTACAGAATGGGGGGCATGGGCATCCTTATGGATTTGGATTTAATCCTCAATAACACATAAAGTTTAACAACATCTCAAATAACACTTCAAAATATGATGAACCTATGAAGGAATTTGACCAAGAAGCTATTTTGCCTAAACTCCTTCATGCTAAGATGATTACTAGACCTAAAGGCAAAAAGAAACATAGTCCACAGTTGAAGACTCTTCCTTTTTGTTTGTATCATAGATTTCATGATCACTCTACTCATGAATGTCAAGCTTTACATTATAAGATTAGGCAGCTCATTGACAATAAAGTTATTTATTTAACATGTGGCAATGAGTTATATTTCAATCCTATTTTCTCTAAATAACATTTATGTTCATATTATGGAACTGTACATTATGTAAGCAATGTTATCCTAATCCTTGGGGTCTCATTGTCTTCCACAGTGTTGTGAGTGATATAATAGGTCCCCTTTCATCATTGGTCCTACACTTGGGGGGCAAGGATGCCATCTCCTTCTTTTTGGGATCTACTTTTCCCTTGGTTAAGAAATATCTATCTATTATGTGATATCCAATCATACATGAAAATTTATGTTTGCATTGAGGATCTATATCCTTGATCATAACCTATTTCATTGTTTAATATTGGGTTTCCATGGTGGATAAATCTCTCACCTTGGAAACTGAATAGTGTTCTGTCCCTCACAAAGGTTACTTTTTTAGTTCTTGCATGATATCTCTTTCCATTCGTCCCTTCCATGGCCCCATAGGAGCTATGACCTTCTTGGCTTGAACTAGGTGTTGTCTATGGACATTGTCTTGATGTTTCTAAACAAGGCTTTATCCTTGTTCTTTTATTTCCTTAACATGTCAAAACAATATGTATTTTACCATCTTAAGGAGGGGGCATACATGTGGCCTCCTCATTCTATATTTTGAATTTTTGTTCTAACCTTTTGTTTTATAGCATGCTAAATCCTCTAAAGGTAACACACATAAGTTGCCAAATCTTGAAGAGATACACATTTGATTACAATTCAATATGCTAAATCCTCGGAAGGTAACACACATAAGTTGCTAAATCCTTAAGAGATACACATTTTACAAATGTATTTCATGGGGATATGAGGATATGGATCCATGAGTACTTCATAAAAGCCATTAGAAGATGCACTGCATACATGCACAAAGCCGCGAGAAGGCACACAAATTTATGGGGTGACTATCAAGTGATTTCTTGGTGGGCCATCCTATCCTTTTTATGGTTCATGGTGAGATATACACATCTTAATGGGAAAGCTAGCCACCCCCCTCTCTCTTTCTCTTTGACTAGTGATGTCTCTCTTATTGTAATCTTGGGGTAGAAAAATAATTGAGTCCTTTGGGGCTTGAGGATTGCTTTGTCCCTTTTAATTTCAATAAGATTATTTTTTCTTTATGATCTCCTTTACCAAGAGTTTGCATCGAGTCCATACTCTTGCTAAAGTGGGGGCTAAATGTATCATCAGAAAATGGAAGTACTTCCATTTAGGACTGGTTTAGCCCTTCAAGTAAGTGATTTGGGGCCATGTCAAGTGCCTTGAATGGGTCTTTGACTTGGATATGGATTTTCCCCCCGTTCTACCCCCTTTTCCACTTCTCTCCGGCCTGTTTCTGGCACCCTGATCTATGAATTTGAGTTTATTGACCTGAGGGTCAAGTTCAACCTCAAACCTAACCTAGATTAGAGTCAACCTTGACCCTGACCTAGGGTCCAATTTTCAAGTTTCCAGGGTTTCCATATGTCGGGCTTCAGAAAGATTTAATTCCCACTTTCGGGTCAACTGTTTCGGTCATTGAGGCAATGACTCTTGAAATTATATTTAATATAGGTCCACTTCTAGGGGTATAGGTCTAATGGGATTTTAATTATCCTATGTAGGCCTCTCTAGAAGATTGTGCCCTAGATTGGTATATAAGGAAGCCTTCTACTCTCATTTTCTCTAAGTGAAAGCTAAGTGTGAAAGACAAGCTAAGAAGAAAGACTTGAAGCAAGCCAATAATCTATTGAAGCATTTTAGAATTCAAGAATTTTCAAGCATTAAATTCATCAAGGAGATCCATTAGTATCCATTGAAGGATTAAAGCTCTATGGAGCCCTCTTGTTGAAGATTTCTCCATCCACATCCATGCAAGCCTCTTCCTATTGCAAGATCCATTCAAGATTGGTGTTGAAGATCTAAAGAAAATTGATTGGAGACATCCTACAATCTACATCTTATATTCTAAATTCATTTGGAGCATCCATACTTTTGGATCCAAGGATTTGAATCCGCCACAAGGGTTTCTATACAAGCAAGGTGAATTTGTTCATTTACTTTGTTTATCTCTGCAATTTCAATTATATTTTAAGGTTAATTCCAAAATTGGGGTTTGACCAAGGAAAACCCCTCCCCCCCAAAAAAAACCATTTTTCTTGTAGGTATAGGTACAAGACAGTGAATCTCAGATCAGATTTGGATACCCTTTTCAACCAACTTTTGGGATCTGCGAACAAAATTTCCATCGAAGTAGTGCAGGTCAAGGTTGATATTTTGGGGTATAATTGCGCCCCTGCAAAGAGGTCAAGGTCGAAATGAATCATAAAATAAAAATATTTTGGGGTTTTGTAGATCTCACAATTTTAGTTCAGGATCACGAAAATCAACAGTTTCTGAGATCATTTGATAGGGTTTTCAACAGATTCTTTTTCGGAGGTATGTATTTTATTCCATTGTCCTTTGCAAAAATTTCTAGATCTACATTCCTTATTATTAAAATAAATGTAAGTGGTTAAATGTGGCATAAGGTCTTTTTTTATGTGCAAATCTCCATTGTTCAAAACCCTATCTAAAGATCTCCATTTTCCCATATTTTATCCTCTACACTTGGTATGAAAAACTTTAACATTAACCAATTCAACAATAAATTCACTATAACATTCAAAAAATTAAGTAAACAACATGTATCATGAGTAATAAACATTCAACACATATGACACCAGTATTTAATGAGGAAACCCAATTAGGGAAAAAAAATCTGTGGGAATTGTCACCCACAAATAAAAATACTCTTCTGAAGTATGCTCAGTTAAGAGCCAATCCTTTTAAAGATTACAACACACAATGTCAAATGTGACCCTATTAGGGGATTTTCCTTAGATCTATTGGGATCTTCACCCTATTAGGAGTGAACTAGTTAAAGGGCTTTGAACACTCTTTTAGAATGTCACCTTTCATAAGTATTTACAATAAGACTGTTAAGTCCACTCGGTTAAGAGATTTCTCTGCTACAAATGTTAATAAGAAACAATATAGATTTTGATCTGTAATACTGCAACTACCTCTTGCTTGATCAGATCCCTTATGTGCTATTTTACTACTAGCATCAACATTTCATCAACTTATCTTCTCTAGACTCAGATTTCATATTTTCTTCTTCACTTCTTCACTCAGTAGCATATCCACACTTCAACTCGCCAACTCTCTTCTTAATTCAACTTCATCCTTTATATAGAATCAATTTTTACCTCTTAATCTCTTTGATTATGTTTTCCTTCATTTACTCTCATTTGTCAGATCAAATTTATGAATTGATTCAATGAATTTGATACTCGGTAAAACATTTTTCATCACCTCAGAACTTAAACTTTTCTTGGAACTCACAACATCACTTTTGCTGCTTAATATTTACCATAGATCATCACCTTGAACTTTCTTGAGCATAGATTCATGTAACTAACTCTTCTTCATCATTGGAATCTTCCATATCACTATGGCTCTTCATTAAATGTGTTCTTATCCCTTTTTTATAGCAACTACTATTCTTGTTAACTAACTCTTCGTTCTCGGTGTCTTGGCTTTCTCTTGGTGTCTCGATGTCTTGGCGTCCTGATGTCTCAGTGTCTCTTACCAAAAAACACTTCTCTCTTACTGACATACTTCTTCCTTCTCAGTAACTTAACTATTTACTTTACCAACTTGACCAATCTACTTTACCGACTTGATAACATTAAATTTAAAGTAGAAAACATATATACGAATATGATCTTATCATTTTCTTATCTGTATTAACTGCCCAATTAAGTTATACTCCAAGCGATATGGAAACTCAATATGAACCAAAAATCAATTTCTTGACATCAATAAAAAATAAAAACTAATCTAATCCTTTCTACAATCTTGTATACCTCTGATCCCGGTCTTCATCATCATCTCCATCAATTGAGTAACACTGGGTAGTTGACCGAATCAATTTTATGCAGATAGGAAGGTATCCTTGTCACCTCCCTTTGAACAAAAGAAGATACTATAGATTAAAAGGTGTTGGATACCTCCACATTGAAGGTGTAATATTCAGGTGAAATTTTAACAAAATTCTACTGAGATGCATTAATGAGACCCAGAGAAAGAAGGTATTAGGATAAATGCATAATGGTTCTTCAGGCGGTCATTATTAAGAAAAAAAACTGCTCTCAAGATCATGTGAGCTGGTTATTTTTGGCTAACCATGTTTTTTGATTCTTTTGAACTAGCAAAGAAATGTGAAAAATGCCAATTCTTTATAGGGAGGAGAAATAATTATGCCATGCCACTAAGGCTAATTGTAATTAATGATCCCTTCACACAGTGGTTCCTAGAGTTCATCAGGATGACCAATCCTCCCCCAAGCATTGGACATAGATGGATTCTTACAACTACATACTACTTCACCTGGTGCATGGAAGCAAAACCATTAAAAAATGCCATAGAAAATGAGATCACCAGCTTCCTCAAAGGGTTGGTGTCAAGGTTCAGACCCCAAAAACAATAATTTTAGACAATTCAAGGGAAATTGTTGGAGCCAAGATGTCTGAATTTGCACGAAAAGATAATATTTTTCTAAAGACATCTTCAAACTATCACCCCCAGGAAAATAAGCTAGTTGAGTCAACCAATAAAAACCTGACCAGGATCATCAAAAGGGCCAATTTGAAGTATCAATGAGAATGGCACAAAAACCTACAAACTACATTATGGGAAGATAAAATCACTCCAAAGAAGGTTATGAAGAATTCATCATACGAGCTGATTTACGAGAAGGAATCTCTCCTTCCCATCTCAATAGAAATTTTGGCATTGAATTTCCTAAAGTCTATAGAAATTGAGGAGGATAGTGCCATGAATGTAAGGTTGGCTAAATTGTTAAAATTACAAGAACAACATGAACAATCCTATGATGCCCTTACATGTCATCAAGGGGTCGTTAAAATGTGGTTTGATAAAAGAGCGTCAAACCCAATTTTTAAGGAGAATGACTTGGTTTTAAAGTACAATGAAAGGGCTAGTAAGTCAATTCAACATGAAAAATTCAATGCTCTGTGGGAAGGCCCTTTTCATATTTTAAGCTGAAAAGGTGGCAACACTTTTGAGCTAGAGGACATGGAGGGTAATCCTTCTGAGATCTTGGTAAACATGATCCACCTCAAACATTTCTATTAATTGCCCGCCTTTCCCCCTTGTAAATAGTAGGTTATTCGTGCTTTGTTTTTAATAAGTACCATCAGGTATACTTTCTTTTTTGTTCGCTTACTAGCCTTCCATTTTTTATCCCACCCCTCTTTTCCTGCAAGCAACAATCAAAAATGTCTGACACACCTTGAAATGTATTCCTAGGGATTTCATGTCAAATTCCTAGCAGTTGTCAAAGCCTCATTTTCCAAAATGATGGTGAGCCTAGGAAGTTTGTACTCCTCCCCCTCCATCCGCATATCACACAAAGAATGAGGAAATAAATGCACATGATTATGGTGGTTACTACCTTTCTTTTCTTTTCATGTCATTGAAGCTTGACTATTGTCATCTCATTGCAAAGAATGGTTTTAAGCCCCTTGATCTCTAATCTTAAGAGAGTGGTCTCTCCTCTAAATCTCAATGTCTCATATTGCACCTAATAATATAAAGATGATAGATGTATTTGCAGATGCCTCATATGCCCGAGCACCCCAAGTCACAGAAAAAATTCTGCCATAAATAGAAATCGCAAAGATTGAAATACCAGAGATGCAACAATGGTTAAGGATCCAACATATCATATTTTAGGCCATTTCTCGCATCATCAGCAAGAGAGTTGAGGGAAGGTGCATTCCAAAGGAAATTGAACAAACAATCTGAGAAAATGGGCTTAAAGATTTGGAATTATGGCTTACGTCAGTGCATGGTGTTGAACATCCATCCCTACCCAGAATTGATAGATTCCATGATGAGGTGTTTTAACTCAGCAACAAACACCATCCAGTGCGGTAACCTTAAGGTGGAGAAAAATCTAGATTACATCAAAAGTATGCTATGCATCCCTAAGGGCATGAAGAAAATAGTAATTTTTGATAATTATTCTTAGTAGAAAAAAAACGAGAAGCCTGTGAGAGTCTCATGCATTTATGAACCAAGAATTATAGGTAAAACTTTTGGGTAGGCCAAGCTTCCTAATTCCTTGTTTGGCCTTTAAGAATGAGTTGAAAGACATCTTTTCCATGCTTTCATTTATCTATGGGATGGAAAATGATTCACATTTGTAAGAGTTCCAAGCGGTCGTGGCCTAACAGTTAAAATTGGAGTCAGGTTCCAGCACCCGGTATGATTTTTTTGATATGATTGCAGATGAAATGATCCAACAGCTTCATGACTACTAAATCTCTTCTCAGTTCAGGTATCCCTCCTTTCTGGTCCATATGTTGTTGTATCAAAATTTTAAATTCTTTAAAAACTCATTGAAGCCAGATATCATAGACCTGGCCGACCAAAGGAAGCCTGTTTCTGTGTGGACACCCATTTTAAGCAGGTTGGCTGATTATGATGATTTCCTGAAAAGTTTTGTGAGTCCTGCCATGCAAGTTTTTGTGAACCCATTTGATGAAAGTATTCTCACCACTTCCCAGATGGTCTGGTTATGAAATTTAAAGATTCAAACAAAATAGTTTTATGGAGTTAATTTAATGATTGTCCAAATGCATGGTTTTATTGAGAAACCCTTCTTACTCCTACCTTCATCCCAGACAGAGTGTTGGCCATGGAGTTTTTCAGACAACTCTCTCTAGTTGACAAAATAATGGGTGTGGGGAAGAACAAATAAATGATGTATAATCTATGAGCCACTTTTGGTGGTGCGAATATGCATACGTGGAAATATGAAAACTTGTTGGGGTCAAAGCATTCTCAGCTCAGTCTTTTATTTCTTGATGACTCTTATTATTTTGACCAAGATGAGTGTTTAAAGAAAATAATTAATTTCTTCCCCATCATTCTTAGCCATATTAAGAGACAATCATGAGCCCTTCTCAACTGTTGACAAATGTTTTAATTGAGCTTTATTCATCCCATGTCGGAGGTCACCCCCATGCCTAGATTTCTATGAGATCAAGTGTCCTTATAATCCAAATTTTAAAATTTATTAGATTCCGAGGGACAACTTAAGGGGTGAGAATTGGCCAGATGAAAAGATTGCAGACTTTTGGATTTTCAAGCGGGAGACCAAGCTAAAATTTGACCCCTTTTATAACAACGAGTTGGATGAGGAATTTGAAGAAAAATTGGATAAATATCACAATGAATAATCCACATTAGAAAGCCAAGAGAAATAAGTACCTATCCGCTATGTTTCTATTAATCTTCCACAACAACAAGATGTGAAAGTGGATTTAGTTAAAATGCCTATGGGGGAGGTAATACCTCCAAGCATAAAGGAAAAAAAACTAAGTAAGCTAAGGTTTCTAAAGGAGCATGTTGCCATAAAATCCTTACTCAAAGCCTGAAGACTAAGAGGGGATGGTCCTTGCAGCCTGATACTCTTCCAAAAGATAAAAAGAGAAGGGTCGGGAAGCTCAAACTAAAAGAATTTGATAAACAATAAGAGGAATAGTCCCCACTTGTGATGCAAAAGGAGATATCATCACCTCTGCCCTAGCCCTTATCTCTTCTTAGTCTCTGGTCACTCCTCCTCCCTGCCCTTCCTTTTCCTCTGCTCATATTTTGACCTCCCCCTCTCCTCAGTTATATTTTCAATCAGCTATCCTATCCCACTCAAGAGCCAAATTTATTCTGCATTTCAATCTAAGCTCCCCGCTAGTGGTTACCTCTGGTACCCTTGCATAATTCTCTATAACCTTGACACCTTAAATTCATCAAGTTGGTCATCCTATCATATGATAGGAAGATATCCCTCCTTCCATTGTAGAAGCCAATTTCAGTGCCACCAAGCAAGCCAGGCTGGAAAGAGCCCAAAAGTTGAGGGGAATGGATGAAAGAAAACCAACATTTGAAAATGTTTCCTCCATATATAATGAGAAGAAAAAAATCTTCATAGTTTTTACCCGGATGCCCACTGGTCAAGGAAAATCTCGGGGCCAAACATAGCCTTAGGATTGTTATGCTCATGCTATCTCAGTGAACCTTGATCATTCAAGACCCCAAGATCAAGTGGAGCTGATGAAAGAGTTGCAGAAGGTAGTTAGTGTTATATATCTTAAGCTCACTTGGAGGATGGAAAAGAGGGAGAGGGATTTACAGAATGCCATTACTCAAAGTGATGACTTGAGGTTGCAAATTAAGGCTCTTCAAAAGGACAATATGAAACTTTCCAATGAGCTTCAGACTAGATCAAATGAAGAGATAAGAAGATTGCATGATAAGGAAACAGAGCTAAATTGTGATCTAACCCAAAGGTGTGCTAAAGTATCCCAAAAGGATAAGGACATAATGACCAGCCAAGCTCAACATCTGTAGATGGAGCAAGAGTCACAGGCAAAGGAATCATAACGTAAGAGTGAATTGCAAAGTCTCCAGACCATGATTGATCTGAATGAGTGAATTCCAGGAGGGCATTAAAAGGGATGCAAGAAAAATAGGAGTTGAATGAGTGCCAATGAAGCTTAATGATTGAGAATTTGCATGTACAATAGCTTTAGGAGTTCATAAAGATGTAAGAAGAGCATATATATCAGCTACAGATCTCCACGACTACCTCAACCTTAGAAAGTTGTTTTCTTTTAGTACAACATTTGTACACCTCCTTCTGGGATGAAATTGAGGCATCCACATTCATCCTAATGCCAACCTTCAAGTTCATGGTTGACACTGCAAAATTAAGTAATGAAGTAGAAACTTCCCTAAGGGCCACCCAATAACAAATTGCTCTTAGAGTGGATGAGGCAAACTATTTGATTGAAAAAATATATGAAGCAGATAATGGCATTTTGATATCCACTATGATCATAGATAGATGACTTACATTGGTATAAACTAGTGAATTCATCAAGTGTGATGAGGAAATTACACATGCGAGGGAATGCAACGATGAGCTTAAGGCTTCAATTTTCCCGAAGAAATAAAAAATAGAGTCATTCATGCAAGCCAGACTCCCATCACCTTTTGGGTCGAATGGATTGCTCCTAAGTGAAGAGCTTGTTAATCAATTGATGGATTTGAAAAGATAGGATCGCTCTTTTGAGGAGGTCCTAGGACCTGATCCTGATGCAACTTAGGTAAAGGAAATATTGGACCCCCTTACATTTCTCTAGTTTAGTTAGAACACATCCAGGGGCGGCTTGAGTAGCTTTACTTTTAGATAAAATATTTCCTTGTATAATTCTTTCTGCGACTTCTAGCTTCATATTGTCCTGAGCGTGGAAGAATGGGATCCCTTGCAGTTAAATTTGGCATTTCTCTGAATGGTCCCCTCATCCCCTCTTCTTTTTGTAGGAACTAGAGATTTTGGGTTTTGACCTTGTAGGCAAGTACCCCATGTGTCACCAATTATGTATATCTCTATATAGAATTCCTTGCTACTGCAGATCAGAGTTTCTATTGCGGGTTAGAGTGCATATTTATTCCTTTGTAGGCCCCATATTTCTTTTGGTTGTAGATTCAAATGGCGCTAGACACGTGTCGTGTCCACAAAAATTTTCAAAGAGAACGAGGAGTTTCTCTACCTAGAAACTCCATCGTATTGCGACATGTCTTGGGCACATCCAGGAAAATTTATTTTCATTTTGAAGGATGGATGATGATGGTGGTACCAATTTTTGATTCTATGAGGACACATGTCAGGAGGATTGATGTTGTCAAGTGACAGTGTATTTCTAAATATCTTCTAATGGCCTTGAGCAATGATTTTCTCCAGGTGGTGGTATGACCAGCGTGGGTTTTTTTGTTGGGAATAATCTTTCTGGTTAGGATTTTTCTTTAAGAGATGGTGTTTCTCTCTTTCAAAGGGTTGGATTTTAAGTTGATAGAAAGACTTATATTTGACCAAAATATATTTTCCTCTGATATAATTATGAGATACCATATTTTCAGACTTTGATTTTGAATACATTCTAGTTAATTTGGATTTAATTGTGCTCGACTAAGACTTTTTTGGTTTAAATTGATATTGAATACACTAGAAGCCTATGTCAATTTGAGTATTGGTTATCGTATAAGACTCTAGTATTTCTATGTTTAAGATTATTTTAATTGATAGACCATGTTTGAAACTAACTCTTCTAGTTGAAAATAGTTAAGAAATAGAGATGCTCCATGTCTGTGATGTTATCAGAAGTAAATAGATGAATATGCATCTTTAAATTTTCTTATTATTTCTCGACTTTTATAGATGCACCCAATAAATGATATGAATGTTTAGATCTATGTCTAGAATCTTGTATTTATGTTCTCATTTCAACAATGAAGGGATTGTGTTATACTATGCCAATTTATGAGACAAGATTTGTATTATGATGTTATGGTTTTGTCTTTTATTTAAGAAATATTGTAAGTAATGAAATGATTTGGCACATCACCTATATATTAGATTCATTTGTAGTTTTATTCTCTTTCTATTCCCTTGTTCATGGAGAGTCGAGTCCTCAATCCTAGAGATTGTTTTGAGTATTATCAATTTGGTCCCATGATACTCAAACTTTCCATAAGGTGTGATACCTTTCTGAAGAGAAAATTTCAGGATCAACACATCTTTTAATGGAACTTGTCATTCTTGTAATCAAGTAGGGAACACATATAATGAATGTAAAAATTAGGGAAAGAATCATGATTTTCATGGAAAATGTCATCATTGTAATAAATTTTCTCATAAATATTTTCAATGCAAAAGTATAATGAATATGAATAGGATTGTTAAGAAATTAAACAGACATTTCTATGGATGCAATAGATATGGACACAAAATAGTTGAATGCAAGATAAGTAACAATTTCACAAAACATGGACCTGTAAGAATGAAAAAGAGTGATCTAGTCTACTACAATTGCATCATGAGAGGACACATTGCAAGGTTTTCTAAAACCTTGAATCAAATAAGTGATCATTGATGGTTGTAGAAGATTCAAATGAGAAAATAAAGACACATATAATTAATGTGGACTCTATATGTGGTCTGACATCCATTCTGGGTGCTTCTGATAAATTACATTGGCTGCAAGCTTTAAGGGGGAGTCTTAATGCAAAACTAGTTTCCCCCTTGACATTAGTTGTTGGTTTTCCTCTTAGCATGAAGTTAAGTGTTGTAGGAGTTTTTGGAGGTAAAATACTTGTTTCTTGGTCTAAAAAGGGGATTGTTTGTTTCAATAAATAATGCATCATCTTTTTGATATATAT
>MU227120.1:3702383-3716751 GCA_018584345.1 Thuja plicata | reverse complement strand
AAATCGATAGTCTGATCAGGGATTTCTATAGCAAAGCTTCCCTGAGAGGGAATAGACACATTCTTCACCGGCGGTAATGAGGATTTACCTATAGGTTTGATGCCAAAAAGTGAAGCCCATTTCCTTTGTTGTCCCATTCCAGCCTCCTGTCTGGGACCCCCACCTAGGTCCTCAGGTGCCTGTCCTGCATCGGGATCGAGTCCTGTGATCTCGATGTACTTTCCATTATCCCGCTTGCTCTATTCAGAGGATTCATCCTCCTTCCGATTTCTCCCGCCCACATTCAAAGTTGAATTTGGACTCTCCCGCTCATTTCCTTGTTGCTTGCTCCTGCTGCTCCCGCTCATCATGTTTTTTTCATCAATTATAGAAAGAGTCCCACTAAACAATTTGTTGCCAGTATACAATTTTGTAAATAATGAGAAACGAGAATAAGTGGATTTCATGGAAGATAGACTCCAATAGCTTGCAGAATTGGATGAAATAAGAAATCAAGCTCATGAAAGGAATAAATGATTGCAATAGAAGGTAAAAGATTTGTTTGATAAGAAGACTACTGAAAGGAAATTTCAGGAAGGAGACCTAGTTTTGAGATGGAATGTGAAAGATCAAGAGAAAGGCAAACATGGAAAGTTTGATGCTTTATGGGTAGGACCTTTTTTATTATTGGCAAAGGAGGTGATAATTCTTATATCTTATAGGATCTGGATGGTTACCATCATGAACTTCCCGTGCATGGTTAGTATATTAAACCTTTTTTCCATTAAAGATGATAACATGCAGGTTTTTTTTCCTTTTTTTATTTTTACATTATGTATTATATTATTGTATTTTTCTAATGGTCTGCTTTCCAGAAATAACTTGGATCTTGCTTTGTTTAGGTATAAACACACATCCCCAGAAAGAACCACTGGTGGAACCCATGTCTGCAAATCAATTTGTATCCATAATTAGTCAGGGAAGTAACTCTTTACATTTATATATTTATCTTCTATGGCCTTTTGAATTATATATTACATTTTACTTATATTCCTTATGTATTTTATTAAGTGCTATATTATTTGAATCCATATCTATAATAGATATACTTGTTTAACATTGATTTATGCTTATCTCCTCTGTGATATAGATAAAATGATAATGAGGTCAAAGTCAAAATACAGTTTCTAAAACCACGTGGTGATGGACTTATCCTCAGTTTACCTATTGTATGATGTCACAGTGAAAAAATGGTGCAATGAGGCAGCGAGAAAATCTTCTATCCATCATGGGGTGGAATATTATTCTTGTTTCGACCCCATGATAATAGAAACAATCAAATTAAGTTGTCGATGTTTGAAGACTTTACATTTGACGTGCACACGATGATTCTTTTACTTGATTTGGAACCACAAATTGATTGTCGCGTGTCCTACAAAGTCATTTTAACTACAGGTGCACCGAGTCATATCCGATTAGATCAAGATTTGATCCAACAACTCTATGTAATGATGCTATCATAATTTTCTTGTTGTTTAACCATTGGGAGATGGCAAAATAAGTGAAATGTGTCTCGGGCCCACCAACATGGGTAGGTGGAGTGACGTGGATACAAGTGTCAGTATTTGGTTGCCAGAACAAGACGACTAGATCACACGAAGGCATATAAAGTGGAATAAAGATCAGACTAATTAAGTGATATCTTTAACATCGTGCTTTAAATCAATGATTGTGACTTAATCTTGCGTATAAACATGATCAATTAATATCTGAGGCATCTGAAGCAGATCTATGACTGTGGGATTAAAAATCTATGTCTCTACACGATGACGTAATGGCAAGATGACCAGACTTTAACCACTACACGATGGCGAAGAATGTGACACATGTCCTCGATTGGAAAAAGATAAAAGAACATAGGTGACAATATTAAAATTATTCATTACGTGGCATCTTTAATATTAAAATCTTTTATTACGACTAGGGTTTATTATATTATTTGACTATTTGAATTTTACGTGCAGATTACAAAGGTGGCGAACATGATATAATTGAATGAATCAGATATCTCGATGATGTAACAAGGGATCACATGAAAACATGATGAAGAGGTCGCAAGGAAATAATAAACACCATGGTTGCAGTCGATGGAAGATGAATAACTAGATTCCAAAGACCATGCAAAAGAACATCGATGTGATTGACATACCCAGAGCCAATGATCCAAAATTATCGATACCAGATGAATGATATATTAGAAATAATCAATTTGATTTCAAGGTCGACAATACCAATGATATTATCATATTGGACTAGGTTATTGATATATCGATAATAATATCTGATGCCATGCAGAGATTAGGAATGCGACTGTGGATGGATATACGATTGGAGTATCATTAAAATGTAGATCCAGTGATTAAGTTATTCTCATAGAAATTATAAGGAAGAATTGTTAAGTTATTATAAATCCTAATCGTTTGATAACTTTTATTGAATAAGGACAATTAGTTATTCATTTTTTATAATTAAACATTCAGTTATTGATCACTAGGTTAGGTACTTGTTAGGAAACGTTGTGTTGATCTGAAGCTTGTTTGCACCCTTTGAGTTTCATACTTATATTGATACCAAGATCAACACAATAAAATTGGATATTGTTATAGTCAGATGGATTAGATGGATCAATAAATGCAAATGTGAACACTATTGTACTATTTTCCTTAATCAATAAAGATAAGTCCCTTTTCTTCATATCTGCAATTGTTTCATTAATCATTTTACAATTAGTCTGTTGGATAAACCAATAGAACTTCTTCAAAGTGATATTTTGATGTGCATGCTTCCTAATTTGATTCATAACATATATTTCAATTGGTTTTTCTCATTTTGCATGGTTAAAATTCTATTGATTGAGGCCTTTTTCAATTGGTCTTTCATCTGAGAAGTATTACCCTCTTAAGATATCTGTGAATTCATTTTATGTTGCATGTACATACCATAACACCTTTGAAGTGATGAGTTTTGTTGCAAAACTGTCTCTGAGGTTGAACACAAGATTGGAATGATAGTGACTCTATTGCCCATAGTTTATTAAGGGACTTGTCTTTCTTGTTCATAGGATTTTGGTCATAGTTTCATTTTTAAATTTTTGAGATACTATATCCATCTACTATATTTATTTCATATCTTGAATTCATTAAATACTTGCAATATTACATTAAACACTTTGATAATATATTGATCTTAGTTTTAGGATCTCAATAATACTTTTCCATACTTTGAGAAGAGAGAAGTTTGAATCATAAGTTATCTTCTTTAAAAATCCCTTAAAGAGTGGAAGATAAGTGTAGGGTATAGGCTTACTAGCCTTGGTTATGCAGAGCCAAAATTGCAGAAGGTTGAAACTTAGATCAGGTTAAAACCTTGTTTGTTGGCAAATCACTTGGGTTTCTCATCATTGGATAGAAAAATCCATAGGAAATCCAATCTGTTGATTTGAGCACCAACGCTCCTATTGAACATTAGGATTACAAAACCACCTCAACACAAATATGATTAACAACACCTTGATAGAATAGGTGTCAATGCAATATCTGTGCTTGAAGGGTTTTGGTTCATTTTTGCTACTTGGAATGAATGAAGATAAATAAAGGTACAATAAAAAAAATCAAAGTATGAACTTTATGAAGCTATAAATGATGTAAAGATAGAGGTAGAAGAGGATTTGTGTGCACCTGGGAATGAAAGAGGAATTACGCTACTACAAGTTTAATTTTTTGATAGTCGGGATCACGTAGGCACCTTTACTTGCAAATCTAAGATCTTGAAGCCATAAACTATCCCTAGAATAAATTTGAGCCTATTTGAAAGTGTGAAAATAAAATTTGGCACCCTCTACCTAGGTATAGAATGAATTTGGTATTTTGTAGCCTGGGTTTTGGTCTAAAACTTATAGGGATGCTCTCTCTGGTGCCGATCTTCCCCGATTTTGTCTGACAGATCCACAAGCTGTTCATGCACAAAAAAATGGGGAATAAGGTTGGCTAAAGGTTTTTATCTCATTTTGAAAATGTAACTAAATTACATAAGGAAAGATGAAATAGAAGAAAAATCTAAATTATAAATTACCCAATATCTTGATGAAGGGTTGGTTCTTTGGATGTGAACACAAATGTTAATGTATCAGATTAAACTAAACAAAAACCAAAATGAAATCATGAAAGATAAGCCTTGTATAATGGATGTTGTAGTTTGGCCACAATGCTTGATGAAGAAGAATAAGATTGTCTTGAAGACTTGGATGCTTGAAGAACTTGAAAATGCTCTTGGAACCCAATCACTTGATTGCTTGATAATAATGTTGTGTCTTGATTATGGTTACAAAAATAAGGAGAGATAGGGTTTTTATATACCTCTCACAACATTTTGGGGGTTAAAACTTAGGGAGGGTGACTGTAAATAAAAATCCTTGCTAAAACACTGAGACGGGGACCCAATTTGAATTTAGGCACAAAAGTAAATGTATTGAATGCAAAAACCATTCTATACCCAAGAAAAAAGAACCAAAATCATTGTGTCCCACCCTAATCAAGACCGAATTTTGACTGTGGGTCCTAGAAAGTCAAGGGGTGCGAGATTTGATCTGACAACCAGTTTCAGGGTTGAGAGAGAATGTAAAGGCCATAAATGGTAAGATAGGGCCTAGGAGATGAAATCAATTATTTTATTGGATGAAAAATAAAGGAGAACACTTAGGAATAAGGTCTAACCTTGAGTTTTGAAGAAATTGAATCAGTACACGACTTATAATTTTAATTTGAAGGTCCAATGAGCATTAGTAGAGAGTGAAATCAATGTGGTAACCCATACATACTAAAATGGGGATAAAATGAGAACCAAATAAGGGTGATTAATTTTTAGGATGGTACATTTAGCCCCAACTTTAGCAAGAGTATGAGTCCATCTCATGCTCATAGTAAAGTAGAAGAGAGAGAAAGAGATGAAGATCTTGGGAAAACTACAAGGAGATAAAATATCGGTAAGTTTAAGGAAACAAGCCCCCACACCAAGGATCTTAACTTGTACAACCACATGAAAGGATACATAAAAAAAAAACAAAAGCCTAGAAATTACTAAGACTTCAAATCAACTAGTTGAAGAGACCTCGCTAAAGAAAATGTCTCAACCGATAGCATCATGCTCAGAAAGCTACTACAAAAGAACAAGTGGTTACATGAAAAGAGAAAGAGCACAAATCAAAGATAGTACAAGACTCCATGATTTAATAAAAAAAAAGTGTGTTATGCTATGGAATCACAAAGGAGAGAAAATACAATCATGGATGACATAGGCTAGCTAGTTATGTTGCGCTAGGTTATCCATGAGAGAGAGATAAGAAAGAGAGAGAGGAGGGGGAAATGGTCTAGAAAAGTTTGTTGTGCTAGTTCCACCCATAAAAGAGGGTTTAAAGATGGAGTTGATGGTCTAGTGTGTGATATTAAACTCATGAAAATTTATGCAAATGAGAGGTTGAATGGTCTAGTAAAGTGTGTTATGCTAGTCAACCAATCCTGAAAATGTATGCACAGGAGAGGTCAAATGAGCTAGAAAGTTGTCTTATGCTAGTTCAACCAATCCTAAGGATAGCTAAGTAAAGAATTTTATCCAAGGAAATTTGCCAAAAAAGTATAAAGGAGAGTGATCTGTCCCTACAAAGTTGTATTATGCTAGTGTATTCTACTTGACATGCTTAAAGTAAATATAATATTTGCAATAAGGAGGGCATATATGCCCCCCGTTAAGATGAAAAAATATGACTATTTTTAAATCTTAAGGAGAATAAGAAAAATAATAAAGTACCTATAACACGAGGAAGGTATCCTCATGTAGAACCCATTCCAAGCCAAAGAGGTCATAACTCCTATAAGGTAAAGGAAGGGACAAATGAAAAAGAGATACCAAGCAAAAAATGTAAAGGGATCCTTTTAAAGGATGTTGAGAAGAGAATCTAGAAAAAGAAGGGAAGAATTCACACCTTCCCTATTGCTAGGTAAAGGGATTCTCAAGGAAGGATGACACCATTTTAGTCCCAAAGATAAGGGTTTTGTTTACCATGGATACCCAATTGAGAACAAAGAAGAGATTATGATCAAGGATACATATCTCTTGTATAAGAGTGAATCTCTAATGTAAACCAATAATTATATGTAAGATTGGATATCACAAGATAAATAATTGTGACTTAACCAAGAAAAAGGTGAATCCTTAAGAGAAGGATGGGAGAGATTGAAATATTATCCTTTCCACTCAAGTGTAGATATTTTTGACATTATTATAAGTTTTGAAGGAGATATGCAGAGCAATCATGACTAGATGCATTATTGGTTATCCTTTGAAATGGAATTATATTAAAATATAATGATTATAGTAATCGACAAGTACTCTACATGATTGGTAAAATAAATATCAACTTTGTATATTGAGTGGTGTTCAAGAAGAACATGTTTAGTCAAATTGCGGTAACAGTTAAGTTAAAGAAAGATTCATATGTTGTACTCAGAGATACAGTATGTATATGATATTGTATCGTCAGAAAATGGAAACACTTCCATTTTTGAATGGTTTATCCCTCTGAGTAAGTGGTTTTGGGTCATGTCAAATACCTTGAATGGGTCTTTGACTTGGATCTAGCTTTTCCCCTATTCTACCCTATTTTCCACTTCTCTCCGGCCTGTTTCTAGCATCCTGCTCTGTAACTTTGAGGTTCTTGACTTCAGGGTCAAGGTTGACCTTCTGGGTCAAGGTCAACCTTGACCCTGACCTAGGTCAAGGTTGACCTCAACCCTGACCTAGGTCAAGGTTGACCTCAAATCTGACCTAGGTCAGGTTCGACCTCGACCTTGACCCAGGGTCCAAATTTCAAGTTTCCAGAGTTTTTGGATGTCAGGGTTTGGAAAGATTTAATTCTTGCTTCTGGGTTGAATATTTTGATCTCCAAAGTAAAAAATATTGAAATTATATTTAATATAGGTCCACTTCTATGGGTATGAGGCTAATTGGAATTTAATTATCCTAGGTTGGCCTCTCTAGAAGTTTGTGTCCTAGATTTGTATATAAGGAAGGCTTATCCTCTCCTTTTCTCTAAGACACAAGAAGCAATAACATCCATAAACAAGTGATCATCTACATTCAAACATTAAATAATTCCATTCATCAAGGATATCCATTGGTATCCATTGAAGGATTCAAGCTCTAGGGATCTCTTTTGTTGAAGATTTCACCATCCACATCCATGCAAGATTCTTCCTATTCCAAGATCCATTCAAGATTGGTGTTGAAGATCTAAAGAAAATTGATTTGAGACAACCTACATCCTACATCTTACATTATACATTCATTTGGATCATCCATACTTGTGGATCCAAGGATTCAAATCCGCCATAAGGGTTTCTGTACAAGCAAGGTGAATTTGTTCATTTATTTTGTTTATCTCTGCAATTTCAATTCTATTATAAGGTTAATTCAAAAACTGGGGTTTGACCAAGGAAAAACCCTCTCCCCCAACAAACAAACCCATTTTTCTCATAGGTAAAAGTACAAGACATTGAATTAGAGAGCATATTCAGATACCCTTTTTGGCCAACTTTCAGGATCCGTGAATAAAATTTTCGTCGGAGCAGTGCAGGTCAAGGTAAACATTTTGGGGTACAATTATGCCCCCACATTTGGGTCAAGGTCAACCTATCTCAGAAAATAAAAATATTTTTGTGTTTTGTAGATCTCAGAGTTTCAGTTCAGAATCACAAAAATCAACAGTTTCTGAGACCATTTGATAAGGTTTTCAACAGAATCTTCTTCGGAGATAAGTAATTTTTATTTCTTCATTCCATTATTCTTTGAAAATATTTCTAGATTTCAATTCACTATCATTACAATTAAATGTAATTGGTTAATAGAGGCATAGGGTATCTTTTATGTGTAAATCTCCATTTTCCCACCTTACATTTAGGTGAACCTGCGATAGACAACTCTTTCTTTTTGGTGTTAGATTTTCACCTTATGTTAGATCTTACATGCATTTAAAAGTATATTTCTTTTATGCTCTTGCATTTATATGTCAAAAATAATTAATCACAACGTTTCTTTAAAAATACAAAAAACATTTACATTTTTCATGCTTGTAGTGTTACTTTGGGCTCAACATGTATGATTTTTGTTTTGAATACTTTGATGAGGCTTTTATTGCAAAAGAGGATAGATCCCTTAATGAGGTACATGGAAGTGAGGATGAAAATTGTTTGAATAAGATCTCCATTGATCCTATTCCTATTTCATCCTCCTCTACAACCTCTTCAATTGACCTTTACCATAGAGTGTGTGCATGGTTACCTTCATTGTCCACTATTTGCAACATTGATGCACCTAGAATGATATATCCTAAACCTTTGTTGACGGTAAAAGGATTTCCTTGAATAACAATTAAGGGTAAACCTAGAGATCCTTTGGATTTATTTGATAACAAAGATCCTGTTTCACATGCCTATCGTACAAGGAATAACTCTCAACCTAATCCGATGGTTCCTACTTCTTTAGCACCTTCTCAACCCATTCTTCCTCCTCCACCCCATCTTCCTACCAAGGAGTATGATTTGATAAACAATTTGTGTAATACCCCTGCCAAGTTTTCTTTATGGGAGCTTCTTCAAACTTCACCTACCTACCATGAAGCCTTGAAAAAATCTCTAGCAACTCTTCCCACTCCACCTCCTAATCAAGAGAACATCAATGCCTTCTTACAGTGCGTGCATGCTATCCCAGGTCCTCCTGAAATTGTATTTACTCAAAAGGATTTACCTTCTAAAGAAGTACATAATCAATTGTTAATAATAACTGAGAGGGGGGGTGGGGGGTTGATTTAGTGGCCTCAAAGATTAATCCTTAAATCAACCCTTCAAACTTAAAACCACAAATTATACCTCTAGTTATCTTTAGTCCTGTAAGATGAATGCCTTGAAATACTTATATCAAATTACTACTTGTTGGAATGCTTTGTAAAACCTTCTACTGTATGTTTACTGATAAGCAGTCTTTCTATTTACCGAAACACAATAAATAACTAGTGTATACCGATCAATCCATATTTACTTAAGTGAAATGAAAAACAATAAAGTAATGACTCATAGACACATTAACACATGGATTTTTAACGTGGAAACCCTATTAAGGGAAAAACTGCTAGGACCGGTACCCCAAATTTTCACTCTTTTGAAGTGAGCTCGGTTAAGAGCCAACCCTGTTAAAGGTTACAAACACACTATTAGGTGTGACCTTGTTAGATGATTTAAATAGATAGTTTGTCACTTAGTATCTAGTATCTAATGCTACCATCCTTGATTAAACACTCACTTGGCCTTTCAATAGGTATCGGGCATATCCAATGCTACTTTGTATGGTCAAACTTTTTGATACTCCTTGGGATGTATCTCAATTATAAAAGACTTCTAAGTCCTGCTTGATTAAGAGACTTGATGATTCAATGGTTAAACTGAAACAATAAATTCATCTATTCACATATACAACTTGCCTTGCATATTTTCAAATCTATTGTAAGTGCATTACCTTTCTGATCAATGTTATCAATTAAATACCTTTGCTCCACACTGTCATGCTCTGTGATGGTATATCACTATTCGTCGGTGTCTACAAAATTTATCTCTTTCCTTAGCTTGATTGATTAGGTATGAATGAAGACTTTCTTCTCCTTCAGAATCTCTTCAGCATCTATTCTCTTGTCACTCCCCTTATTCATAATGAATAATATTGTATCTTATATAGACATGATTTCACCATTTATTGGCTTTTTTGATCTTGGCATGATCCACAATTCTCGCCAATTAAATTTAAAGAAAAACTCCATTTTTAACTCGTAGAGATGTTCTTGCCAACTGGACAAAGCATATTTAAATCTTTTACTTATCTCCAGCTTTATCTTGTCAATTAAAGCAATGATAAGTATCATTTAAGTCTATTTTAAGCTCTTGACAACTAAGCATTTTATCATTTCTAAACTCTCTGTTCTATCAGTCAATACTTCAGTTAGTTGTCACTGACAACTGACTGTTCCATCGGTGTGACTTCAGTTGACTTCGAGATCTCTATCTGTCATAAAACACTGTAATTTTCTCATCGGGTAACACTGTGACTTTTGATTCATCGGTTCTTTGAAGTCTTTAGCAGTCTGTCCATGACCATAAATATTAGATCAATTTGACATCAATGATAATACAATACGTTAACTGATTTAACGTCTTGCATAAACTTTCTATGACTTGGTGATCATCAACTTAACATCTTCAAACATTCAATCAGTTATAGTTCATAAATCTCTCCCTTTGGCATTGACGGAAACACACTACATTATCAAACTATATTATTACTAATACAATATTAAATATAACAGTTCAAGTTCATCAAACTACCAATCTTATGTACTATAACCGATACAAATATTTGGTCCTCGGTAAGCTTTATGAGAGCTTAGATTTGATTCTTGCAGCTTTCTCTTTGTCTTCAATCCCTTCACTGGATAGATGTAGAATCTTTCTTCCTCTGATGTGATGTGTTCTTTTTCTATGTCAAATTCTCTCCCTTTCACTATTCTCTGTTCTTTTGATGTCTCTTGTTAGCAATTCTCTCCCTTTGTATGTACTCTCCCTTTCAGGTTACATCTCTCCCTCTGGATAATGTGATGGATATAATTTCTCTCATGGATATAATCTCTCCCTGATGTGATAATGGATATAATCTCTCCCTTTAACAACAATTCCAAACACATATTTTGACAGTAATGCCAAACAATCCTTCCTATCCATAATATACTCCTTGAATTTCCCAATCCATCAGTAATACAATAAATCCGATGCACGGAGTAGATAAATACCTTACCGTGTATAAATTTATCATTGAATTACATCTCTTTTCTTCCATCAACATGAATGTTATTATGATAATATGTAGGCTAATACATCCTTCTAGTCATCATACTGACCAGTATACAAGGGTCTGACCCCTAATCTTTTTCTCAAGTACTCAAATGCATCTTTGGGTAGTGGCTTGGTGAAGATATCAGCTAATTGTTCCTTTGATTTCAAATACTCAAGTATCACCTCCTTTGCTTGAACTTGTTCTCTTAAATAATGATACTTGATAGCAATATGCTTTGTCTTAGCATGCATGAATGGATTCTTGGAAATGTTTATTGCAATTGTATTATCACAATAGATAATTACTGGTTCAAGAATTTTCATATGCATACCTTCCAGTGACTGTTTGATCCATGCAATATTTGAGCAGTTTGCAGCAGCAACAACATACTCTACTTCTGTAGTAGATTGAGAGATGCATCCTTGCTTCTTGTTGATCCATGTGACAAGTCTGTCACCCATAAAGAATGCTCCTCTAGTTGTACTCTTTCGGTCATTAATGTTTCTATCCCAATCAGTGTCGTAAAGACCTTAAGTTCAAGTTTGCCTTCTCTTCTATACCATAAGCCATATTCCTCAGTATTCTTCAGATATCTTAGGATTCTTTTCACAGCAGTCATATGTGATTCCCTAGGATTAGCAAAAAATCTTGCAACTATTCCTACTACATGTGCAATATCTGGTCTAGTATGGACAACATATATGATTTTTCCAATCATTGATATGTACAAAGTTTGATCTACCTCTGATGAATTGTCCTCCTTTGTCAGCTTACATTTAGTTTCCATTGGTGTTCCAATTGGCTTGGAATTTTCCATCTTGAATATTTTAAGCACTTCCCTAATGTATTTTAATTGTGTAATGAAAATGCCTTCATCTTGTTGCATGATTTGTAGACCAAGAAAAAACTTGATCTCTCCAAACATAGACATCTCAAGCTCTTTGCTCATTTCATTTGCAAATGATTTACATAGCATATCATTGCCTCCAAATATAATTTCATCAACAAATATCTCAACAATCAAAATGTTAGCATCAATATCTTCCTTCAAATAAAGATTACTATTTTTGCTAGTTCTTACAAATCCAATACTTGTAAGATAGGAATGAAGTATTTCATACCAGGCTCGGGGTGCTTGTTTCAATTCATACAAGGCATTGTGTAGTCTACATACCATGTTCATCTTTTCTGGATCAACAAACCCTTCTGGTTACTCAATGTATACCTCTTCCTCAAGTATTCCATTTAGGAATGCAGACTTGACATCCATTTGGTATACCTTGAATCCTTTACATGCAACATAAGAAAGTAATATTATCACTCCTTTTAGCCTAGCAACAGGTGAAAATGTCTCTCCATATTCAATCCCTTCTTCTTGTGCATACCCCTTTCATACTAGTCTTTCTTTGTTTCTGGTGACTTATCCATTCTCATTCAGTTTATTCCTGAATATCCATTTTGTACCGATGACATTCTTGTCATCTGGTCTCGGTACAAGTTTCCAGGTCTTGTTTTTC
Source organism: Thuja plicata (assembly GCA_018584345.1). Taxonomy (NCBI): domain Eukaryota; kingdom Viridiplantae; phylum Streptophyta; class Pinopsida; order Cupressales; family Cupressaceae; genus Thuja; species Thuja plicata. Next base: position 3,704,269 of record MU227120.1, on the reverse strand, counting down.
TCAAACTACTCAATTTCCTCATTCATAGCACTAATCCATTCATCATTGGGTAAAAGCACAATAATCTGTCACCCTTTTACAAAGGAAAATGACAACTACACCAAAATTGTAAAACTTCAAGGGCATAAAAGTCACATTTCTATTGAGAATTTAAAGATGATGTAAACTAATGAAATGTGTCAAATAGGATGAATTATATGCCTATAATTTTTTTTTTAAAAATTGAACTAAAATTAATATGTTTTTTGAAATTTTTAAGTCTATTTTTCATTTTCTAAAAAAATTGTAAATCAGGGAGTTTACTTCCCGCCAAATCATTATAAGTAAAACATTATTTTTTCCTACAATTTTAGAATATGTTTTAGATGACATGTATAGGTAGTGCAAAAAAAAAGAAAGAAGTTTTTTCGATGTACAGTTTGCCCGTTATAAGTATTCAAAGTCAAACTTACTTGAAATCAACAGTTTTTGTCTCCCGCCATTTTTATCCTATCAAAACTATACCAAAAACCATATAAATTACATATTATTAAAGATGACTCTCTTCTCTAGTGTTATCTATGATTTTAAAATTTTTATGAATTGATTTAGAATTTTTTTTATATTATCCGAAGTAACGACTTCTGAAAGCTTTAATAACCTACATGTAGTTTTTAATAAATTTGTTCAATGTTTTGTAGTCAAAACAATATAAAATTTATATCTCAAGAATCGTAGTTCCGAGATCTAGAAAAAGGCACTTTTAATTTTTTGACATTGTCTAATTTGAGCAGAGAAAAAACCAGCAGAAGTGCAAACTTCTGGATTTTTTTATGTTTTTGGAGGTTTGCCACATGGCATGCCACCTAGGTAGACTCAGCCGAGTCAGACTTGGCCCAGTCAGACTTGGCCGAGTCCTATTGGCCCTCCCATTGGCTCATGCACGAGCTGACTTGGCCACGTAGGCACCATTTGGTGCCACGTAAACTCAGCCGAGTTAGACTGGGCCAAGTTTGACTCGGCTGAGTATGACGTGAATGAGCGTCCAAAATTTCCCTTAGTGGTGATAGATTATTGTGCTTTTACCCCATTATCAAGTGCAACATTGATATATTTTGGCTCAAAATCACAAATTAGACATCTTGTGTTTAGAGACTTATTTCTGGTTCTCATACCAGCCTTCTTGTCTCCTATGATCTGGTTCTGTGGGTGGTTCCTTCTGACATATCTGGCAAGTACAGGTTCAATTCTTTGTCTATCATCTTGATCATCATTTTGTCCTTTATTTTGATCTCCCTCACTTGGTACATCATCTTGAGAAATATCCTGATTATCAAAATTTGCGGCCTGATGCTCGGGTGTAATAATCTGTTGCTCCGGTAGAGTGTCATGTTCTTCATTGTAAGAAAACCTGTTGTAGTCCTTTGGTTTTTTTGTGCTTTCCTTTTCATTTTTCTCTGCAAATTCATCTATCTTTATATTTTCACTTTCAACAATTTTGTTAGAGGCTTTATTGAGACATTTATAAGCCTTTCTCTTTGTGGAATACCCTAGAAAGATTCTATAGACACCCAAAAATGGACAGGCTTGTGAATTTACATTAAAAACACTAATTTTCATCTATTAATTAATGGGTTTTAATCATTAATTAATCATCTATTTTTCTCTAAATTTATTCCCCAAATCATCTAATCAAATTTTGAAAATTAATTAAATAATTAATTTTATTTAATTAATTAACCTTAATTGGTTAATTACCATTAATTAATTAATTAAATTGAATTTCCTATAGTTTAAATTCAAATATTTAAACTTACTAATTAAATTCTTCCAATTAAATTAATTTAATTTCATTCAATAAAGCAATTCTAAATAAAAAAGAATTCAATTATCTCACATGTTGAAAA
>MU227120.1:3659393-3702318 GCA_018584345.1 Thuja plicata | reverse complement strand
TGGGTTACTCCACCCATCTCTCCAGTCCACATGGGTAACTTCACCCACCTCTTCAGTTCAAAAAGGTAACTCACCATTAGCTCTTCAGTCAACCAAACTCTATCTCCTCTTTACCAAATGAAGAGGTGGAGTTTACCGATGGCTTCTCCAGTTCCTTTTAATCTCAACCATTCATCTCCCTATCTTTGAGATTGATCTCAACCATTCATATCATCACCAATTCCTATATAATAAACCCTTCATAACTATTTGAAGAATCTAGGATTTCAAGCTCTCATGCGCCATTACTATGTCAGTTTGGTTCTAGCATTCAAGCCATCTTGCGATCACACACACATTTCAATTAGAAAATTCTCGATGCTTCTCAAGTCATAGATGCTGCCCACACCAATACTGAGCATTAAAAACAACATTTTGGAAGGAGTAGAAAGAGACAATAGAAACTTCAAGCACTTTGGGGTTTGCATTCATTTATTTTCCTTTCTTTGCTTGTACATTTTATTGGTTATGCTTCAAGTTATTCGTTTTAGTAGTATTTGTGTATTGGATTTATATCATTTGTAAAACCTTTTCTACTAACCCTCGCCTTTGGAAAGCTTGAGAATCATAGATCACGATCGAAGGATGCATACATTTTTGTGATATTTCTAAAAATCTTTATTTTTTTCGATATCTATGTTATTTCGCAATTGCTAGTATTTTGCAACAATCAACAAAATTGTGCCACAATCGACTTGTTTGATACCGCAATCGATTGTAGGTTTCCGCATTTATTTTCTGTTGTCTTTTGGGTCTCTGCCTTTTCTACAGTTTGCCACAAGTGATCCACTGGTACCGAAATCAGAAGAATTGTCCCACAATTGATAGATCCAGACCGCAATTGACCGATCCAGACCGCAATTGATTGTGCTTTATCGCAAGTGAAAGTGTTTTGCCACAATTGATATTTTTAGGCCGCAATCACATGTGATTTACCACAATTGCCTGTGCATTACCACAAACACCTACAAAATTTCTCATCAGGGCAAAAATTCTTTATCTTGCTATCTAAAAATCTAATACTTTCTTTATTTTTCTGTAGGACGACGAGTTCCCATGAACATGAAGGGTAAGTTGCTGGTAAGTATCATTCATTGTTTCAAAGTTACATATACTCTCATTTTGAAAAAGATCCTTTTGATACTAACTTGTTTAAACAAAGCAAAATAAAAGGAATTCACTTGTCGATTTGGGTTTAAAAAAGAATAGTGTTTGTCAAACATCTCACATCTCACATTTTAGATTTGGGCTTAAAATTTACGTGGGGACTAAAATTGAACAAGGAAAAAAATCTCTCAAATTGGTGCATTAAAATTGAACAAGCAATCAACACCTACTTTTAGGCTTAAAATTGAACACTGGTGCTTGTATGGTGGTGTAGCCTAGTTCACATTTCAAATTTTTGGAGCTTAATAGATTTACCTTGTGGCTTGAGTTTTGGGTGCACTTGCACAAACAGTTAGATTAGAAACCTTTATAATTTTAGAAAGGCCTGTCTGGGGAATGCACTTCTTTGTTGGAGAATAAACTTAAACTGGTAATCTTTTTGATTGGTATATAAATAAGGCACGAACCAAAGTTCTGTCTTATCCAGCCAAGCTTAGGCGAGGTGTGTTGGTGATAGTCTGGATTGGGTGAATATCCCTAAGGAGCCAGCGTGATCAACTAGGCTCTTAAGTGAGTCACACATGTACAAACTGATTGGAGAGACACCACAGACCCTTACTACAACCTTGATTAATTAGAGGCCAACTCGATTTACCTCTGAATAGGTACCTTATTATAGTGCAAGGGGTTGTAGAGTTTCCCCCCAAGATTCCCAACATGTGTCCCATGGTATTTGTGTAGTGAAAGAGATCTTCACTCCATGACAACAATACTTGGAAATGGAAAAAACACGGGCACCTACGTCATGGACCTTCATGTCCTAGTAGTGTGACCATTTCTATGTGAGCTAACAAACATTCAAGAATTGGGCCTATAACATTCTATTCTAAAGCCATTGACCTAGATTAATCTGACTGCTCATTTGTTGAGACCTCATGATAACCTTGCAACTTGAAAAAGTTGTAGAACATACACATTATCAGTCTTCATTCTTCAAAAACACAGTGTCTGTTGTGCTTGTTTCTTTGATCAGTTTCTGAAAATGAAAAACAAAACATCCAAACTATCAAAATGAGTCAAATGTGTTAAAGTCTAGGGTCCTCAACGTCAACTGTCTTGCAAATCAAAAGCATTGTTCCAAAAATATCAAAATTGTCAAGCAGTGATACCCATCTTTTAGTCTTTTTGAGACTGTTTCTCATTTACCGCAATTACCCGCATTGTGCCGCAATTGAAAGAAGTCTACTATAGTTAACTTATTTATTTATGCAATCGTCTTGTTTATTACCACAATCGGTGATAACATACCGCAATTGACCATACACGTTGCCACAATCAGTGGAGTTTTTCCGCACTTGAATAGAGATACTTTATTCCTGTTTTGACCTAAACACCTTGAAAGAACTCTTCATTTGGTGTCCAAAAGTAGTGTCTATCCCAGGAAAATGCGAAGAACATTGTGTGAATCTCTAAACATTAAAGATAATCCCTTCTCTGAAAAGCATGATTATTGTCTAAAACATTGTTAGTTTGAAAGATCAGACTCGAAATACTTTGATCTCATCATATCAAACATCATTATCTTTATCAAAGTGACTTTGTCCAAGGCAAAGGTCAAAAAATCTTATCTTTTTACATCATCACCACTTTGAGATCAAGATATATCAAAATCTGTCCTTAGAATTACCCTTGTCCCAAAACGTAACTCAGACTTCCTTAGAAAGGATTTTTTCTTACTTGTTTGCTTTATATCACTTGTTTTAGTTACAAAATCTGGACCACACTATGTCTCAAACACCTCATAGAGGGCCTTATACAAGGTCTAAGGCTTGAACACAACCCGATGAGTCATATATCAACAGATTCCCTACTTGGCAAACAGAGCAAGAGAATGATCCTTTTGTAAAAACCAGTTCTAGTCTATTCATTGAACAACCCCGTGGGGCAGCTCTTTTCTAAAATGTCATAGAAGAGGAACTAGAGGATATAGAGCAAGATTCTTATTCCACACAAGTAGTTGATGCTGTTGTAGAGAGGAATCCCGAACGCTTCTTAGCCATGCTGATAAAGAAGGGAGTCAAACTCCCCGTTGAATTCAGTGTATCAACCATATGGCCTGAAAACCCTCTTGTAGGTCAAAACACTACTCAGCCTCCTCAGATACTGCCTTTTGTCTCTAAAATATTCCCACCATTGGTATTACCCACATTAACATAGATGATACCCAGTCAAACCAATGGCGTGAACCAGGCCAGCACATCTTCCACTCAACACATAACAGGCTCGCAACTGAGTGCACCTATGGTTACTAGTATGCTCCCACCTTCCATCACATGGCCAGGGAAATCAAGCTCTCAAGCTACACCAAACACCAACTATTCTAAAACTATGCCGCTACCGCAGTCAATTCATACTAGTCTTGGGATCAACACCTCATGCCCACAGGGATCCATCTCTGTAGGTACAACTTATAATCAATGCCCACCCAAGGCTACACCTTTGTCCATTCTGACATCAATCCAACCTCCGCAACAACAACCCCAACTTTAGTTGCCTCAAATCCAACCCCCGCAACAGTAACCCCAGCTTTTGTTACCTCAAATCAAACCCTCACAACAACAACCCTAGCTTCAATTACCTCAAATCCCACCTCCACAACAACCCCAGCTTTAGTTGCCTCAAATCCAACCTCCGCAACAACAACCCCAACTTCATTTACCTCAAAACCAACTCCAGCAACAACAACCCCAGCTCTAGTTGCCTCAATTCCAACCTCAGCAACAACAACCCCAGCTTCAACCCCAACCTCAATAGTAGCAATATCAAACCCAATGGTATAAACCCCAATTTCAGTCACAACATCAAATGCATCAAAACCCACCATGGGCTACTCATGTGCCCCCATTTCCAAATCACTTGGTGGGAAATCAATATCAAGTCCCCAGAATGAAATCCTATGTTCCTACTCAAGGGACATAGAGGCGCAGCCTCATACCCACTACAACACAGAGGAACGTCCTCACACATCAACCTCAATATCAAACAGACATGTTAATGCAACAAATGCAAACCCTTCAAACCCAAATGACGGATATGCAAAATCAGTGGCAAACTAAATCCTACACTACAGAGGATTTATACCCATACCCCTTTGACCATTCTCTCCACATGTCTTCATTCCCAAATCACTTCTCGGTACCAAAATTTGACAAATATAGGGGCAATACCAACCCTATTGAACATGTCTGAGAGTTTTTTCTAGTTGCGTTGAAGTCTCCCATGATGAGACATATTTAATGTGAATGTTCCCACAAAGCTTGGCTAGACCAACAAAGGAATTGTTCTCTCATTTACCTCATGGCATTCAGTCTTGGGGTGAACTGGCTGAAAATTTCATAGCTCACTTCCATCATAACATCAAGCACAAGGTCAGCATTAAGGACCTTTGCAATATCAAACAGAAGGATAGAGAGTCTTTTGTGAAGTTCCTATAGAGATAGAGGAATACGGAAAATCGCATAACATATGATGTGTCCGAACAAGACCTAATAGTCATGTTTGTTTACAATCTAATTCTAGACATGTCATTCACAATAGAATTACAGTTAGCTGTGAACTTCACACAGCTCATCGAATGAAGATTTTGTTGTGAGTAGAACTTAGTCAAATGAGGAATCCTTGCAGATCCAAGACAAATGAATAGAAACAAAAATGCAACGGACAAAGCTAAGTGGTGGAACAAAAACAAAAATGTCACTAGCAATGGTGTCATTGAAGTGAAGATAGTCAACTATGCACAACCTAAGGTGTCACTGCAAGGCACACCTATGGCCAACCAACAACCTAGAAGGCCCACTCAACAAGCATACACCCAAAACCAACCTCCCCCTTTACAAGCAGACACTATGTCAAACAGTCAACAACAAAATCAATGCAGACGACGGTTTCAATTCTAGCAATGAAATTTCACACCATTAGGAGAGCCAATAGAATCAACTTTACACAAATAGATACAATCAAACACTATCACTCTCCCCGTAATCAGATAATTTGAACAAGATGCAAACAAACCAAGGTGGTATAATGACAAAGAATTTTACGAGTTTCATTGGGTGAAAGGGCACAAAATGTCTAACTGTTTCCATTTGAAACATGCTATGTTAGAAACACTGAGAGGGGGGGGGGGGGGGGGGGGGGTGAATCAGTGTGTGTCTATTAATTAATTTTCAGCAACTTAAACATAAATCAAACATACATTGAATGAAGCTTAACATAAGAACTCATAACACATGATATGATTACAGGGAAACCTTGATCAGAGGAAAACCCAGGTGGGAATTAATACCCATAAATATTGTACTAGTATAATGAACCTGTAAAGTTCCTTTGCCCTGTTAGAAGCAGCCTTTACAACATGAGTACAATGACCTAGTTAAAGGTTTGACCCTATTAGGAGTCTTTTACAAAACCTTGTTAAAGGTATATGGCTCACTGCCTAGGCTCACTGCCCAATAGGATGAAGACTACAACCTTCTAAAAGTTGATATACACTATATCAAAAGTGAACTACTATGATGACACTGCTGTCTGATCAGTTCAGTGTATGTGTGAATTCTCTTACTCTCTTAAAGAGCTATATCATATACTGACTTCATCATACTACTCTTCTATATCTTTCTCTTTCATAATAATCAACATTTGTAATATAACTTTACATTACATACTTTTATGTTCATATCCAAATAGACGTGACTCAAAACAAGACTATAGTCGGCCCTAAAACATAATACACAACAATTTTGAACAAGTTGGCTCAAGCATGTTTACAAAAAATCTAATTACATCATTACAAACATATAATCAAAGGCGCTTAGCCATTACATAACAAATTAATTCACACTAATCAAAACACTAGTCGGCTTCCATGCTCTGTCTTCTAGATTGCTGGTCTACTAATCTGCCTGTAACTTCTCTGTACTATTATTCCATACTATGTGTGTCTGGATGTAGTATGTACACATGTCATAGAAGATATATCCGAATGCGCATATGCTGATTCGATCTCTCGCATGTGCGCTGATGTGCTGATCGTTGAATATCTCTGTCTGCCCTATTTTTCATACTTAGTCATTTTGTCTTTCATGACAGAAACTAAACATGACTTTTTTTCCATGATAAAAACACAAAATGAGTCATGCATCCTCAGGAAGTCAACTTGCCAACAATTTCCCCCTTTGTCATTTATGACAACAAAGGAATGTGGCCAAGTTTCTCAAAATGACTTAACACAAAAAATAACTGTATATCATAACATCTTATTGATATATACATATACCGCTCCATCTATACACATTCCATATTACTCCCCCTTTGACATTAATGACAAAGGTGTACAAAAACTTGTAAGCCTTCTACATACTTACTCCATGTAAACTTTAGGGTACACAATCTAAAGAGATTGGATCTCTTTCTGCCAGAACACTTTCATTGCATCAATAGTCTGTAGATGCACGCACAGGGCATATGTGAGTTTCTCCATTTTTATCAAATCCATGCAAGGACCTTGATCATATGTTACAATGGTGGCATCAATCTATTTGATGTTCTCATTTAGGACTGCTAGAGATGGCACAAGTGCATTTCTTAACTGAGTTTGTTGGACTCTTATCTTGCTGATTTCCAACTTAGCCTTCTCAATCTTGTCTAACTTTCCTTGATAGAAATTGTTACAGATGTTCATGTCTTGCATGGATGTTTCAACTGATTTCCTAATGCTATCCACCATGATCTCTGCCTCTTCTACCTTTTTAATGTGCTCAGAGGTGAACTTCACTCTGTCCATGCAGTTAGCTATAACTTTCTTTCCCTTAGCTGCTAATTCTTTTAGTATGGATTGCCCAATCTTTAAAGATTTTAGGTCTAAGGTAAAATTCTTTACCAATTCATTCAATCTCTCCTTTTTATATTCATCTTCTACAATTTTTGTAGTAGAGTCTACTAGACTTGTAAAATGTGATTTGAAGTTTGTCAGAATGCTGTCCACATCTTCAACTGATTGAATTTTGGCTACTTTCATGTCAGCAGGCACTAAGTCATTCAATTTGTTCACTGATTCCAAAAATTGAGGGTTCCTCATCACTTGTTTGTCTTTTGATTTTTCCATAGCAAGAACGCTGATCTTGATCAGGTCTTCTTCTCCACATGCATCTAGACTTGTTGAATAAGGAGTTAACCTTGACAACAATGAGGTAGATGCTTGAGTGGATGGTGAGAATATAGTATTTTGACTGGTATCCATGCATTCACTCTTTACTGGTATCTCTTTTATTGGTGTCTCATCACCTGAGTATATTTTTCTTCATTTATGTCAATTGCATCATTGGAGGAAACTTCATCTTGTCATGCAGATGTATCATCAGTGAACATTTCTTCAGTGCTTACAAATGCTTTATCAACTTTGTTCATATCTTTTTCAGATGCTGTCATGGATATCTTGATATTATCAACCACTATAGTATCTTCTGAGTCTTTTTCTATATCATAAGTTATTGTCACTGTGGGTGCTGAAACCTATGGACCTGTTATAGGTGCTTTCTGAATTACTAGTTGTATAACCTATTTGGGAGGAGCTAGAGTTAACCTTGTTGTAGGTGCCATTGATGGATACATGTGTCTATCCATAAACACTTGTGCAAATTCCTTTTTAGTCTCTTTACCTATATGCCCATACTCTTTGTTCATAATTTGTAAAGTCCTTGTCTTGGTTTTGAGATGAGGCTTTACCAGATCTAATAGAATAGCCTTCTCATCATGTGAGCATATAGGAAGAAGAGTACCCAATTTTTCTTCTCTAATCCTCATGTCTTCCTCTATTGCATGTCTTTTCATGATCTCCAGTATGTTCCATAGCTTATTTGGTATCACTATTTTGATTTCAAGAAGTGACTTCTTAAACTTGATCATATGAGATATGATCATAGAGTGTATCTCAGTCTTATCAATCTCTTGATACTTGTCATACACTTTAGCAATTGTATCTAGTCTACCTTCATTTACAATTCTGTTCTTCAAGACATTTAGAATAGGTCTAAATCCTACCTCAGGAGGAGCTTGAGTATTTCTTTCTTTGCTCCGTGTGTTTCTTGATGATGGATGATTTATGGGTGCTTGTTCTCTTCCTCTAGACTTCTTGCTAGGTATTGAAGGTGGAGATGAGTCTAGGTCAATAGTGGTCGAGGGTGTAGAGGTGCTCTCAACTTTCTTCTTCTTTAGGATCTCATTTGTCTTCTTAAGTTCTTTGGCTATCTTGGCTTCTCTAGCTTTGTCAAGATCTTCTTGAGTGACTCCATGAACTTTTAGAATGTTAGATGTAATTCTGGATGCCTCCCTTTTGTTATTAGCACTGTGTAAGATAGTCTCAACTTCATTATTCTTCTCTTTGTAAGTGCCCCACCTAGGCTCATTAGGATCTTTGGGCATAGACAATAAAACTTGTGCATATCCTTCTAACACATGTTCTTCCACTTCATAACCAAGAGGATGAATCCATTTGGTTTTAGGTTCAACTGCCTCCATGCAAGTGCAATCTGTTTCCACCATGAAACATATGGTATCCTTATATTTGTTAACTATCTTCTAAGATAATCTAAACTTTTTTTGCATCTTGATCCTAAATGTCTTGATATCCATATCCATGGCATCCCTTACACTTCTCTCTAAAGTGGCCTTAAGTGAAATCTGAGACATTGTGGGTTTGCTCCTATCTAGTTAAAGGTTTGCAACCTTTCCAACAATATGGAAGTACAAGTAGATGATTAAAGATCCAAACCTGAATGTCTTTCTCCTGTCATGCTTGATGATTTGAATGTTGTCAATCAGTTGAGTGTGAAAGATCTCACATAGGTTGTATTGAGTGTTATCCTTCACCATTCTAATAGCTGCTAGGACTGTTGCTGTAGAGACACTGTTCAACCTGCTTTCTTGCTGAAACTTATACCCAAGTATCATAGTTAGAAGTTTTATGTCATCTTCCTTGATAGGGTTAACTATCATCCCGCGCTTGTCACTTCTAGATAAGCAAATTTTTTCAACTTGCTTCTTGACATCCTTGCCAGTAGGAAGAACTAGGCCAGTCTTGGGAAGTCTTGTTAATTCATGGATTAGGTCTATATTGATGTGCACAGGAACCTCACCAATCCAATAAAGGTCATCATGTATTCTGCTTAGCAAAATCTTCACCCATTCTGGCTCATAAAACTCATGCGCATTAGAGTATTCGAAGATAGGGTTATCAATCAAGTGCACAAACTCATCCTTGAATGTGTAGTCAAGTTTCATCATAGATCCCATATGAGTGGCTATGCTGATATCTCCTACTGTTTCCTTATAGTAAATATATGTGTGGATATCTTCTACATGAACAACACCTAATGGATTTTTGGAGAAAGCTCCTTCCACATCATCTAGCATGGATTTGAATGGATGCTTTTTGAATACAAATCTCTTCCTCTCTGCAATATCAAATACAATGGGAGTCGCATACTGATTTGGAACTTGATTAAGTAGGGTTTCATGAAATTTCAAAATGGCGTGACTGCTAGGGTTCTATTTCAACTTCTTATCCATTTTCTTAACTATCAAATCTATTATGCTTCCGTGCCTGATGCTCAGTGCTCTCCAAATTCTATTATCTTGAATGCAAGTGTGAAGAAGATCGAACACTTACTTTCTTTTATAAAAGCTACTACATTTAATGTTTGCAACTGTACGCAAATTACTCAGAGAATTTGCAACTTTGATCCTGATGAATTTGAGACAATGCGTGTATGCATACTCTAATATTATGTGCTTATAATCATGAATCCATAGGCGCATAATCGGAGGTGAGTATACCAGCTGCACAGGGGTCCCAAGCTAGAATAGCTCCCCCTAAGACCAAGAAGGTCTATTCAAGTAGAAGTAGAGGGTGCGTCCACTGTGGATGCATCAACTAATTTTTTCAACATCATTGTTCTTCCTTACTTCAACCCAAATTTTGCTTGAATCTTCTTTTTCTTGAACAAACTTGACTTCTCCTTCTTCTTCAAATAGTGATTTCTTAGGAACCTCTTACTTTTGAGTTCTGGATCTATAAAACCTTGAGATGTGTCCAGCCTTTCCACATGCATGAAAAATGATAGGAGGTTTTATGTTTTTGTTCATCATGCTACATTGCTTTGCTGTGTGACCATTATAGTTACATATCTGACATGTAGTGTTCTGCAAATTTCTTTGAGGTTGATTTCTCTGATTGTTTTGATTCATTCTTCTTTGATTTGTTCTGCAATGTATAGCCCTGTGACCAAACTTATTATAGGAGTAACAATAACCATTGAAAGGTCTTACTTCTTTGCAATCTCTTGCCAAATGACCATGTTTGTTACATGCATAAAAAGTTCTGTTAACTTTCTTGATTTCCCCTTTAGGTGGATCTATTTTTTTCTTTGCAACAATTTCAACTTTCTTTGCTTCTAAAGATGTTTCATAATTTTTCTTTCTTTCTTGCAATGAATTGATTTCAATTTGTGCTACACTGTATCCAAGACCAGTAGTGTCACCTTTTTTCTTTTGTACATTGAGTTGAGATTGAAGTGAATCAGAACTTGTGTGGAGTTTATCAATCTTATCTATTGCTTCTGTTAATTTAGATTCCAACTTCTTCTTTATGTTTTCCAACTCCAGGACTTTCATGTTTGCTTTCAAGAGTTCATCATCTAATTGTTTGCTTTCTTTGATCTTTTCTTCAATAGAAATTTGACTGTCTGTTAGCTGTTCATCCAGATTTTCAATTTTATTTTTTAGAGACATATTCTCTTCATTGATCTTTTGACCATTTTCCTTAAATCACTTGTAGAACAATCTTTCAAATGTTTTCGTAATTTCTTGATAAGCATTTGTGAGCCATCAACTTTCAGTCTAAGTTCTTCATTTTCTTTTTCAGATCTATCAAGATCTTCAAGAGATGCTTCAAGATTCTTTTTCAAATGTTTTGCTTCTACCAAGTCCATGATCTCCTCAAGTGGTTAGACTTATTTGCTGAGGACCAGAGCTATGATACCAATTGTTAGAAACAATGAGAGGGGGGGGGGGGGGGAATAAGTATTTGTCTATTAATTATTTTTTAGCAACTTAANGAAACAATGAGAGGGGGGGGGGGGGTGAATAAGTATTTGTCTATTAATTATTTTTTAGCAACTTAAACATAAATCAAACATACATTGAATGAAGCTTAACATAAGAACTCATAACACATGATATGATTACTGGTAAATCTTGATCAGAGGAAAAACCTGGTGGGAATTAGTACCCACAAATATTGTACTAGTATAATGAACTTGTTAAAGTTCCTTTGCCCTGTTAGAAGCAGTCTTTACAACATGAGTAAAATGACTTGGTTAAAGGTCTAACCCTATTAGGAGTCTTTTACAAAACCCTATTAAAGGTATATGGCTCACTGCCCAATAGGATGAAGGCTACAACCTTTTGAAAGTTGATATACACTTTATCAAAAGTGAACTGTTGTGATGACACTGCTGTCTGATCAGTTCTGTGTATGCGTGAATGCTCTTACTCTCTTAAAGAGATATACCATATACTAACTTCATCATACTTCTCTTCTATATCTTCCTCTTGCATAATAATAGACATTTGTAATATAACTTTATATTACATACTTATATGTTCATATCCGAATAAACGTGACTCAAAACAAGACTATAGTCAGCCCTAAAACATAATACACAACGCTTCCACAAAATTCAGCTCAAGTGTGTTTACAACAATGATAATTACATCATTACAAACATATAATCAAAGGCGCTTAGCCATTACATAACAAATTAATTCACACTGATCAAAACACTAGTCGACTTCCATGCTCTGTCTTCTGGACTGCTGGTCTACTGATCTGCCTGTAACTTCTCCATACTATTGTTTCGTACTATGCGTGTCTGGATGTAGTATGTACACATATCATAGAACATAAATCTGAATGTGCATATGCTAACTCAATCTCTCGCACGTGTGCTGATGTGCTGATCGCTGAATATCTCTGTCTGCCCTATTTTCCATACTTAGTCATTTTGTCTTTCATGACATAAACTAAACATGACTTTGTTGCCATGATGAAAACACAAAATGAGTCATGCATCCTCAGGAAGTCAACTCGCCAACATGATATCCAAGATCTGATTGACACAGGGGCCATCGATGTGACAAATACCCAAACCAAAGGCACAACTGATCACACTATCTTCAACGATACCATTCATGATCACAACAAGGGAAAAGCCTTTGGGTCTGGTGGAAAAATAAAACAAGTCAACTATACATATGCCAACAATGATAATGTTACTAATTGCCTCAATCCTTCAGATAGCCATGTAGCTACAATCACTATCAAAGACCAAGGTAACAAATGTGTTGTAACAATGCGTCGCGCCAGAGTCATCTTGCAAGGAGTACCATCCTCATCTACTATATCTGCCAATCCTAAAGCAAACTCAGATCCATATCCAAGCATAGTGAATCAAATAAAGTGCACACTTTCCTAGATCTCCATGTTTGACCTATTGCGCATATCTCCACAGCATAAACTGGCACTTGACCAAGCCCTTCAGAATGCAGCTATCCCAAAGGACATAACACCTGTGAGCTTCCAAATGATGGTTAACCATATAGCTGCTAACAAACATGCCACATTCATAGACCATGATGTGCCGCCACATAAACCCCTGCATAATGATCCTTTACACATACTGGTCTTGGTCCACAAAAGTGCTATCCATAGGGTCCCTCTTGATGGTGGAGCAGGGTTAAACATCTATAATTTAAATTTAATCAAGCAACTGGGATATTCAGAATCAAGAATTGATGTCACAAGGAGGATAAATATTAGAGCTTATGATGAAGAGGAAAGGTCCTATAAAGGTATTATCATTCCACCTGTCCGTATCGGTCCAGTGGTAAAAAACACTCCCTTCAAGATCCTAGATCTTGAGTTGGGATACAACATGCTGCTAGGGAGACCCTGGATACATGAAATTCAAGCCGTACCTTTGATGTACCATCAATGCATCAAGTTCCCACACCAGGGAGAGGAAATCATCATAGAGGGAGATCCCAATCATTTCCAATACTGTAATGCAGTCCAAATCAACACTGATAACTAGGTACCCTCAAACCAAGATGCTAGCATCCCATCCTCTTCAGATTCCAATCCTAAGGATGTCACATGGATAGTAGGAAAGATAGCCATTAACCAAGACACAAGTATCCCCTCCTCTTTAGATTCAAATCCTAAGGATGTCACATGAAAAGCGGGCAAAATACCCATCACCGAAAAAGGCTATGGTGAGTACAGATATGAAGAGGATTTCACCATCACGCACATGCCTCAGAGCTCAAGAACTTATGGCATGCCACAACATGTTAGTATAAATAAAACTCCGTAGCCTATTCTATTCAGATGTCTACCCACAACCTTCGTTAGATGTGGAGACATAGCAGAAGAAAAGCCATTTGAAAAAGATATCAATATATGGTTATACCAAGACCCAGAAGAGACAATCTGACAAACCCTACCCCTATCAAACTATGGTAATGGTTATACAATGTTACAAAGATTTGGGTATGATGGTACAACTGGCCTGGGGGCTGCTAGCACTATACAAAGAAAATTTTCAATTTCCTAGCATTGGCAGTTTCCCACGTATTTTGGTTCAAATCCCATGTCTTACTGTGCTAAAAAAGTCAAATAGTGGTCAAAAATATCAAAGATTCTTTGTTTGAAATGTTAGTCACACACCCATGCTGGTCTTTTAACATGTTTTCAAGGTGTATGAGTGAGTGGTGAGTCATTTTAGTTCATTCACATAGTCGTGGTAAAATTGTGTCAAGTCATGTTAGTAGTGCGAGTGAGCGGTTTGGTTGCTAAGAAGTGTAAATCACGCAGTCACGATGTAATTTTGAAGTTGGGTCATATGCTTGCGGCTGAGAGAGTTGGAAATGATTCTGTTTATCTCTCACTCATGAGGGATTGACTTTTTTAAAAGAAGGTCTAGCTAGTCCATGATGGCTTAAAGACTTGTGTGTCGCATAGTCACTATGATATTATGTTGTTAACTTTATCCTCTGCGACTGAGCAAATGTTGTAAAAAAGGGTCTGGTCGCACACCCGTGTAAGGTTTTCATGTATGTCCTTTTAAGTCAGCGATTGTGCAAGGAAGTCAAGTTGTAGATGTCACTCACTCATTCAAGTTCTAACTAATATGTGTTTTGCAGAGTGGGTATGCAATTGAAGAAAGTATGTTGGAAACCGCCCACTCGCAATTGGTGAGATAGTTAAGTTTTCAAGCCCGCGAGTGCGCGATGGAGAAAAATGAAGTTGTCGCTCAGCTGATCACAGATTGAAGTAAAGAAAAAGGGGTTAGTGAGTGTGCGATAAGTGAGTTTTAAGATTTTTATGAAAGCACTTCCTCAGCCTCAAAGGATTAAGTCATAAAGAACTTTCAACAGCGAGTCTGCGACTAAGAAGAAAAAGGGTCATCGCTCACTCGCTAATATTATAAGTTGAAGTGTTTTGCAGTGTGAGTGAGTGACAAGATAAAGTACATGATAAAAATGAAACCCGCTCACTCACATAGACATAAAAGAAAAGGGTAGAGAGGTAGCAAGTATGTGACTACCAAATAATGAAGTCCAAATTAGGTCATCGCTCAGCCGCAGAAGATATAAACCAAGACAAAAATAGATGGCGAGTGTGTGACTGGTTAAAGTGAAAGGTCACATCAATCACTCACAAGGACTATTCTGAGTGTGAGTAAAGTATAGTGGGTTGGCGACATATTGACAAGAGGCTAGTTTCAGGCTTACGAGTGCAAAACGAGAAAAGTGTGTACTCTTTTCCAGCAAGGATCAAACAATGCAAATTAATGGCAACATTAGTTACAGAGAGATGGTTGCATGACATTGCAAGTGTGATAGTTTGGCATTCAAGTGGACAAGACATAGGATTTAATGGTTATAAGTATGAATGATTATGCTTGATTCTGTACAATTCTCATTTTCTGCATCCTGAGATTTTTTGTGAGAGTAACAGAGCTGGTTTTATGAAGTTAGCAATTTGAAAAGAAAGGATGAGTCAAGCTACTACTAGTGCGGCATCACAGGGGTCTAGGAAGAGTAAGCTTGAAATAAAGAAATATGTGGAAGAATTTGCAACATTACTTCCTGGAACATTGAATGCAAACAGTATGAATTGGGATGCGTGGAAAGACAAATAGTGTTAGTGTAGAAATCCTGTCACTCCAAGCTTCTTGGGTAATAATCTTTTCCATTACTTCTGGAACAATAGGATCAAAGTTGTTCCAATTTGCAATAATTGGGATTTAAACATGGCTAAATTGATAGTACCTGATGTATATGTAGACATAGAGTTGATAAAAGAATTGGCCAAGAATTATTTCCCCATAGCTAGGGTAATCAGAAAAAAGAATAAGGAAGCCCTAGTGCATATCAATAGGAGGTCAGTTGCAGAGGTTTTCAGGATTACTAGTGCATTGTGCACAGAAATTGATCTGGAGAAGATCAAGGCTGATTACAAGAAGAGGGATAAACTCATCAAGAAGTATGAAATTCCTAAATTCATGCCTAGGGTAGACAGAAACCTAGTAATCATCCCTGATAATGTTAAACTTCCATTTGATTTGTCCATGTTTCATCATTATGTCAAATGCACAGTATATGGTCTAAGTAGGGTATTGGGATTTGATGGAGATTCCACTACTACTGTGGATTTACTCATGATGGATATAAACATCCAACACCCAGAGGTGAATGCAGATTATGACTATGTAGGATACCTGGCTGAATCTATACATGTGGCACTAGTCGATATACAAAAGAATGTCCCTGTTCAACCATTCAAACATTACTCTCACTTAATGTTTATGATATTGTTTTACAACAAGGCAGCTATGGATGAAGAGTTGGAACTATTTGATTCAGAATATGGTGTCAGTGTGCCAATTCAAAGATGGACCTAGGTATGGGACAATGCTTCTTTCAATTCATCCTTTGTATGTTTTTGTAATTGGATTGTAGATCCAATCTTTGATTTTCTGGGAGCAAATAGGGAGAGATTTCCCATAGAAGTTAGAAGAATCATAAGGCCCTGGCACTTTGATGAAGATTATCCAGTCACTCACAATTGGGGTGATTTCTTTTTCTTTGATCATTGTACTATCATTAGGGTCTATGGTTGGTCACAACCTCCCCATATTCTTGCCAAATTTGTACCCATTAGAATTGCATTTCTTGAATTTGTTTGGCAAATCACATGGGTAGACAAAGAATTTTTAGAAGGAAATAAGACAGGAACTTTCATCCCAAGACTATGGGTAGGTTTTGATTTTTCCATTGGAAATAGGGTGTTTGACCTGATTAATAATTACCTGAAGCAATAGAGAATGTCAACAGCTGTTGCTAGGTTCTCTGACCCTGAGCGGTTTATAAAGGTAGCCTTTAAGAGTATGATTTTATGGAAAACTGTTAGAGATCATGAGCCTCTGGATGATGAGGATATTGTAAGAAACAAGTTAGACAGAACTAAGGTCCAAGATCAGAGAAGAAAGTGGAAAGACCTACAAAGGGCTTAGAAGGAGTGGAAGGATTCTGATAAGACTTTTTCTAGTTTCTTCCCTGATCTTAAATATTTAGACAGGATAGATGAAATGATAAAATCATATGATACTCTGATGGCCCAAATTCCACAATTCAGTGTTGAGGAGGGACAATCTCAAGGGTCCCCAATTCCTATTGCATTGCATGACCAAGAACAAAAAGAACAACAAGAAGAAGAGCATCAGGAAGAAGAAGAGGCCGGTGAGGAAGCCACCTCAGCTAGAGAACCACCCAAGAAAAGACAAATAATAGAGCATGAGATGGTGCAAGACAGAAAAAGCCTGGCCAAAGCTGTAATAACAGAGCATGGAAAATACTTCAGAAGATTGAAGAAACAAATACAAAAGGAGCCGCAGGAAGAAGGCCAAGGTGATAACCAGATGGTTTTATTTCAGGAAGTGGATGTAAGAGTAATGATGGAAAAATAATTCATTGAGGATGATGAATTTATAAAGTCTAAGGATGTTAAGACTTTTATGATAAAATTGAAACAAAAGGACTTGAAACAAGGTTTGACAGTAGGTGAAGGCCAATCAGATAAGAATGAGGAGATTGTGAAAAAACTCCAGGATTATGATCTTGAGAGTGAACTAATTACTATTGAGAAAGCCACGTTACTAGTACAGAACAATGATGTATTACTAATTCCAAATTGGGACCTTCATTCTACTTTCATCATTGATCAGATCAGGAGGCAGGAAGACCCTTTGATGAAAAAAGAAGTTGAAATTGATGATGTGTTAAGAGGATCAGGATTTGATCCTAAATCCAAAAATTTGGCTATTTGGTCATTGGCCCCTGCCACACAAAAACCTTTAGTCATGAGAATCAAAGAGATTAGGGAAGATAAAATGATCTAGAATTTGTAGAACACTGGGGACACTGAGATAGCTCATCTGATGACTCAGGTGTCTTTCATGAACATGGCAAAGGTGGATGACCTTTCTAAGAGGTATGAAGTAACTTTTGGTCAGATGATAGCATTGGAAAGAAAACATGAAGAAGTGGTAATTCATAACCACAATTTAGGATAGAAAATTGTGAAATTGAAGGCAGAATTAGAAGAAAGTAAAAGAGAAAAGACTCCAATGCCTGAGCAAATAGAAAAAGTTGAGACTGATGTTGCTATTGGAGTAAAGGAGGATTCAACATTGGCAAAAGGCCAATCCAAAGAACGATCATAGGAGCAAAACATAAATGTTATGTCTATTATATTGCCCATATTGCAGTATAGGATTGATATTTTAAAATAGAAAACTGACATAATATATACACTATATGGGTCATTACAAGAAGCTTCAAAGATAGCTGCAGAAGCTATGATTTTCTTGGAACCCACTTTCAAAGTTTGTGAGGGAGGGAAAGGCTCATGGATAAATTGAAAACCGCTATGTTATATAGTGATGACTTCCCGGATAAGATAATAGATACCTCAGAAATGATTATTGAGTTGAATGAAACCTTTGCCTTTTTCAATGGTAAATATGATTTGATAGATAACAAGCTACAACTATTTGGTGATTAGTGCCCCTCCCTGATCCAAAAAATTTATGATGAAGAAGGTGTTTTTAAAACACAATCATAGTGGATAGCTGGCTTTGATGGCATACTCAAAAATGAATATTTGAAGCAACGCTTAGAAAAGGATGTAAATGTTGAGTATTGCAACAAGTTAATTGATAGCCTCTTCAAGGTTGAGAGAGATATGACCAAGTTTGTTTCTGAGGCCAGAACCACCATTGATGCCAACTGGATAGAAGCTGTTGCAAGATTGGAGAAGGAAAAGACCTTTGATTGGACCACTGTCAAAGAGGTGAATAGGTTGGAGGAAAAGCTAAAAGGATGAGGAGGATACTATCAACAAAAACAACAAACCTTATTCAGACTTCACCAACATTTTCCACCCACTTTCTGTTACAAAGTTTTTGTTTTATGTTAGTTGCAAAGTTGTTGCAAAATATTTTGTAAGTCTTTCCCATGTAGTCCGTAGCTTGTTGCATCCTTAGCTATAAAAGGATTCCAAGACTACTGGGAAGAGGATAGCCATTTTATTTTGAGAATGCAAGTATAATTGTATAAACTCTGGTTCAACTTCAATCCAATAGGTTTTTTGAAAATTACTGTTGAATGTAGCAAGCAACTTTGATTATGAATGAAAATGAAATCCATTGACAGTTTCTGAAGAATATAATGAGTATTGTGTCTTCATTTTGGTGTTCTAAATTTTATTAAAATTGAATATTCAAGGAATGTCCAATTTATATGTCTGTCAGGCAGATTATGAAATAGTTTTAGGGTTCTTTCAAGGAAAGACTAATATTGCTGTAGGAATATTTCAGTAAGATTCAGGGTATACAATGAATTTGATGAATTAATTTGTTATGTGTGTTAAGATAGATATATAAGGTATATCTATGTTTATGTCAAATGTCGTAGTTGTTTTAATTTCATGTTCATGATCAAGCTAGTTAAAATTGTTCATAAGTAACTCCATGCCCTAGGACTAAGCACTGGTTAGTTTCCATTCAAAATAGGTGAATCTCACTATTAAAATTGATCTTTACCTTTATGTATTTATCTATTTCAATAAATATTACAGTGATTAACTCCTATAATTCCATTCATATTCTATTGGAATAATTTAGTGATTTGATTATTCTAAGTTAGAAGGGTAATCCCGCCCGAGTTAATGGAGCTCAAAGTGTAGGAGGTTTAAAAACCTTGTTTCTGTCATTTCTATATCTTACATGATCAGTGTCTGGGATAAATAGAGCAAGCTCTCTGAGAGTATTTTCATATCAGCAAGAAAAGGAACTAACAAAAAATGGTGAGTCTATTGGGGACTTTTATCAAGGAATGTGTGAAAGGTTAGTCTGAAGATAATATTCAATAATATAGATTCCTTGAAGTCTAGTTTTTGAAATCACAAGTTGTGTATTGCATTTTAATGAATTATATCCTCAAATATCATTTTCAAGGTGAATTTTCATTATTTTATTCCCAAAGTTTTTGGGTGGCGACTCTGAGTTATTGGTTTTAGTACTTCTAAGGGAAACACTAGTAGATCAAGTGTGTGAAATTTCATTTTGGATAAAATGAGGAACACAAAAGAAAACACAACGAATCACTCTTAGGAAACATCAGAGAGTGATGTTTCTAAAAATTCTAGAAGAAACCATTCTAGGAAAGGAGAATCTTATAAAAACACTTCTTGGAAGCCTAGATCTGTAGGCCCCGGTCAGTCCTTAGGTACTATTCCTGAAAAGGAAATAAATGAACCTCTGAATGCTGAGTCTGACAGTATTGTTTACTTTGATGATATATTTAACCCTAGGCCAAAGAATGTATACCAAGAAAAGGGTGAGACATCATCATATTTTAAGGGTATCCCTTATGAACATGTTGAAGACCAAAAGGAAGACAACCTGATGAATATCTATGATTCTTCTAGTTCTAATATTGAGGGAGTCCTTAGAGATAATGAGCTTTTAAAGAGGGAATTAGATGAACTCTTGCTTATCAAGCAGAAAAATGATGAGGCTAGAGAGGAGATAATCATAAATGCAATCACTGAGAGAGAAAATTTGAAAAAATGGGTTTCCCAATTAAAATTAGCAGCTTAGGGTGGTAATAAGGGATTTCATGGTTTGAATAAATAAATTTTTGGAGATGCAGACACCCTGAGAAAAGAATGCCAAGAAAGAGAACATCTGCTTCAGAAAAGTGATCCCAAAGATACAGGCCCTATGGTGAGGCAAGTCATTAGTTATGAAAGTAAAAAACCCTCTAAGTCTCACACACTTACACCAAATGTATCAGCAGTTAATGTTACACAAATAAATGTTGAAAAGGGAAAACAAAAGCTCACAGGTATTAAATTCTCTGAACCTAAGATTGAACAAGGTATATATCATGATATGTTTTCATTGGATATGGAATTAGAAAGGGCTAGAAAGGCTAAAGATGATATTGCAAAATAGTTGGAAAGAGCAGAGTTGGAGGCTGTTGCTGTGGAAATGAAAAGAAGGATTTCCTTTTTGATTCCCATAACTAATCCCAATATGACAAATAGTACTACTGCCACTAATCAGATTATGCCTGTATTTAATTCTAATGTTCAGACCAATAATGCCAACACGAGTACCTAGACATATGGTGCAGCTCAAGGAGTTGCATCACAGTCAAGAGTAAGTGAACTCAACAGAAATATTGCCCACCAAAATATAGGTATTAGCCAAAGCATTGGTAATATTGGCTAGAAAGTTGGCCATAATATGGGCACAAATTTTCAAAGAAGACCTATTCATCTTGAAAGATATAGGCAACTATTTTTTGATGGTATCCCTGGCCAACCAAACCCTATCCTAATGAGGTTAGAGATAAGATTCCCAAATTCAATGGGAATAATGCTATAACTAGTGAAGAACACCTAAAAGTATTTTTTAGATACAATGAATGATTATGAGATTGGGGATGAGGATGCTTTGATGAAATTATTTGTGCAATCTTAGATTGAGGATGCAAGAGACTGGTACCGAGGTCTTCCTGACAATAGTATCTATTCATGGGATGAATTTGTTAGAAGTTTCAAAGAATAGTATGGTGACAAAATAAATTCTAGTTTTATGTTGAATGAATTCAATAGTTTGAAAAAGTTTGCTAAAGAAGGCATTGTTGAATTCAATGTTAGATTTCAAAAGGTGATGTATAAGTTGTTTCAAGTGTTAAGATTGGATGAAAATGTATGTGTCACTACTTACTGTAATTCTTTAGATGGGAAGGCTACTTATTTTCTCAGAGACAAAGATCCTCAAACCATTAGAGATGCTTACAAGTTGGCCATAAACATAGAAATCAATAGAAGAGCTTCTGGAAAGCTTTGAAAATGAGATGATAATAGACTCTGGAAAGAGCAGAAAACATAGTCACATAAAAATCCCAAAGAAGAAGACAGAATGGATACACTAGTGAGTGTGGTAAAAGATCTTTCTGCTAAAGTGGACAAGAATGAAAAAGGATTTTAGAATAATAGGCCACAATATCAAAGGCAAGATAAATCTTATAGACTGCAAGATTTTCCTTATAAGACCCAATGGAAAGATGGAAAACCTTTTCCAGAAGAACAAACTGATCCTAAAAACAAAGAGGTCCTTGATCCATTGAAAAATAATAAAGCACATAATTTAGAAAACACTCCTTGGTGTATGGGCTCTAATATGCCTCATTCCCCTTATCAATGTGTAGTGCCTCAAAGTGTAGCAGAGCCACGTGAGAATATTGGAACATAAGAAATCCAGAATGAAAAAAGACCTACGGTGAACATGTGTGCATTCACTATTGAAGATTATGATGGTAAGTCAATGGATGAATCAGAAGATGATATGACTGCCACAATAAATTGTACAAATAGTAAGTTAGAGCATGTCTAATTTGGAATGACAAATGATGAGGAGATAAGATTTCTTACCATTGCTGTTGTAACAAAGACTAGGAGTTCATATCAACTTAGAAACAGAAAGGTTGAACAAAATGGAAATCAACATGGTTCATTTTCTATCACAGAGGTCACCAATGAAGAACCTGCACATGATATGGAATAATTAAAAAGGGGGGAGATAGAAAAGGAAGAACCAAAGGATACCCTGGTTAAGGATGATAAGGTTATCCTTGCTAATGAACCAAAAACAAGACAATTGAAGGATAGTAGAGGTAAAGTGTTAACTGACAATGCCATGAGTTTACCAACTTTTGATATGAAACAAGCCTTGTCCCAAATGAAGGTATCTGTCCCTCTAGTTGAAATGTTTAAAATCAAGGAGCATTGAGATGCTGCTTTATCATTGTTGTCTGCTTCACTTGATGAGTGTAATACTACTGGTTTGAATTGTGAATTAAAAGAAAAGAGAATAGAAAAGGTTGAAATCCCAGTATGTACAAAAACATAGTTATTCAAGAACCAAATCAGATTGATCCTTTCTATGTGACACTGCTCATAAATAACATGTTGTT
Source organism: Thuja plicata (assembly GCA_018584345.1). Classification (NCBI taxonomy): domain Eukaryota; kingdom Viridiplantae; phylum Streptophyta; class Pinopsida; order Cupressales; family Cupressaceae; genus Thuja; species Thuja plicata. The sequence goes on along the minus strand of MU227120.1, from coordinate 3,679,443 downwards.
GAAAAATTGTATAATAGATTCAGGAGCTGCTACAATTGTGATGCCTTACAGTGTAATGAAAGAATTGGGATTGAATGTTGACAATGCTGTTGGTAAATTTTATGCCATGGACAATAGGGAGGTGCCTATGATTGGGACTTAAAAAGGTCTTGAGGTAAAGTTGGCTACATTCCTTGAAATTGTTCTCAAAATGGATATTACTGTAGTAGATACTCAACCCTATTTTGGATTGCTATTATCAAGACAATGGGCTGCAACAATAGGAGGACATGCATAGTTGGACCTATCCTTTGCAACCATTTTTATTAATGGAAAAGAGGTTAAATTATTTCGAGAGCCTAGAGCTCTTTTTCTAGTGGAAAAAGTTGATCCAAATATGCTTAATTGTTTTGTGGACATAGATATGAATAACTTTAGGGTCGAAGAGATTTAGCCACAGTTAAAAAACACAGATCCCATCATAGAAGAATTGGAATTGCAGCAGCAGGGGCTGTGGCAGATGTATTTTGAAGGAGCATGCTCTAGAGAAGGATCGGGGGCAGGTGTTTTGTTTGTCTCTCCATCAGGTACTACCTTCAAATACTCATTTCTGCTGTCATTTCAATGTACAAATAATACAACTGGGTATGAGGAATTATTGTTGGGATTAGAAATAGAAATTAAGCATGATATTAAGTTATTGAGAGTTTTTGGTGATTCAGAGCTAGCTATTTCCCAAATTAGATCAAGATATGTTGCTAAGAATGATAGGCTGAAACAATATAAGCATGCTGTATGGGATAGCATTGATTTTTTTGATGCATTTTCCATTGAGTGGATAGAGAGATCTAAGAATATCATGGCAGATTTTTTGGCTAATGTAGCTTTGAAAAATGATGATCTAATGCTAGCAGGGATATCTATTGTGGAAACTAAAACTAGGCCTGCCATTCCTGACAATGTATATAATTGGCAATTTTTTAGAGTGATGAGGATATCCTCAATTTAATTCAATGTGTGGATAATTATGATGGTCAAGTCATTGATTGTAATAATTTGATAGAGATTATTGATGGGAAGGAAACTATTTTTGGCAATGAAATTCTGCAGTTGTAGACAAATGAAATCCCTAAGGGATTGACTCAATTAGAGGGATTGTTTATTGATAATGACAGTCACATGTGCCAAAAATCTACTACCAAATTGGATGATTTTGAGGAGGTAAACTTGGGATCAGAGTGTGGTCCTAGAATTGTGTATATTGGAAAAGTTGGCTCCTCATGTGAGGACTAATTTGATTAGCCTGCTGAAAAGCTTCAAACATGTTTTTGCTTGGTCTTATGAAGACCTTAAGGCTTATAGGGAAGATTTATTTTAACATAAAATTCCATTAAAAGATGATATTAAGCCTTTTAGACAAAAACAAAGGCCAATCAATCCTTTGCTGGCCCCCAAAATGCAGCAAGAATTGGCAAAGCTCAGAGAGGCAGGGATCATAAAACCAATCAGGCATTCTTCTTGGGTGTCTAATTTGGTCCATGTCAGAAAGAAAAAATGGAGATATCAGGCTATGTGTTGATTCTAGGAATCTTAATGTAGCCTCATTAAAATATAATTATTCCTTGCCAAACATGGAGGCAATGTTGCAAAGAGTATCTGGTTGTGATCTTTTATCTATGATGGATGGTTTTTCTGGTTATAACTAGGTGCTGGTTCAATAATCTAAACAATTCAAGAAAGCCTTTACTACCCCATGGGATACGTATGTTTATGTAAGAATGCCATTTGGCCTGATGAATGCAGAGGCTACTTTCCAAAGAGCCATGGATGTGGATTTTAAGGAATTTATAAATATAATTATGGTAGTGTATCAAGATGACTTAACTGCATATTCCCAAAAGGCTGATGATCAATATAAGAATTTAGAAAAGATTTTTACCAAAGCATTGGAGTATGGGATTTCTTTAAATCCAAAGAAGTGTCATTTTGCTGTGACTGAAGGTAAATTATTGGGACATATAGTGTCCAAAGAAGGTGTCAGGATTGATCTTGAAAGAGTGGAAGCCATTAGCAAGGTGTTGCCACTGAAAAATATTAAAGGATTTCAATCTTTCCTTGGGAAAGTAAATTTTGTGAGGAGGTTTATTGCAAACTTTACTGAAATAGTAAAACGCATTGTTAAATTATTGAAGAAGAATGCAAAGTTTGAATGGGATAAGGATGCTCAGTCAGCCTTTAATGAGATAAATATAGCAATTCAATAGGCTCCTATATTAAGATCTCCAGATTATGAAAATCCTTTCTCCATGTTTTATTTTGCTTCATTTCATTCAATTGTTGTAGTACTTTTGCAGAAAGATGATGAAGGTTTTGACCATCCCATAGCATTTTTTAGTAATTCTCTTCAAGCAACAGAGCTTAATTACGAGATAATGGAGAAACAAGCATATGCATTGGTCAAGGCAGTCAAAGTTTTCAGACCTTATTTAGTTTGTGAAAAAATAATTTCTTATGTGCCACATGCCACAGTGAAAGACATATTATCTCAATCTGAAGTTACTGGGAAGAGGTGCAGATGGATTAATAGGATCCAAGAGTTCAATTTGGAAATTTAGGTTACCAAATTGGTAAGGGGTTTGGGTTTGGCCAAGTTGATGAATGATACAAATATGGAGTTAGGCCAAATGAATGATGTACAAACAATAAACATGAATTTTACTAGCATAGAATTGTAGCCTTGGTATACTAATATTGTATTTTATCTGAAAAATGCTAAATGTCCAGAACATATGTCAGATAATCAGAAAAGGACTCTGAAACTGCAGGCCCAGAGGTATGTTTTGATACAAGGTGACTTATTTTGGAAGAATAGAGATGAAATTCTATTATTCTATTTGGATAAATCACAATCTAAAAGAGTCTTGAATGAAATGCATAGTGGTGTGTGTGGTGGGCATTATTCTGCCAAAACCACAGCTCACAAAATAATCAGAGCTAGATTCTATTGGCCATGTCTTTTCAGGGACACTCATGTGTTTGTACAGAAGTGTGAACCATGCCAAAGGTTTTATGCTAAAATGAAATTTTTAGGAGCCTTACTTTTGAATCCTATGACTGTTGAAGTACCTTTTGCCCAATGGGGTTTAGACTTTATTGGTGAATTTACAGAAAAATCTAGTGGAGGTCACAGTTGGATTCTTGTGGCTACAGACTACTTCACAAAATGGATAGAGGCAATTCCAACAAAGAGGGAAACTAGCAAGGTAGTGATGGACTTTTTAATGGATAACATTTTGACAAGATTTGGTGTTCCCACTAAGCTAATTATGGACAATGCCATGTGCTTTAGGTCCGAGGAATTTAGGGATTTCTGTGAAGAGTACGACATTATTTTATCTTATTCCTCACCATATCATCCTCAAGAAAATGGATAGGTTGAGTCTAGTAATAAGAGTCTCATGAAAATAATTAAGAGGATTTTGGAGAAAAATAATAAATATTGGCATTCAAAATTGAAGTTAGCCCTTTGGGCTGACAGGGTGATAGTAAAAAGAGAAATAGGGGTTTCTCCTTTTGAAATGGTTTATGGAACTCAGGCAAGGCTTCCTTTGAATAAGCTATTACATGTGTACAAATTTCTACAGGAAGAAGATTTTGAAGATCAAGAACCCATGATGGAAAGGATGGATCAATTGGTGGAACTAGAAGAGATAAGAGCATAAGATCACAAAAGAAATATGAAACTCCAACAACAATCCAAGGACTTGTTTGATAAATGAGAAACTAAAAGAAAAATTTAGATAAATGATATGGTGCTGCAATGGAATGCTAGAAAAGAAGAGAAGGGCAAACATGGTAAATTTGAGTCATTATGGATGGGCCCATTTGTAATCCAGGAGTTTCATGGTCAAGATTATTATTTCTTGGAAGACCCTAATTGTGAGGTATAGGAATTTCCAGTGCATGGACAATTCTTGAAATATTATTTCTCATAAATTTTCTTTTTCCATGCACAGTAGATTAGATTTCCCTATTTTAAGTGTGGTTTTTGTGTGTGCATGTAAATTTTGTTTTGGTTCATGGTCTATTTCCTAGAGTTTTGGATTCTAATGTCAAATTTGGAATTAATTTTCCCCAGTCGAAGCCATTGTTAGCACTATACCAAGCAAATTTTCAATTTCCTAGCATTGGCATTTTTTCCGCGTATTTTGGTTCAAATCCCATGTCTTACTGTGCTAAAAAGCTCAAATAGTGGTCAAAAATCATCAAAGATGCTTTGTTTCAAATGTTGGTCACACACCCGTGCTAGTCTTTTAACATGTTTTCAAGGTGTTTGAGTGAGTGGTGAGTCATTTTAGTGTCAATCGTGCAATTGTGGTAAAATTGTGTCAAGTCATGTTAGCAGTGCGAGTGAGCGGTTTGGTTGCTAAGAAGTGTAAATTGTGCAGTCGTGATGTAGTTTTGAAGTTGGGTCATAAGCTTGTGGCTGAGTGAGTTGGAAATGATTCTATTTATTGCTCACTCGTGAGGGATTAACTTTTTTAAAAGAAGGTCTAGCGAGTCCATGATGGCTTAAAGTCTTGTGAGTCGCATAGTCGCTATGATATTATGTTGTTAACTTTATGCTCTGCGACTGAGCGAATGTTGTAAAAAAGGGTCTGGTCGCACAGCTGCGTTAGGTTTTCATGTATGTATTTTTAAGTCAGTGATTGTGCGAGGAAGTTAGGTTGTAGATGTCGCTCACTCATTCAAGTTCTAACTCATATGTGTTTTGCAAAGTGGGTATGCGATTGAAGAAAGTATGTTGGCAACCGCCCACTTGTAGTTGATGAGATAGTTAAGTTTTCAAGCCCGCCAGTGTGCAATGGAGAAAAAATGAAGTTGTCACTTAGCCGCTCACAAATTGAAGTAAAGAAAAAGGGGTTAGAGAGTGTGCAATAAGTGAGTTTTAATATTTTGATGAAAGCACTCGCTCAGCCACAAAGGATTAAGTCATAAAGAATTTTCAACAGCGAGTCTGCGACTGAGAAGAAAAAGGGTCATCGCTCACTCGCTAATATTACAAGTTGAAGTGTTTTGTAGCGCGAGTGAGTGACCAGATAAAGTACATGATAAAAATGAAACTCGCTCACTCACACAGACATAAAAGTAAAGGGTAGAGAGGTAGCGAGTATGTGACTGCCAAATAATGAAGTGCAAATTAGGTCATCGCTCAGCTGCAAAAGATATAAACCAAGACAAAAATAGATGGCGAGTGTGCGACTGGTTAAAGTGAAAGGTCACATCGCTCACTTGCAAGGACTATTCTGAGTGTGAGTAAAGTATAGTGGGTTGGAAACAGATTGACAAGTGGCTAGTTTCAGGCTTACGAGTGCAAAAAGAGAAAAGTGTGTATTCTTTTCCAGCAAGGATCAAACAGTGCGAATTAATGGCAACATTAGTTACAAAGAGATGATTGCATGACACTGAAAGTGTGAGAATTTGGCATCCAAATGGAAAAGACACAGGATTTAATGGTTATAAGTATGAATAATTAAGCTTGATTCTATACAATTCTCATTTTCTGCATCCTGAGATTTTCTGTGAGAGTAACAAAGCTAGTTTTTCTGAAGTTAGCAATTTGAAAAGGAAGGATGAGTCAAGCTACTACCAGTGCAGCATCATAGGGGTGTAGGAAGAGTAAGGTTGAAATAAAGAAATATGTGGAAGAATTTGCAATATTGCTGCCTGGAACATTGAATGCAAACTATGCGAATTGGGATGAGTGGAAAGACAAATGGTGTCAGTGTAGAAATCCTGTCACTCTAGGCTTCTCGGGTAATAATATTTTCCATTAATTCTAGAACAATAGGATCAAAGATGTTCCAATTTGCAATCCTTGGGATTTAAACATGGCTAAATTGATAGTACCTGATGTATATGTAGACATAGAGTTGATAAAAGAATTGGCCAAGAATTGTTTCCCCATAGCTAGGATAATCAGAAAAAAGAATAGGGAAGCCCTAGTGCATATCAATAGGAGGTCAGTTGCAGAGGTTTTCAGGATTACTGGTGCATTGTGCACAGAAATTGATCTGGAGAAGATCAAGGCTAATTACAAGAAGATGGATAAACTCATCAAGAAGTATGAAATGCCTAAATTTATGCCTAGGGTAGAAAGAAACCTAGTAATCATCCCTGATAATGTTAAACCCCCATTTGATTTGTCCATGTTTCATCATTATGTCAAATGCACAGTGTATGGTCTAAGTAGGGTATTGGGATTTGATGGAGACTCCACTATTACTGTAGATTTACTCATGATGGCTATGAACATTCAACACCCAGAGGTGAATGTAGATTATGACTATGTAGGATACCTGGTTGAAGCTATACACGTGGCACTGGTGGATATATAGAAGAATGCCCCTATTGCAATATTCAAACATTACTCTCACTTAATGTTTATGATATTGTTTCATAACAAGGCAGCTATGGACGAAGAGTTGGAACTATTTGATTCAGAATATGTTGTCAGTGTGCCAATTCAAAGATGGACCCATGTATGGGATAGTGCTTCTTTTAATTCATACTTTGTATGTTTTTGTAATTGGATTGTAGATCCAATCTTTGATTTTCTGGGAGCAAATAGGGAGAGATTGCCCATAGAAGATAGAAGAATCATAAGGCCTTGGTACTTTGTTGAAGATTGGCCAGTCACTCACAATTGGGGTGATTTCTTTTTCTTTGATCATTGTACTATCATTAGGTTCTATGGTTGTTCACAACCTCCCCATATTCTCCCCAAATTTGTACCCATTAGAATTGCATTTCTTGAATTTGTTTGGTAAATCACATGGGTAGACAAAGAATTTTTAGAAGGAAATAAGAGGGGAACTTTTATCCCAAGACTGTGGGTAGGTTTTGATTTTTCCATTGGAAAGAGGGTGTTTGACCTGATCAATGATTACCTGAAGCAACAGAGAATGTCAACAGTTGTTGCTAGGTTCTGTGACCCTGAGCGGTTTATAAAAGTAGCCTTTAAGTTTATGATTTCATGGATAACTATCAGAGACCATGAGCCTCTGGATGATGAGGATATTGTAAGAAATAAGTTAGACGGAACTGAGGTCCAAGATTGGAGAAGAAAGTGGAAAGACCTACAGAGGGCTAAGAAGGAGTGGAAGGAATCTGATAAGATTTTTTCTAGTTTCTTCCCTGATCTTAAATATTTAGACAGGATAGATGAAATGATAAAATCATATGATACTCTGATGGCCCAAATTCCACAATTTAGTGTTGAGGAGGGACAATCTCAAGGGTCCCCAATTCCTGTTGCATTGCATGACCAAGAACATCAGGAGCAACAAGAAGAAGAGCATTAGGAAGAAGAAGAGGCCGGTGAGGAAGCGACCTCGGCTAGAGAACCACTCAACAAAAGACAAAAAATAGAGCATAAGATGGTGCAAGACAGAAAAAGCCCGGCCAAAGCTGTAATAATAGAGCATGGAAAATACTTCTGAAGATTGAAGAAATAAATACAAAAGGAGCCATAGGAAGAAGGCCAAGGTGATAACCAGATGGTTTTATTTTAGGAAATGGATGAAAGAGTAATGATGGAAAAATAATTCATTGAGGATGATGAATTTATAAAGTCTGAGGAGTTTAAGACTTTTATGATAAAATTGAAACAAAAGGACTTGAAGAAAGGTTTGATTGTAGGTGAAGGCCAATTAGTAAAGATTGAGGAGATTGTGAAAACACTCTAGGATTATGATCCTTAGAGTGAACTAATTATTGTTGAGCAAGCCAGGTTACTAGTACATAACAGTGATGTATTGCTAATGCCAAATTGGGACCTGCATTCCACTTTCCTTATTGATCAGATCAGGAGGCAGGAAAACCCTTTGATGAAAATAGAAGTTGAAATTGATGAAGTGTTAAGAGGATCAGGATTTGATCCTAAATCCAAGACTTTGGCTATTTGGTCATTGGCCCATGCCACACAAAACCCTTTAGTCATGAGAATTAGAGAAGAGATGAGGGCAGATAAAATGATCTGGAATTTGCAGAACACTGGGGACACTAAGATAGCTCATCTGATGACTCAAGTGTCTTTCATGAACATGGAAAAGGTGGATGACCTTTCTAAGAGGTATGAAGTAACTTTTGGTCAGATGAGAGCATTGGAAAAAAAACATGAAGAAGTGGTAATTCTTAACCACAATTTAGCAGAGAAAATTGTGAAATTGAAGGCAGAATTGGAAGAAAGTAAAAAAGAAAAGACTCCAATCCCTGAGGAAATAGAAAAAGTTGAGACGGATGTTGCTATTGGAGTAAAGGAGGATTCAACATTGGCAGAAGGCCAATCCAAAGAACTGTCACAAGAGAAAAACATAAATGTTATGTCTATTATATTTCCCATATTGCAGCATAGGATTGATGTTTTAAAATAGAAAACTGACATAATATATACACTATATGGGTCATTACAAGAAGCTTCGAAGACAGCTACAGAAGCTATGATTTTCTTGGATAGCCCCTCCCTGATCCCAAAATTTTATGATGAGTAGGTGTTTTAAAAACACAATTAGATTGGATAGCTAGCTTTGATGGCATACTAAAAAATGAAGATTTGAAGAAACGCTTAGAAAAGGATGTAAATGTTGAGTACTACAATGAGTTAATTGATAACCTCTTCAAGGTTGAGAGAGATATGGCCAAGTTTGTTTCTGAGGCCAGAACCACCATTGATGCCAGGTGGATAGAAGCTGTTGCAAGATTGGAGAAGGAAAATAATTTTGATTGGCCCACCATCAAAGAGGTGAACAGGTGGGAGGAAAAGCTGAAATGATGAGGAGGATACTGTCAACAAAAAAAACAAACCTTATTCAGACTTCACCAATATTTTCCATCCGTGTTTTGTTATAAGTTTTTGTTTTATGTTAGTTGCAAAGTTGTTGCAAAAGATTTTGTAAGTCTTTCCCATGTAGTCCGTAGCTTGTTGCATCCTTAGCTATAAAAGGATTCCAAGACTACTGGGAAGAGGATAGCCATTTTATTTTGAGAATGCAACTATAATTGTATAAACTCTGGTTCAAGACCAATCTAATAGGGTTTTTGAAAATTACTGTTGAATGTAGCAAGCAACTTTGATTATGAATGAAAATGAAATCCATTGATAGTTTCTGAAGCATATAATGAGTATTGTGTCTTCATTTTGGTCATCTGAATTTTATTTAAAGTGAATATTCAAGGAATGTCCAATTTATATGTCTGTCAGGAAGATTATGAAATAGTTTTAGGGTTCTTTCAAGGAAAGACTAAAATTACCTTAGGAATATTTCAGTAAGATTCAGGGTATACAATGAATTTGATGAATTAATTTGTTATGTTTGTTAAGATAGATATATAAGGTATATCTATGTTTATGTCAAATGCCGTAGTTGTTTTAAGTTCATGTTCATGATCAAGCTGGTTAAAATTGTTCATAAGTAACTCCATGCCCTATGACTAAGCACTGGTCTATTTCCATTCGAAATAGGTGACTATCACTATTAAAATTGATCTTTACCTTTATGTGTTGATCTATTTCAATAAATATTATAGTGATCAACTCCTGTAATTCCATTCATATTCTACTGGAATAATTTTTTGATTTGATTATTCTGAGTTAGAAGGGTAATCCCACCTGAGTTAATGGAGCTCAAAGTGTAGGAGGTTTAAAAACCTTGTTTCTATCATTTTTATATCTTTCATGGTCAATGTCTAGGATAAATAGAGCAAGCTCTCTGAGAGTATTTTCATATCAACAAGAAAAGGAACTAACAGAGGCAAGACAACAAGGCATAATGGAATTGTCTCTCCTGCCAACCCAGAGAAACAAGAGAGGGTTAGGTTATGGGCAACAAAGAGCCGGTCCTATAATCCAAGACATCCAAGTTGATCAGGAAAAAATAGAAGAGATGCATTGGGGGAACAACACATAAGATGTCTTGATAAGCAACATACTAGCATAGTTGTTGCCAGCTGAAGAGGGAACCACACAAACCTGAATAGAACTCCACATGGCAATCGATGATAATGAAGGAAGTGAGACATCTGACAAGCATTCTATAGAGACTGACTCCCATGAGTATGAGTGGAGGTCCCTTCACAAATCTGAACTGTCGATCCTAGATTATTCTCCTCAGTCAGACACTATCATAAACCTAGAAGACTTATTTGACCAACTATCCATTGCCGAACAACCTTGCATAGATAAGCATGTCATTTATCATTCCCCTAGTGGTGCATCCACATCATAGTCCAATTTTGTAGGAACCATATCTGTAGTTGCTTTCAATCAACTAGAGTCAAACAACCATGAAAGTATCTGTCTTCTACACCCAAAGCTAATAGAGTGGGATCAACAACGATTGCCTGATTTATGTCTTCGAGAATGATGAGGCTATTGTTGATTTCATGGGACTTAGGGAAGGCATGCTATCAAGAGACCAAAAGGAAGGCTTCACCATTGACCTCGACAGAGCGGTATATTTCAAGGAGGAAACTCCTCTTTCCAGTCCACAAGATAAAAAAGAACAAAAAAATGATAAAAAGCTAAAACAAGATGTATCTTCTAGAAAAAACCTTACTGAAGCGCTAGAAGATGGAAATCCTCCCCTTAACAGAGGAAAAATCAGCATTAGTAGAAGAAGAAATAGAGGAAGTCAATTTGGGAGATGACAAGAACCCAAAGAACATATACTTGGAAAAATCACTCACCCTTGAGGAGAGAGAGAATAGTTTATCAGCTTCTTTAAAGATAGGATGATCAATTTTGCATGGTCCTACTCAGATATGCTAGTGTTAGATCAAGAGCTAGTACTACACCATCTCCCATTGCTACCCAACGCCAAACGTGTCAAGCAAAAGCTATGAAAGATGCATCCCCATGTTGCTTTTCTAGTCAAGGCAGAGTTGAAAAAGCTCCTAGATGCTAAGTTCATAAGACCAATACCATACATAGACTGGATATCTAACTTGGTGCAAGTTATAAAGCATAGTGGTCAGATACGGATTTGCACAGACTTCATAGATCTCAACATAGCTTGTCCCAAGGATGACTTTCCCTTACCCAACATTCATATGATAGTAGATCTAACCACTGGACATCAAATGCTATCACTCATGGATGGCTTTTCAGGGTATAATTAGATAAGGATTGCACCTGAAGACCAACATATAACAACTTTCACATGTCCTTGGGGCACTTAGTGTTGGAACGTCATGCTGTTTGGTCTCAAAAATGCTGGTGCGACATATGAAAGGGCTATGACAACTATATTTCATGATCTCATCCAAAAAACAATGGAAGACTATGTGGATGACATACTAGCCAAGTCAATGCTTCGCAAGGATCATCTACAAGTATTGGGACCAATCTTTGATAGAATGCAGGAATTCAAGGTCCGTCTAAACCCAAAGAAGTGCATTCGGTGTCACAACAGGAAAGCTACTGGGGTTCATAGTGTCACATGGAGGCATCGAAGTAGACCCAGAGAAAGTTGAAGCAATATTGGAAATGCCTCCACCATCAAACCTGAGGCAACTAAGAGGGTTACAAATAAGGCTCCAACCAATCAGGCGCTTCATAGCTCAGCTAGCAGACAAGTGCCACCCATTCCAACATCTACTGCACAAAGAAGTCAAATTTATATGGACTGAGAAATGCGAACAAGTATTCAAAATATTCAAGGACCACCTCCTCAAGTCTCCTATATTGGTGCCACGAGTCCAAGGTAGACCATTGCTTCTGTATATCTCAGCAACAGAGTCAACATTAGGTGTACTTGTGGCACAACATGATGACATGGATAAAGAAAGGGCCATCTACTATCTAAGAAGAACATTGGTTGGATATGAGCTCAACTATATGCCAATTGAAAAGTCATGCCTTGCAGTTGTCTTCGCTTCCTAGAAGCTGAGACATTATATGTTGAGTCACCAAACAAAGTTGATCACACATATTGATCCTTTAAAGTACCTCCTAAGCAAAGCAGTGCTCACTGAACGACTTGCGAAGTGGGTAATGATCTTAAGTGAGTTTGACATTGAGTACATAGATAGAAAGGCCATCAATGGGCAAGTGATCATAGATCAACTAGTAGAGGCACCCATTCAGGACCATCTGCATATTATTTTTAACTTTCTTGACAAATCTATTAGGACACTACAACCAACAATCGAGGTATGTCAACTCTATTTTGATGGGTCATACACGAACCATGGTGTGGGGCAGGGATAGTGCTTACCATGCACAAAAAACATAGAAGAATATGAAGCACTGGTCATTGGTCTAAAGATAGCAATTCAATGGAGAATCAATAACCTTAAGGTCTTTGGAGGCTAACAGTTGGTCATCAGTCAAGTCAAGAATGATTATACAACCAAAGATGAGAAGCTCATACCATGCAGAGCATAGATGGAAACACTACGCACCAAGTTCCATTACATCTTCTTTGAGCAAGTTTGATGAGCACAGAACAAAGTTGCAGACGTGATGGCTACCATAGCATCATTGATTGATATGCCAAGAAACAAAACAAGATTCCAATTTCTAGTAGAGAAACTCTTGGTGCCATCACATCAAGCATCCATCACAAAATCAGCATGTGTCCTTGTTGGTCCTGAAAATGCATGGTACCAAGATGTCTATAACTACCTCGAAAATAGTGTCTTACCTCCCAAATTATCTAGGAACCAGAGAAAGTCCGTCATCCACCAACCCTCTAGGTATACCATCCTCTCAACTACTTTATATAGATGAAGTCTAGACAGAATGCTACTATGATGTCTCACTTCCATGGAATCCCAGAGAGCTTTGTACGAGGTACATGAATGAATTTGTGAACCCACAGAGGTGGCAACAACTTAGCTAAGAAGATCATTCACATGGGATACTATTGGCCCAAAATGGAGATAGATGCACACAAACATGTTCAAAGGTATAGACAGTGTTAGATTCATGGAGACCTCATCTAGGCACCAGCCCAGGAACTAAATCCTATCACATCACGATTGCCATTTTCCATGTGGGCATTTGACCTAGTGGGAAAAATTACACCTTCTTTAGCAAATGGACACAAATACATGATAGAAGAAATAGAGTACTTCACCAAGTGGGTGGAAGCAATTCCTCTCACTTACATAACTTGAAAGCAAATAGCAATGTTCATACTTAACCACATTATCTGTCGATATGAGATCCCTCAAGCTATCCTGATAGATCATGGTACACCTTTCCAAAACAAGGATGTTGAAGAGCTATGTGAACAATTCCATATCAAGAAAGGGTTCTCCTCATTTTATTATCCTTAAGGGAATGGCCAAGTGGAAGCTACAAACAAGACAATCTTGAAAATCTTGAAGAAAATAGTGAACGAATCAGGGCAAGACTAGCATTTATAGCTTAGTCCTGCATTATGGGCATACAAAACTAGTGTGAGAACAACTACATGAGCCACTCATTTCTCCCTAGTCTTTGGATCAAAGGTGGTATTACCTGTCAAAGTTGAAATCACATCCCTAAGGATATCATTGAAGAACTTGATTACAGATGAAGACTACAGAGTAGCCAGGCTCAGTGAACTGGGGTCACTAGATGAAAGAAGACAGCATGCCTTCAACCACTTTCAAGGCTATTAGAATCACCTTAGAAGAAACTATCACAAGAAGGTGAAGCCATTAAAATTTGAGGTAGGAGACCTTGTCCTCATGGAAAATCAAAAGAACCAAGTAGAAAGAGTCAAACCTAGAAAGTTCCAGCCTAACTAGCTAGGACCATTTGTCATTATCAGCTCTACTCAGAGTGGGGCATTCATACTGGTGACACCAGAAGGAGATCATCTCCCTAGATACATTAAAAAAATGCACCTCAAGAGGTTCTACCCTTGAGGTCTCTATGGTTAAGGCACCTATCTACATATCTAGAAAATACCAAAAAAAATTAGAAAATACAAAATGTTACCTTGGTGAAAACCTGGGAAATAGACGCCTTGGTGACATCAAAAAAATAAAGAAAAAAAGCAAAAAATTAAAGAGAAAAAAAATTACTCTCTTAGTGAAAACCTGGAAATTAGGCACTATTGAGTAGGTAACTTGGTGAAAACCTGACAAACAGGCGCCAAGTGTTCAAATTCAGCTTCACCATCAATGAACTCCAAGAGCTTGAGCACACTTCAAATGCAAGACTAACTACCCAAGCTATATCCAGAAGAACACTCCCCTCTGAGAACCAAGCACTTACCCATGGTTAATACTAGTCCACTAGAATAGGGGGCGATTCTAATGTCTTGAAAAAATCCAAAAAAATCAGAAAACACATCAAAATCCTAAAAAGATCAAAATGTTTTGAGAAAATCAATCTTCATCAAAAACATTCAAAAAATTGCAAAATCCCAAGCAATTAAACCAACTCGGTTATCAAGAGAGAAAAGGATGATCACGCCCAGTCAATCAATGTCACAATCATGAGCTTTGTGAATCAGCATTAGGCTCATCTGACACAACTTTATCAATCTATCAAATCAATCAGCAAGGAACTGGCGACCAAGCAAATCTATCAATTGTCACAATCATGAGCTTTGCAAGCCAGCATGGGGCCCATCTGACACAGCTTGATCAGATGACAACATGATCATAATCAATCAATCCAATCATATCAATCATCTTACATAGTGATGGATACGCTCAAACTAGATAGTTCAATCTTATATGAGTAATCTATTACTGAAACCAGACACACTCAAGCAATCAAGCCAATCAAGCCTATCCAAAATTTCGAGCCAATCAAGAGAATCCAAATGCATCGAGGAACCATCCAAAAATGTTGACTAGATCAGTCAGTCAGTCAGATGTTAGTCTATATTTCATGGTTATGTTCTTATGCTACTCCAGGATCCACCATGTGAGGAGAGTAGCTATGATAGATCATGACTTATTTTCTTTTATTTTTGTCTGTTGAATGTTCACTTTGATTTCAAGGCCATGATGATTTAGGATAAATGCGATAGGCACTGTCACTTATCTAGCAGCCTCGCAGTTCCACAATCTAAGCTTAATCCTAGGAAAGAATTCGACATTCCTTCTCTTTTATTTTCTTGTTTGGATTATAGTATCAAGAGCTCACAACGCTATTCAGATGGACTCTGAGTGTGTTGGAGTTCTATCTTGGTTTCTATGGTCTTTCCCTTCATGTTGCAAACAAGAGCTCATGATGTTATCTAGATGGACTCTAGGGGCGTAGGATTTCTATCTTTTTTTCTTTGGCTTTCCCTTTCATAAATCAAGAGCTCGTGGTGTTACCAAGATGGACGCTGGGTGCATAGGAGTTCTATCTTGGTTTCTTTATTTCAATTTTTTTATTTCAGAGGACAAAGCGGTATCTAGATGATCAATATCTGGGTGCTTTTAGCTCTCTTTGTTTTCAAACAGGGAACATAGTTGAACCCAGATGGTATAAAAAACTAGGTTCTCTTTCTATTCAATCTCTCTACTCCTTCCACTTATCAAGAGGTCATGGCGGTATCCAGGTGGTATGTGATTTGGATCCATTGGATTCTCTTCAAAATTTTAGAAAATACAAAAAAAGATGCAATGATGACAAATATTGGAAATAGGGGCAGCGACTTGGGACACTTATCCTTTCTATCAATTCATATCTATCAAAAAGGAAAAACAATCCTTTCTATCATTCCATTCTATTAGATCAATCTCAGAGAACATCTATTCAAACTAACTTCTTTCTAATTAACACATGCATTACTCAGATATTTTGTGCATAATAGATTGCATTCATTCCATTTTGGTGCATCAGAAAATGAAAAAAAAACATAGTAGTTGCATACATGGTAAATCATAAATCATATGCATCCAGAAACATCTCATATAAACACATGCATCTCATATACACCATCCTACATAAACATGTCAGTATCATAGGAAAGTAAATCATCCATCTACAAGTTGGCATCATAGGAATCATAATGCATATACATCTCATCATCTAAAACCACATCATATAAAATCATACATATAGAAACTAAACCAATGCACATTCATATCAAAAACACTAGCTGCATCTCATATAAATCAAAATATCTGAGTACAATGAACGGTCACAAGTCTAAAAAAAGAACGTAATCGACGTATATATAAATAAATATTAGTGTGGGGGGATACAAAAATGGATACTACTCAAAGTATATCAAATGACATCACTACAAAAATGGTACATGATACATAATGGGATCAACATGTGCTACCCCCACCCTCACCAGGAGGTGGACGAGTGGGTGACATATCAAAAGCTGGTCTCTGGGATGAACTAGGAGCTCCAATACCACTACTCTATGATTGCTGAGCCCTACTTGATCTCTAGGAAGCTGTATAACTGGGCACCCTCTGCTCTGCAGGAACTACACCCTCATAATGGCACCTCCAATACTTTATCTCTCTGGGAATCATGCCAAGCTCTATAGTATTGGTCAAGGACATCTTGGTGAGAGGTGTCTTGTACACTATCAATAAATGACTGAACCTCTGCTTGAGCCTGTCACTCTCTAGACTTGGTTGCTGTAACCTAGGCCTCCAATGCTGTAGCACAGGCATCAACAGAAGAGAGCCTAGCCTGGATATCATGTACTTGCTGCGTAAGGCACTCTAGCTTTGAGGGATCAACCTCCATACCACCCATGGCCACATCCATATCTCCCTCCTCATCCCTATCCCCCAATCCATCACCATCACTATCTGAGCTCTCCCCTATACTGCTACTAGTACTGCCACTATCAGTTGAGGAACTGGTCCCTACACTCTGCTCATCTAGAGCCTCCACATCTATATCCCCAATCTTGACATCCATATCCTCAATCACTACCCTGTCCTCCTCTCTTAGAGCCAAAAAAACACCAGTCCTCTGGTGTACTATCCACACCAACTGGGGTGCCTCCTCCTCCATCATCTCCTCATCCTCTAAGATAGTGCTCAAACCAACCCTAGAAGTACTAGATCGACCACCACTCTATCCACCTCTTGTCCTCACTCCACCACCAACACCCAGTGGACTGGGATCATCTCCCCCATCATCTTCGCTCCCCCTACCACCATTTCTCCCACCGTCCCATCCACCATCTCACCCTCCACCCCTCCCTCCATCACGGTCACCATCCCTCCCTCCATCCTGACCTCCTCTCCCTCATTGTACACCATGGCGCCTCCTCATGAGTGTCCCTACAATAGGGCAAGAGACATCAGTGAGTGAAACAGGTCGAGTTTGAGCCCAATGAGCTTCAAAATGGGGAGTAGTGCTTGCAAAGTGATCAGATTCAAATATCAGTACCACATCAGATAAAAGACAATGTCACATAAAGCAGATACATTATAAAAGCAGTAAGGAAACTATACAAGAAAGGTGACACAAAAAAAACAAACCTGCATCTACCGTGGCTACTCGCCATGTCCAAGCCATAGGAAGTAACCCTGCAAACTCAGTACAGGCCGCATCGAGTGATACAACAACTCACCAAATAGTAGAATCCCTTGACCTTTGAGCAAAGTAAGCATAAGAATAAGACACATCCTGCTACTCACCAAACTATCACAACACCCAGTTGGTGTTGTGAAAGTCAATCATATGAACATGGTCTATCACACGACCAATCATGTATCTCCACTTACGACAGAAGGGAAGATGGATGTCCTCTTCATCCCAAACCGGGCAATCTCTATATGGCCTCCATATGAAATAAGGGATCATATCTAGCTATTGGTGCCAATACAACAAATGACCCATGTGGGTCTGAACAATGGCTCCATCGTACATATAAACATAAGGCCTGTTAGCTGGCAAAGTATGAGTACTAATAGGGAGGCAAATAGCTATGTGCTCCCATGCCCATATTTGAAGGAGGGTCGCACCATAGCCAAGCGACTTACCATTAAGGTAAGCTGCATAGAACATATGAAAGTACATGTGAGCCAACATGCATGGACCCCAAGAAAAAATAGTATGATCCCTGACCATACTCTGCAGCACAGTACCAAAACTGACAGAAAATCCACGCTGCTGATGATCGGGGCATAAGATGCCACAAATCAGGCTGCCAAGTAAGGTATAAAGTCTTTCGAGGCCCAAACCAAATCTAGACCATGAAATATTATAAGCACTAGATAACCCAAGCTGATCCTGGGGCAATCCAAAAAGCTCTATCAAAGAAACAACACCAGCTCGGGTGGCATACTCAACAAGCGCACCCTGGTTTGAAAGCTGGAGGATGCGGTACACATCCTCCAATGTGATAGTACACTCACCAGTGGGTAACCAAAAAATGCATGTCTCAGAATGCCAATGCTCTACAAGAGAAGATATCAGACCCCTATTGGTCGTGATCTCTGGCATATAGCAAATCAAATACAATCCTAGGTCCCTACGTACTGACCTCTCATCCTCTGAGAGCTGGAACCTGTAAACAAGACCCGCTAGTCTTGACTCTCGACAGTGCAGAATCCCCCCAGTGAACTGCATAGAGAAATAAATTAGACAAATATCAGTATCAATCATATAGGACAGTATCAGAAGCCAGAATATATAGATATCAGTCAAAGAAATTAGGCAAACAGTTCTAAAAAAGTGATTGCGGTAATAAAACCTACAAAAGTGATACACTTATACAATTGTAAAACATTTCAATCAAATGCAGAGCACAAAGAGAAAATGCGGCAATAAAACATGATGACTGTGACACTTTTATCATTTGTGGCACTAAACCAGCAATTGCGGCATTCAACCCGCAATTGTGGCAAAACCGCAGACGATTGTGTCACAACATGCAAAAAACTAGAAAACTAAAAATTTTCAAAGCAATAAATAAGGGCATTAATGACATGAAAAGAGATAAAAATCAGTGGATGTCCTATGCCAGTTGGTTTCTGATAGGTTCAGACTCGGTTGGATATATGTGTCACACCAAGAAGGCCTGCCATCGCATGAAAATAGGAGGAAAAGGATAGAAAAATAAAGCAAAATTCACCAAGAAATCAAGAGCTCCAAGATCGCAATGTGACAAATGAATGGCCCTCTTGGCTACTTATATGGATTTTTAGAAACCCTAATTTCATAAGGAGGTCCAATTTTTTCTTCCCGGTCCCTAGAAACTTCCACACTCAATATCAGGGGCAATATAAGGTATTTTTCAAATCAGTCAGCTACCCAGATTCATAAATTGTAGTTTCAACAAATTAACGCTCATGTCGCGACTTTTTCGCTCAAATTTGTTGAGGGTGTGCTAGCTAAATGTGGGCCTATGATTTAGCCATACACTTCAACATGGTCATTATTCTTCAGCTACATACAGGAATGAATATTGATTCATTCACCTTGCATGTTTGGAAGAGTCGACCTGTTGCCTTCTAGAAGGCAGGAGTATGAGCTTGCTCTCAGGTCATTGCAAGCTTAGTGACTACACCAAAGACCTAAATGAAGGATTTAAATCTATATGTTGAAATTAAACTATTGATTAATCTAAATGCAAATGCAAATTGCTGTCAATCCAAGCTAGTTAAACCCAAATTGAAAGTGTGCTCTAAATTAAGTTTGCATGCTTAAATAAAATAAACAACAATATTAGCTAAATGAGAAAAATGCTAAGAATGCTAATACAAAAATGCAGTATAATAACATTAAGCAAAAATTAGGATCCTTTGTGAGGGAAAAGAGTTTCTCTTTTATAGAAATCTCTCTCGAATCGACGGTCGAGATCGAACAAAAAGAGTGGCTCAAATTCAATTGAAGAAGCACAATCCATGTGCAAGTGATTCGATTGGTTGAGAGAGTCAGTTGGCTGAACTAACTGATCAGTTATTTTGGAAACTTCCAAAATTAGTTTACAGTTAACTGAAATGTTTCCAAAATGATAAATAGTTGAGAATCAGTTAACTAAGTGGAACTGGATTGTTTCCATTTTGATAAATCAGTTAACTAGATTTGATGATGTCATATGCATTTTTAATAAATTAATTGATTTTGGATGCACATTTATGTTTTTATAAT